>CM054954.1:10911823-10993775 GCA_029168755.2 Tillandsia fasciculata
GAGAGGGTCGGCCCTGTGGCTTATAGAGTTTGCTCTACCTCCCCGCTTGGCTGGTGTTCATGATGTCTTCCATGTTTCGGCCTTGAGGAGATATGTGTTCGATCCGTCTCATGTCATCGACTTCGCATCCTTGGATATCGGCGAGGACTTGGTTTACGAGGAACGCCCATTGCGGATTCTGGCTCGTGAGGTGAGGGAATTGCGCAACCGGGCGATACCCTATGTGAAGATCCTTTGGAGCAACCATGAGGAGCGAGAGGCTACCTGGGAGCTTGAGACGGCGATGCGAGATGCCTACCCTTTTCTGTTCGAGACTGCTGTTTGAGGTACGTTTGTCTTTGCTCTGTTTAGTTTCGGGACGAAACTTTCTTTTAGTGGGGGAGGATGTAGTGGCCCTAGTTCCCATGCAGTGTTTTTCCGATGGATCCACTGTTAGAACACCTAGTATTGGTGTACCTGGCCCACAGTGCATCAATTGGGTGCTATTGATGGACCCTGTGTGCTTTATTTTACTGTTTTGGCCTTCGGCTGGGTTTGCCGAAATTTCTGGAAAGATTTAGGCCAAACAGAGGTCGTAGATGGATTCAGCGCGGAAAAACGCTTGAAAACGACTATTTATTTGCTTAATTTGGAGTCCGGATGCCCAAAAACGGACACCCGGAAGTTTTTAGTGGAAAATGGTGCATGGGAGGGGCCGTAGACCGCCGGGATGCCACGTGGCAGCCTCTGATTGGCCGGTTCAGGATGCGCGGTCCACAGAGCGGCGCGGCGGGGTGCACAGACCCGGCGCATGGACACGTGGCACCGCCTGATTGGCGGGCCCAGGGCGCGCGGTCTACTGGGTGGAGCGCGGCGGTGCATGGACCAGGCGGGGGACACGTGGCAGTCACCGGTTGGTCGGTGCACGCGGCGCGGTCCACGGAATTCCTGTCGAAGGCGTGGACCGGGTGCAGGGGACACGTGTCACTTCCTCGTTGGCGGGTGCAGCGCGCGGGGTGCACGGGCGCGGGGCAGGTGCCTCGGGATGCGTGCGCACGTGCGACCCACGTCGCGCGGCAGGCGCGCACGTCGCGCGGTCGGGGTCAACGGGGTGGACACGTGGCGCCCGCTCATTGGCGGGCGCCACCGCCTTACTGTGCCGGGGAGCGGACACGTGGCGGGCGCTGGTTGGCCCGCTTCGGTGTTCGCTGTTCGGGCGACACGTGGCGGGCTCCGAGGCGGGTCGGACGGATTTGGGATCCCGTCCGACGGCGTGTATCGGGCCGGGCCGCACTGTGCGCGCCCGAAGTTGTGGGCCGGGCCGCACTGTGTGCGCCCGAAAATTTTCGGGCGCCCGAAAGTTGGGCCCGAGCCCAAAAGGCTTGATTTTTTTGGGCTTTTCTTTGAGGCCTATAAATAGGTCACCTTGGGCTGGCTTTTACACCCTTTTTCAGAAGGATTCAGCTCGAGAGTTCTACATCAAAAATCTTCCTCTCCCTCTTAGCTAACTCCTGGTGAAGTTTCAGAAAATCTGGAAGCCGTGACGACTGTGTTTCCTACCTCGTAGTGCGGAGCGACGTTTTACAGTGTGAGGCCCATTACCGTCGCATTTTCTTCTGGGAGACCTACAGAGCTACCCCGACATCCGATTTCAGCGATTTTTGCGGCGTTGGATTCACGAGAGGTAAATCTTCGACTTTCGTGTTGAGTGTTTCGTTCAGATTTGGGTTTTTGGCACGGATTTCGAGGCATTACTGAGCCGCTGTTTTGTTGCAAGATTTCTGGACAGCACCAACTTCGCGGAATTTTATCTTCACTTCTGGACATCGGATTTCGACGATTCAAGAGCCTATCGACATCTACTCTTCGCGAGGATCGTCGTGATATTTTTATTGGAATTTTGTGAATTTTATTTTCAGGTAAAATTCGCGTGTGAACAGTAACAGCCCATGCAGATTTTTAGAATGTGTTGTTTATGTATGAATTTGTTGTAATTGTGTGTTGTTGTTGTACCCAGGACTGTAAGAGCACTTTTTTTGTGCTCCTAGCTTTGTGGATCTAAGAAACTGTCGATTCCTGGACTGTATATCTGTATCATCTCGGACAGTTAGCGAGTTCAGGTGGGTGTTTCTGCTTGCAATTTCTATGGACTGCACTCTAATTCTGCAATATAGATGCATGCATGATAGTATGTGAGCTAATATAACTGTGCAATTTATATGTTAGTAACCACAGTTAATAATTGCTAAAATTGAGATTCTTTTTGGAACTCTTGCATCATATGAACCACAAATTGGAGAAAGACTTGACTTAGCACATCTATTAGACATTGTATGTCATCCTCAGACAGCTACTATTGGATTTATGCCTTTACTATAGTTCTCCCATGTTATTGTTACTTTTGTCATCTTGGGACATAGTGGTCTTCCCCTGAGTTGTGGGTTGGGAGGTTTAGTAGCTTTGGATGCATTGTACTCGTGTCTGGGGACCGAGTAGAGTTGACAGCAGTCTATAGTTTGTTCATCATTTGAGATAGTGATATGTGGGACTGGGATCTTTGGGTGATGATCATAGTGACAGTGTGGATCCCTTTTAGTGAGTGAGTCAGGGATTGGATCATAGCCTGCAGGAGCCATTCTTGAGATCGACAGAGATGCGCAGATACTTTGCTCGGTGGGGTCGCTACCCACGAGTGCCACTCCGGAGTTGGGCTTGCTACTTCTTTCGCGGCTTGTCGATGTTGGTGTCCCTCTGACTGAGCCAGTTTTGGCAGTCATGGACATCGTCCCTCTGGCTGAGCCAGTTTTGGCAGCTATGGACATACCTACAGCAGTAGGTAGGCGCAGGTTTGACTGGACCCGTTTGGCAGTCAGTTTGGATTGGGTGACCTGAGTCGAGTATCAGTAGTGACATTTTGATCTTCGATCCTTTCCTTGAGCATTGTAGATAGGGGCATAGTAGCAGTAGATGTTTTACTTTCCTGCTTTCTATTCTGCATTTTTCTTTGGTTACTTTTTGCCCCTTGTAGACTTAGTGGGCAGGCCGTCGGGCTTGTTGGCGGCACCCACTGAGAACTACTGTGGGAGGTAGTTCTCACACCCGTCGTGGTGTCTTTTCCCCAGGGACTCCAGCTCCAGTTCCTGCGGTGCCCGTTGCTGATCCAGCTCCTTCAGACCGAGGTAAGGGAATCGCCAGGTAGATCTTTTCCCCCTTCAGCAGCAGCGAGAGGTAGAGGTACCCGATGTACTTTTGGTTGTGTCTTTTAGTATGAGAGATTTTGTAGTGAGGGATCGAGTTGTACTCTTCTGTTTTCTTTTGAGAGACTCCTGTATTTTGAGTGAGGACTTTATGTTTATATTTGTGGGACAGTTTTACTTCTTGTATATCTGTTAGTTTTATGTTTACAGCTCTGATATCTGTTAGTTTAGACACTTACTTGCAGGTTGGACGCTACGTCCCTACGGGGCTTCCTGTAGGGGCGGCGGATCTGTTGGCGAGCCCGGGGTACAGTTCTGACCCCGGGGCGTGACACGCGTGACAGGCGACGAGGCAATGATTGGGAGAATCATTATGTGGTCCGTGGTCGCAGTTACCATGGAGTGGAATTAGGTGGCTGCCTAAGGAACCTGAGCTCGTGAAGTGGCATTCGCGGCTTAGGAAAAGAGAGGAACACGTTGCGCGACAATGTGCTTCCAGGTTTGTGGTCTTGCAGCGAATGAATCTCTAGAGGCGAAGGAACGGTCGGTCCGCCGTAATGGACAAGGCTCGCAAAGGCAGCGGTGCCGAGCGGGGATTCGTGCGGCGCGAGGCCCACGAAGTAAGAGGAGACAATCGATGCTGGTTTTTGTAAAGTGAGCCATGGAGAGGACCGTGGGTGTTGGGGGCCAGGCATGGCCGTCCAATGGAGGTGCCGAATAGCTAGCGAAGCGGAGCGAGGCTGGTTCGATTGTGGGCGACATCCGTCAAGCAAACCTTGGATGCTGGGCCGAGTGTGTTGGCGGCCGAGCAGGGTCGTGCAATGGAGGTGCCAGGGGGTTGGCGATGCGGGAAGAATGTCGCTAGGTTGGCAAACCCTTGCGAGGGGAACACACGCGGGAACAAGTAGTGTGGGGTATTCGGGAAGCGGACCTTGGACCGAATCGGGAGCGATGACGGAACTAGGTGGCCGGCGGAACGGGACATGCCCGACTCGACTATGGATCCCGTGGTGGAAATTGCGGGGCGCGAGGCGCCTTGACCAGGCAATGGGCTGGCAGACGGGCGAGATGCGTGGGACGGGTCGCTCGGTTAAGCAGACGAGCGGAGCGCGCAAGAGCAGCTCGCTCGGGCCCATTCAAATGGACTAAGTTGTGAGAACTTGTATTGTCCTGGATGCTTGCTTCGGAGGCAAAGGAGCATTCGGTTAAGTAGCACTCTCGAGGAGAGTTTGTCCAGCTAGGCAGAATATACTCGGTTTGAAGGCCAACCTCGGTGGCGGGGTTGTTTGTTCAGAACTCGCGGAGTTCAACAAGGGGTTCGACGTAAGGCGCAGCGCCGGGCAGTCAGGCTCGTGGAGGAGCATGCTTGGTTAATGCTTGAGTTGTGATCCCACTGTTTAAGTTCGAGGGCGTGTCCGTGGCAAGGGACTTGGGAAGGCTGGCTCGGGTGTGCGACACTTGAGCGCCGCACGGGGTAATTTTAAGGCGAAAAAGCTGGCCCCGTGACAAGTGGTATCGCGTGGTGTGTGTGTGACACCCCCGAAAATTGGATTAGTCCTCTATATAAATAATATAATAGGACTAAAATCTCTAACCCGGCTATAGCATTTTGGATGGTAGCGAAAAATAAGAGGAACATGAGAGTTAAGCGTGCTAGAGCTAGAGTAGTTCTAGGATGGGTGACCCCCTGGGAAGTGGGGCGTCACAGTTGGTATCAGAGCCATTCACCAGCCGGAAATGTGAGATGAGTCTCGACTGAGCCAGGGTTATATAGTGTGTAGAGCGAGGCTCCCCGGCTAATGACCGTTGTGAGTGGAGTGCAGCTCCTCACAAGGTCGGCTAAGGCTAGCGAGACGAGTCTCACATCGCCTGGTGCTTGTGAGTGCTTGAGCCTGACGTGGACGTCAGGGCTTAAAGGGGGGAAGAATGTGACACCCCCGAAAATTGGATTAGTCCTCTATATAAATAATATAATAGGACTAAAATCTCTAACCCGGCTATAGCATTTTGGATGGTAGCAAAATCCAAGAGGAACATGAGAGTTAAGCGTGCTAGAGCTAGAGTAGTTCTAGGATGGGTGACCCCCTGGGAAGTGGGGCGTCACAGTAGAGAAAAAAAAATGAGAAGAGAAAATGGGGGGGGGGGGGGGGGGGGGGGGGGGTGGTTGCTTGCTGCTGCCGTTGGCAGCAGCATTTGCCGCAGCTGCTGCTGCTCTGCTCCAAGGCAGCAGCAGCTGCGTAATGCAGCTGCTCAGCTGCTGCTGCTGCTAAGCAGCAGCAGCTGAGCAACATGGCAGCTGCTGCTGCTGCTATAGGCAGCAGCAGCTGCCTTGGTTGCAGCTGCTGCTGCTGCCCATGGCAGTAGCAGCTGCCTTGGCTGCAGCTGCTGCTGCTGTTATAGGCAGCAGCAGCTGCCTGGATTGCAGCTGCTGTTGCTGCCCATGGCAGTAGCAGCTGCCTTGGCTGCGGCTGCTGCTACTGCTATGGGTAGCAGCAGCAATTGCTGCAGCGGCTGCTGCTATCGAGAAAAAAAAAAAAAAAAAAAAAAAAAAGAAAGGAAAGAAAAGAAGAAGAAAAGAGAAAAGAAGAAAGAAAAGAAAAAGAAGAAAAGAAAATTTAATTTTCTTCTTTTCTTTTCTTCGAGGAGCAAAATCAATGATTGATGGGAATTTTGCTCAATGTGAACTTCTCTCAAATTTTTGAAGAATAAGGAAATGATGAAAATTTCTTCGTTTTGCCAATGAGCAAAATCATTAATTGGGGGAATTTCTCAAATTGAGTTCTCTCCAATTTTTGGATGTGAATTCTTGATTTTGCCAATATACAAAATCGGTTATTGGGAGAATTGCTCAAATTGAGCTTTTCTCGAATTTTTGAGAGCGTTTTGGCCCCGGATCGAGTTGAGCAAGTTTCTTTTTGGCAACATGCCATGGGAGGATTATTCTCCTCTCATTTCTACGAACCAATCGAAAATTAGCCTTTTGGTGGGGGAAAATGACCAAATAGTGATTTTTCCCTTTAAGTTGTCAAAAAGGGGTTAGTTTTACCGCCTTATGAATTTCAGTGAATCATGTAAAAGCAATTGCTTTATCTTTTGCTTTCCTTACAATGTAGGGAAGTCTCATGGAATCAAGGAGTTGGATTTGTCTCCTTCAAGGATTGAAAGAACACACCGAGGTGGGGAATTCTACCGAAAATGGGTGACCTCTCCACTTTTTCCTCTGCTTTTGATCTTGAAGCATGATAGTAGCCTGTTAGAGGCGTTGGGTAATTATGATTGAATTTTGCATGTGTAGATGGATATAGAAGAGAAGTAAACTTTTCTAATTATTAGAATAAGAGATAAACTTGCATGTGTAGAAGGATGCAGATAGAAAAGTAAATTTTTCTGAATTGCTAAATATGAATAATGATTGCCTGCGTAGATGTTAAACTTTATTGATGATTGAGATGGAAATAATTGCATGCGGAAAAAGGGGAATCAATTATTTGTTATCTGTGATCATGTTAGGGTATAGCCCTAGGAATCATGTGAAAGCATAAGGAAAAGGACATGTTGGTAGTAAGACTAGGAGAAAACCTAGACTCAGGGTTAATGAGTGACATCAAACTTAGGAGTATATCCTAGGATTGAATGAGTGGCATTGTCTTAGGAGATAACCTAAGGACATTGGATAGAGTGATCAACATAGAGTCAAGGACTCTAGGATGAGCACGATATAAGACTTAGGTAAAGGAAACCTAAGGTAAGTTAGTGGGTTGAGAATAGACTAGTTAACATAGAGTCAAGGAACTCTAGGTTAAACATGACATGAAACTTAGGTAAGAGAACCTAAGGTGAACTAGTGGAGTTTATACTCACAGAAAATGGATTAGAGTCAAGATAACTCTAAATGCAAAGTGCAACAGGTAAATAGAGATAATGTAACTCCAGGTTCGGCAAGAAAAGTGTATGTGGCCACAAAGTTAATGAATTTAACTGATAGCAAAGTGATCAACTTAGGGTCAAACTCTAAGGAAGAGTTTGTGTAATCACGAAGTCAAAAAGCTAAATAATACAACCCTAGAGTGGGTCATAGGGTGTCTGGGCAAATGGATAATAACTTTAACTTCAATTTGAGTTAAAGAAATGAAAGAGAAATGTTTAAGAGTCCAGGAGACTCTCTAGTTATCCTTATGGCGAGACCTAGGATAAGAGATAAATTGTTGTAAAAAGGCAAGATTAAAAGCAAGCTAAAAGTGGCTAAAAAGCATAAAGAGAATGTAAATGGCGCCTTCGAATTTGAGACTCGTCAAGTGGAGCAGGACTCCCTGGGCAGTGACCCGTCGGACGAGGTACTTTCGAAAGGCTTAAAGTGAAAGCAAGAGCTAAATGCTCAAAGAAAAGAGAAAGAGATTTGCCAGTGGCAAAAAGGGAGCTATAAGCTCGAATAAGAAAGGAAAGCAAGTGTTCAAAGGCAAAGAGGCTAAGAACTAAAGTAAAAAGAGAAAGAAAAAGAAAGAAAAGAAAGAAAATTTAAAGATAAAACGAGCGTACCTTCGGGGGTAAAAAGTAGCCTTGTCGGAGCCAAGGGCAGTGTCCCTCTCCCGGGCAGTGACCCGTAGGACAAGTTCCCCGTTGGGCGGGGTAACACTTGCGGGTGTTATCGGCAACCTTAGAAATCTTATCTTATGGTAGCAGGACTACCGGGCTGGGGCCCGTTGGATAAGAATTTCTGAGGGTTAACTTGAACTAAAGCACCAGAATTTAAAGAATAAAGAGAAATTAGAGTGGCCAAGGTGGCCGGGTTAGTTTGACCCTGTATACAGCGGCATAGTGGCCGAGTTGGTGCTTAGCAGCCTAGTGTGGCTAGACAGAGTAGTGCTGGTTGATGATTAGACACAGATAGTATAGTGCAGTGATATATTATATTGCATAGCAGCATTTTGATATTGAGGATTTTAGTTTCCTAGCACTCTATTATTATTGCTTCCATTGGACCAAGTGGTGTAGGACACTTTTTCTCGGTGGTTGAACCCACTGGGAACTCTGTCGGAGTTCTCACACCCCTTGGGTGACCCCCCACAGGTTCGGGATGGATGCAGCGGTCGAGACGGTTCAGATGCAGACGGCGAGGCATACGACAGGGGCAAGGGCCCAGCAGCATAGAGACCTAGAGGGTCTAGCAGAGGTATCCCTTTTATATTTCTTGAGTGAACTTGTATGGTGAGGAAATTATGTAAAGGAATTGTAATAATTTTATTTGCAAGTTCAGAATGTAAAGTGTAATAAGTTTATTTATGGTTCACTCTGTATGCTTTCATTTCCGCATTAGTTATTGCAAAAATTTAAATTAGTAGTGATTTTTAGTACTCTGATATTGAGCTTCCGCATACACTTGTTGTGTTATTATGGATGTTACCGTTCCTTTCGGGTAGAAAAAGGTCATACCCGATTGGCGGGTCTGTTGGCGTGCCCGAACCGTACAAATTGGCGGACTCGGGGCGTGACAGTGTGGTGGGGCTGGCTGCGCGCGGCAGCGGAGGGGGGGGGGGGGTCGCGCGGGGGGGGGGGGGGGGGGGGGGGGGGGGGGGGGGGGGGTGGTGGGGCTGGCTGCGCGCGGCAGCAGAGGGCGGGGGGGCTGTGGTGGGGCTGGTTGCGCGCGGCAGTGGGGTGGGCTGCGGCCGGGGGGGGGGGAGGAGAAGGGAGGGAGGGACCATACCTTAGCCGCTGACGGAGGGGACCATGCCACGCCGGTGATGCCGCCTACAGGAGAGGGGAGAGGGGAGAGTGGGATGTCGGTGATGCCGCCGACGGGAGACGGGAGAGGGGAGAGTGGGTGGGTGTGGGAGGAGGGTTTTGGGGGGAAAAAATTGAGATTTCTTGGAAGAAAAGAAAAGAGGGGGGAAAGAAAAAAGAGATCAGAAAAAAAAAATTTTACATGTAGAGGCAGTTGTGCCAAACCGCCTCTAAGACGTCTCTATGGTAGAACATAGAGGCGGTTGCAACAACCGCCTCTACGCAACCGCCTCTACATACGCCTTTTCTTATAGTGAGGAAAAGTAGAGCGCGCGGGATGGTTTTTTATAATGCTATTTTTTATGTTTTGTTTTGTTTTGTTCAGTGATTGGAGAGTAATTACCGACCTAATTAATTCAGTTGGGCATATTTTGATGTGGAAATAAATTATTTGATATTTAAAAATTATATTATAAAATTAAAATATCAAATTTTTATTTTTATTTGTTAATAAAATTTTTTAAATTTATAATTTTTAAATTAATATCTTATTTTAAATAAATAATTAAAATTCATTCTTGGCATTAAATCATATTTCTAATTTACAATCATAATAAATATATATATATATATATATATATATTATACCAAATAGAGTATTACTAGATATTTTGTTCTGACATTATTTATATTGATTAATTTTATTAAATTTTATTAAAAAAAAAGAATAATTATTAGGCTGGTTTAGTTGCTGTTGTATAGTTTTGGGACTCAAAAGATCAGAAATTCAATGCTCTGCTTGGGTGTGTATGAAATGGGACTTGAGCTTTTGGTTTCTTGAGTAAAAATCCTTATAAATTTACTCGGGGTTGCACCATGTGTGCAAAGAATCTAATTGGTTGGTTAGTTTTGTAACCATTACCTGTTAACTGCTACGTACTCCTTCGAAGTGAACAAGGAATTTTTTTCAAAATTTTAATAAAAAAAAAAATAAAAATTCAAGGGTGTCAGTATATAATTTTTTTTTTGATACCTGAATAGCTCGTGGAAGAGTGAAGGGGGCAATCAACAATACGAATGCCCATCGCCAGCCAGATTTGTTAAGGATTATTTGATGTGATGGAGACAAATGATTCTGTGGATGAAATTTTTTTACCAGTCAGTCGATTGTTAATTAATGATGCTGGCCCAGTGAGGACTAACTACCAGAGAAGAAGACGAAGACGATTAGGGTCATTGGGTGAAAGGAGCATCTTCGAATAATAATGATAAGAAAAATGGAGTCCCATTTTGTGGGCTACACGTGGGGCCCACATCAGTCCACATATTGTTATTCACATATTTTTGCTATGTAGTTCTTTACTTCCAGTAAATTTATAAAAAAAAATTTGAAAGAAGCAAATTTATAAATTAGTATCATATATATATAGGGAATAAAGTAGCTTTGTGAGGAAAAAAAAAAAAAAAAAAAAAAAAATGAAATAGAACATTATCTTACTCCCCAATTCTTCTTCTTCTCTTTTTCCTCCTTATCTCAAATTCTCCTTCTCACCTCTCTACTCTCTCCGCTATTCTCATCCAATCCCAACTCTAATTTTTCTTAATCGTCGATTTTGAATCACCATCATCCTCGTCAGTATCCTCAACTCAGCAAAGTCTAATCCTCGCCGGATTGCGACAAGTCCGCAATACTAGTCCGTATCCTCAACTCAGCAAAGTCTAATCCTCGCCGGATTGCGACAAGTCCGCAATACTACAGATGATAACATCATTAACTTATTGTATTTTTTTGGACTAAGAAACAAGCTAAATCTACAGCAATTGTAATTACTATAATTTTCATCGAGTTGTACTCATCTTATTTAATGTAGTTAGTTAAGAACTTAATAGTTAGTATTTCAGATTTTAACTTTGAAGTATAATTACTTTTATATTTCTACCTGAATTTATTTTAAAAAACATATGCGAAGCTAGCATATTATTTTTCTAATCCTAAAACTGATTACATAGACAGGAAAAATAGAAAACAGTGTCATTGGATTAGAGGAGTTAATTATAAGAGATGAATTGTAATCTTAGCACTCACTCAAACAGAAATGTTTAAAGACATTTCACCTTTAATCCTTTTGCAGATAAATTTTTAAATTTTTAATTTTGATAATTAAATTTAGAAGCTTTATTAAATAGTTCAGAAAGATTCTTTTCTCAATCGCAATTACTAATTATATAGCCGTTCTAATTGCATATCTTATATATATTCTTGTTAAACTTTAAAACTGGAAAGAAAAAATATTCCTTATATTCTATTACATGAAAAAGTCATAGAAATGAAAAATAGATTTATCTTTGTTTTCAATTCTCTTACTAAATGATTAGAAATGAAAGAGAATATATATATATATATATATATATATATATATATATATATATATATATATATATATATATATATATATATATATATATATAATTAGGCTAGAATACTATAGATAGCACCAAGCCAATGGTGTTATCAAGTTTTTAGTCATTGGATGAAAAAATATGCGGTTGGGATTATAGTGATCCCCTAAGATTTACTTATATATATATATATATATATATATATATATATATATATATATATATATATATATATATATATATATATATATAAAAGTTTATATGTAAGAAATATAATGAAAATAATTATGTAATTAGTAATTTCGATAGAAGAGAAAGACTATTAATTTATTTAATAAAATTTAGAAAATTTAATTGTCTAAATAAAAATTTGAGTGTCTATTTTATAAGGAAAAATTCTAATTTTTTATTTTATTTGCCCTAGAGAGAGATCGAGCGATTGTACGAAGCAGAACTTTTGTATTCCCTCTTTTCTACATAGTGAAATCTCTTCTCTTTCGTCCGTGATTTTTTCCCTACAAAAAATTTTTCTACGTAAATCTGTGTGTTAATTCTCTATCGTTCAATTTTCGTTTTACTTTTCTGTCGTGATCGCCAATTGATTTTGTTTAGTTTGTGCGCTCATTGCTAACAACCAAGAACACGACGGCCACCGCCGCGACCTCAGCGAACTTGACGGCACCGCAGCCACCTCCGCCGCTGCCACTCGGTCGAGGGAGGATGACGAGAAGGATGAGGAGGCTGACGAGGAAGAGGAGAACGGTGAGGAAAAGGGCCGCATAGGTGACGGAGAGGGCGCAGGGAAGGGATTTTGCTATTGGGTAGTAGGTGGTGCTCCCCACGATCATAAATCCAATTGTTATTATTAGTGTTCATATCTCTTATATATTCAATCATAAATTCAGTCCATCTGATATGAAATTATTAGGATATTACAAAAAAATCATAATTATAAAAATCTTAGTTGCAATAATAAAAATAAAAAACAAAAAATCCCAACACATCCCAACTTACAGCTGTTTTGACATCCCACGAGGCCTGAAAATACCAAGTTAATTGGACTTCTAAGTTAGACAAGTAGAGCATTTTCAAATTTTTAGAATAAAATGAATAATGCAAATGAACTCAAAATTTCTATACCATATTTTCTGTGTATAATCAAGATTTTTATAACATGAAAAATCAGCAATAAAAAAACTTTAAATTTCAAACTCCTTACCAGGGATTGGGACCTCATCATCTCCTTGGTGAAAAACCCAAGTGACAATATCTCTAGTCGTACATATAAAATTTTCAACAAAAGACATTAAGAATTGATGGAATATGTAAAAATAGTTGCATCTGTAGAAGATGATGTAGTAAGGTGATTCAAGCTTTACAATTACATAAATCAAAACTCTTAACTAAAAAATAAAATTATTAATTTTATTCTTTAATTTTAATTAAAGTAAAAAAATGAAAGAACATGAATTTCAAATTTTAATGAAAAAAATAAGGTTATTAATTTTGTTTTTTAATTTTAATTAAAGTAAAAAATAAAAAGACATGAGTTTTTATTGGATTATGTAAAAATCATGTTTCGAGTCGATATCGCGGTATTCAACTCCGCGATGGGTTGAAAATATTGGATTTGATCCTAATTTGATCCGATTTTGTTCCTAAAGATTATGGATAATTTAGAAATATTTTAAAGAGTATTTTTAAGAGGAGATAGACGACTAGAAATGAATCGGAGACTCGGATGAACGGTGAAAATCGTTTCCTATTAGAACTAGGTTTTAGAGTTATATTAATTTTTATGATTTATCTTTTCTTTTTTAGAGCTTTATTGAAAAAATTATAATTGAGAGAAAAAACGTGGAGAGCCTCTGTGAGAGAGTTTTTTGTAATCCAATTTTATTCCTTATACTTTTATGTCGTGAATTAATCGAAGAACGCATTGAGCTGGTCTTGCTTGTGGACGTAGGTCGACACATTGTTGGTCGAACCACGTAAATCTTGTGTTCTTGTGTTTTTTTATTCGTTTTATTTGCTTAGTTATTTTCGTGCTTATTTTCTACTATATATCGTTCTCGTTTACTTTCATCTACGAAAAATTTTATTTTCGCTGCATTCGTGTGCTGTGTGGGTTAAGGTGCTCGGTAATCCCACGGCCGATTCCCCTTTCAATTTCAAAATTTAAGACTTAGTAAAAAAATGAAAATATTTAAATCAATGCATGAATTAATTAACTAAAATATATAATTATTAAGTTTGCTCTTTAATTTTAATTAAAATAGAAAATAAAAAGACATGAGATTTAAATTTTATCGTTTAGTACGAAAATAAAAAGATTTATATCAATACATTAATTAATTAACTAAAAAATATGACTATTAATTTTGTTCTTTAATTTTAATTAAAGTGAAAAATAAAAAGACACGAGTTTCAAATTTTAACAAAATAATAAAGTTGGTGAGAGTGAAAAAAAATTTACCACGTGACGATAAATATTTGGAATTCATATATTTGTATACATAGATATATTAACATTCCTCATATCTTTAAGGGATGAAAAAAAAATCTGCGAATACAATTATATTTTTTAAAAAACCATATCTGCATTTGTTTTTTTTCTTTATTTTGGATGCGAATTAGGATAAGAATATGTATCAAATGTTAAATTTTAATAATCATATTAGCTGTATAATTATGTGTCCCTATGTTTCAATGCATGAAGCATGATTTATGAATCACAAAAAAATTTCAACCATTTAGCAATTGAAAAATACTTTTTGTATACTCTATTTTGAATGTACGATATACATTTCATCCATCACTTCATCCATCACTTCGAAATGACAGGTGAAAAAATTTCCACCCTTAAATGGGCGGAGTGTTACAACCTACACCCCAAATAGGGTGTAGCGCTAGCATTGCTCTTAGCAAAATATTAGAACACCCTTACCATTCAACTGATATGTGGTAGTTAGGGCTCGCACTCTAATTTGTTATTCATGAGCCGACTTGTTCCAGCTGGTCTCAAAATTTATACTTATATCTGGTACAACTAATTCTCTTTTATATTTCAACAAAACGAAGCCTCGGAGGTTCTATTTTTTTTTCTCTGTTATTTATACCCCTGTTATTTTTTCTAATTCCATTTTTCTATGTTATTTATAGTCCTGTTATTTTTCCCAATTTTTTTCTGTAGCAATGATAATGTTATTTATGCCCTGTTATTTTTTTTGTCCGATTCCATTTTTCTCTGTTATTTATGCCCCTGTTATTTTTTTCCAATTTTTTAGAATATCGGTCTCATTTTTTAGAATTTAGTCTGATCATCATATCTATATTAAAACAATATGGATTCCAATATTTTTCCCCTCCTCCTGTCTCAAACATTCGCTTCATCCTTTAGTATCTAATAATATATAAAAAGTTATATTATTTAAATATCTAATAATTTTAAAAATTAATAATAAAAAATTAAAAATAATATTATAGATTATAAAATATAAATATTTAAAAATTATAATTATTGATATGTATGTATTTTAAATAGCATCAAATATACTTAACAAGTTTAATTTTAATTTTAAATTTTTTTAATTATATAACTTTTGGTCTCTTTAAGATGTAAATTCTGATTTCGTTCCGAGGGGGTGGGAAAATTGCACGTAACCATTTGCGTGTGGGAACCGAAGTGCACCCCATGGAGGAGCAGGAAGTATAATGATTTATACATCACATATAATATTAAATAATTAATAAATATTTATTAATTATTATAAAATTAAATATAATATAATATATATAATATAAAATATATAAATAATTTATTATATTATATAAATTTATTTTTAATATATATTTTAAATTTTATTTATGATACAATAGATATATCTAAAATTTTTATAGAAATCCTAATGGGAACACATAACAGATACATTGAATCTAAAAATCCTGATTGGAACATATATAACAAATGGTACCAGAGACAAGCTACCATTGGCTCATTTAATCAACAAAATGAAGTTCGAAAATTTTAACATATAGCAGTATTGTAGTAATATTTTAATTTTTAATTTTTAATTAAGAGATTTTAATTAATTTATTATTATTAATTTTTTTTTGTTAGGTTGAAATGGCACATTTAATTAATTGCATAACTTTTTGATTTTTTTTTTTTTTTTTTTTTTTTTTTGCTATGTTGAATGTTTGAGAATACTTTTCGAAAAATAAAAAATATGCCAATAAGAATTAATTTATTTTTAATATATATTTTTAACTCAATTTATAGTGTAATGTATACGTTTGTATATGTGGTGAGCCCGGCTAATGTCTTCAACTCCTTCGGAACATTTTTTTTTTTTTTTTTTTTTTATGTGACACTCTCATATTGTATAGTTCCTCTTCAAACTTGGCCCAGATAAAGAAAAGCATGATAGATAATTATTTTTTGTGGCTGAAAATTTCAAATCAATTCTTTTTAAAGCATGTTAATGCATGCATAATAGTCAAATTTTGACAGGGGAATCAGGGGAATCAGGTACGGCGCTACAATTCGAGGTGGACAGTTTCTCATCTATTTCATTTATTATAAGTAAATTTGGCTTCATATCTAATTCTCCGGTGGTTTCATTTATTAGTCAATGATTATATGGAGAGCGACGAAGTTAAAATTTAATTTAAAAGACCTAAATATATTTAAATAAAAAATTTAGCACATAAATATAATTTTATTTAATTATTTTTTTAAAAAAATTATTAATTTAATAACTAATATAAAAATATTAAAATTAATTTTTAATTAAAGATATTTAATTTTTAATTATTTTATTTATATTATTATATTTAAATAATTATAAATTTTATTAAATTTAACGATAATTCAGTTAGCGATTTTTTAGTATTTTTAATAAATAAAATATTAATATTTAATGATTATTAGATCAAAGAGTTATTAAATTTAATATAATATTTTATTTTGTTAAATAAAATAGCTCACTAAGTAGGAATTTTAAAAAATATTAAAAAAAAAATTTAGAGCTAAAAAATATATTTTAAAATATTTTATAAATATGCGACTCTTAATATATTTTTACCTATTTAAAATATATATAGCGAAGATAAAAAAAAAATTATACTAGCACAAAAAAATAAATTAAACAAATATTAAAAAGCTGAGAGGACTATAACTATCTAAAAAAAAAAATTATTAAATTCGTACTCAGAACTAATAAGTAATATTAAAAAATTGAAGAGGACTATGATTACTTTGAGTCTTAACATAGCTTTCGTGCTGTACATTATTAAATCAGTACTTAGAACTATGATCACTGATAATATCGCTTGAAACAGCCGACTTAGAAACTGAGGAGGGGACCGCAACAAGCAAACGAAGCGGGGGATTTATAATTAAAAAATTTTAAAAATTATAAAATATTCTTATATATATTATAAAAAAAATTATTAAAATTTTCTTAACTTTCACCATTTGTAAAGCCAAATTATATTAATAATTTTATTTAAAAATTTTATCAAATTTTTAGTTTTGATAATTATTTTATAAATTATTTTTTTTAACTAAAAAATTAAAGTGGGATGAGTTATTTCAAATTGAAGAGTAGATCAGGATATCTTTGTATTATTAAAATTTAAGGAAAAAAGAAAAATTATTACATATATTTAATGTATATTAGTATTTTATACACAACAATTTATATTTGATAACTAATATTCTAATTTCAAAATTTAATTAAATATATATAATCAACAAAGTCTAATAATTTAATTTATATTTGATAAATTAATTTTAAAATCTATATTAAAGAGATTTAGACATATAGTAGTGTATACCATTGGTGTAGAGAATATTTAATAGGATGCATTTATAATCTCAAGAGAAGAGAAATCTTTCATTATAATAGTGCATATTAATATTTTATACATCGCACATAATATTAGATAATTGATAAAATATTTAATAATTAATACTATAAAATAAAATATAATATAATATATAAAATATAAAATTAAGGTGATCGTACTTTGCACTAATATTCTATATATCTAGTAAATATTAATATTTTATACATCACACATAAATTAAGGTGGTCGTGCTTTGCACTATATATTATGCATAGCTTCCAACATAGAGATTGTTTATTTTTTTTATTTTATTTATTTTTACAAGGGAATCAATGAAAAAAAGAAAATATATATTAAATTCAAGATCTATAATCAAGTAAAAGAAAAAGTAGAATAAGAAATATAGAAGAGGTAGAAGAAGCAACAGTAATAGCAGCAACAACATCAACAACAACGCCTCAAAATAAAAGTAGAAAAAGCAGCGCAATTCTGCAAGTTTCTTAATTAATTTCAAACAAAACATTAAAATTAATTTAAATTAGAAATCAAGATGTCCAGCTCGGCTCTCCCCGTAAGCATGCAATGTGTACATACCTGAACATATCATCACACTTGGGTTGACTTAGTTAATTAGGTTACGTTTGGTTCGGATATAAACGAGAACTGTTTATTTCAAAAATACGTATAAATTTAAAAATAAGCAGAAATTAATATAATTTTTTATTTAGATGAGTATTAAAGTTGTATCAGATATAAAAAAAAATTTAAAAAATTATGAATGATATTATTAGATGCTCTAATCTTAATTAATCATTTTATTTTTGATTCAATGAATATAAAATCAACTGTCGAAATAATAATATTGAGTGATATAGAAACAACGATAATAAATGAGAAAGATCCTAAAGCTCCTCCAAATTATTATAGAAGCTAATTTTTTCGTCGATGAATACTACTGGAATTAAATTATTTTATTTATATTTTCTGTCGACTTATTCAATACGGCTAAAGAGATAAGGCTAAAGGTCAAACCGACCAAACAAGCTCTTTATAAACATCAAATAAATATTCATATAAATTAAATAATTCTCACATTAATCACATAACAAAAGACCCTGAATAAATTGCTGGCGCTTCTTAAAACTTGAGAATTCGGGGCAAATGTACGTTAAACTGTCAATAGTAATTTAATTGTACATTTAAATTCATAATCATGATTCCTGTAATATTTTGCTGTTTAAAGACGTCCAAAAAAAAAAAAAAAAAAAAATTGTCCAAATTCCAAACACGATAATATAAATAATTCTTTTTTTTTTCTACAAACAATAGAAAAATCCCACAAACAGGATCTAATACACAGGGCACATGCAATTCTCAAGTGACCTTCACCTGAAGTGTTTATTTCTAACAACTTCAATAAAATTGCATAGAACTAGCCTAAACTTCGTGCGATTTGAAAACAACTACCTAAATTGAAATTTTTTCCATGCACCGTTTCTTCATATGCGTGTATTGCGTTTAACAAATAAATTTTCTTTGAGAAAAAGACGGTAAGTTATATGTTTTATTAATTCAGATCTTATTTAGATGTCTAAATCATTTATTTGGTATGAAACTTTTAATATTGCGTTTGGTTGAAAAATAAAAGATAAATATAAATTTGAAAACAAACTGAAATTATTGTATAAATATGTTTGGTTGGTATGTGATATAAGAAAATTTATATTTGATGTAATAATAAAAAATAAAAAAAATAGAGAGTAATAATTATATAAAATGACAAAATTATCCTCAATCATAATAATTTTTTAAAATAAATAAAAATTTTATTTGTATGATTTTAAATATTTAATTTAAAATTTTTATAACAAATTTTATTAAAATTTATATTTTACTTGTATATAAAAAAAATTATTAAAAAATTTTAAAATTTTGAAATTTTATAAATTTTTAAAAATTCAAAATTTTGTATATAAAAATTGGCATAAATTTTAAAATTTTAAATTTCTTAAAAATTAAAGTTAAAATTTTAAAATTTTGTAAAATTTTAAATTTTGTATAAATTTTAAAATTAATAAATTTTTTAATTTTTAATTTAATATAAAGTTTAAAATTTTAAAAGCTATAAAATTTAAAAATTTCTAAAGTTAAAAATTTCAATTTTAATGGTGTCAAAAAAAAAAATTACAAAAGTGAGAAAAAAAAATTTATTTTTTAAATTTATATAAATTTAAATAATTTTATAAAAAAGTTGTGTAGATTTAAAAAATTTAAATTAATAAATTTTAATTATTAAAAAATAAAATTAAAAATTTTAAAATAAAAAATTTTAAAATTTTAAAATTTAAACTTTTTTAATTTAAATAAAAAAAAAAAAAAAAAGTGAGAGCAACGTCGGGTTAGGAGGGGACAGTTTTGACCCTTCATCGGTCTCCTTCCCAATTATTGTTAGGTAACCAAGTACAAAGATATTATTCTCCTTCTACCCCCAAACAAAAGACAAGCTTTAAGTATGGCTATAATTAAAACTTTTGATTTTTATTTCTTCAAAATTGTGTTTAAGTATGGCTATAACTAAAACTTTTGATTTTAAATTTTTATTTCTTCAAAAAGCTTCGATATTTATGTAATTCTTAATTTTATATGATAGCATATTTTATTTATAAAGATAATAAAGGTAATTTATTTTATTTTAAAAATTGATTTTAAAGATTGAATATAATATTTTATTTTTAATATTTTATCAAATATATACATTTTTTAAATAAATTAAAAATATATACAGAATAATATATGGATTTAGCAAACATTAGATAGGCCATCGGGGTAAAAAAAAAAAAAAAAAAAATAAAAAAAAAAAAAAAAAAAAAAAATAAAAATTCAGTAGTCAAAAAAGAGAGTGTGGTGAAAACATGTATTGGACTTGAGGTTGATTAATTATGCGAAAAGAATCACCAGAAACTGCGGTGGGAAGAGCGAATCCGCGAGATTACAAGCAAATCGCAAATCGAACACGATTTAATTCGGAAAAAGAAAAGAAGAATTCGATTGGGATTGGATTGAGAGATAGATTGATCGAATTGAAAGGAAAAGAAAAAGAAAAAGAAAATAATAATAAAAAAAAAGGTGAAATTTGGAGGAGGATCGACGAGGGATCTCACCTTCGCCCTCATCGAGTTCTCGCTCCTCATAGAGAGCGGGGGAGCTCCGTACGTACCTTTTTATTTGTAGGTCTAGGGTTTATTTGGACGAGAAGAAAGATTTGAGTCTAAAAAATTACAAGTTGGAAAAAGTTATAAATGGGCCACTATTTGGCCCTTATTGTTGTTGTTGTCTATAATGAAGGCTGTTCAGGGGTGGGCCCAATATTTTTTTGGGATCAACACACACACACCAAAAAGTAGCAAATTTAGTACACACCAAAAGTAGTTTCAGTTTAAAAAACCAAACTAGTACAGTACACACACACAAGCAGCAAAAGTACATAAAACAAGGCAACTCCTCACTTGAGAAATCAAAGTAGCACACACCAAAAATAGCAAAAGCGCACGCCAATCTAGTGCACACCAAAAGTAGCAAAAGTGCCATATATAAAAAAAAGGGAACTAGATCCTCACTTGAGAAATCTATATAGAGATACGATTCACGCACGAAGCCACCTCACTTCATGCATGCACAGCCATATTGGAAAGCCATTCGATCACTTGTGATTTGCGTTACCTTTCGAATTGAGGACCGCGTAAGCCTTCGCCGCCAGAGCTAACAGAGGGACCAAGAACACGACGGCCACCGCCGCGCCCTCAGCGAACTTGACGGCACCGCAGCCACCTCCGCCGATGCCACTGGGTCGAGGGAGGTAGAGGAGGATGACGAGGATGACGAGGAAGAGGAGAACGGTGAGGAAGAGGGCCGCGTAGGCGACGGAGGGAGCGCCAGGAAGGGATTTTGCTATTGGGTAGTAGGTGGTGCTCCCCACGATCACCGTCTCCGTTATCGCCCCCACCAATAAGGATTTAACGGCGTTGGAGCGGTCGGCGCCTCCTCCGCCACCGTTAATAGCGAGTGCTCCTACTACCCCACTTCCACCGTCCCCACCACCACCATCAACTCCTCCTCCACCTTCCCCTCTTATTCCGTTCATTTTTTTGTCTGATGACCACACCCTCTACTTGAATGCCTTCCTCGTAAGAGAAAATTTGCCGCCGCCTCTTATTTATACTGCCTCCTGAAAAAACTTATACCGTAGGTGTAAGCTTAGAGGAAGCAGGGTTTTGCACGCGGCAGGATGGTATTAGCCGGATTGATTTCTCTCGTACATTACCAGGGTAGACTCTTTTCATTTTTCATTTAGCACTATTATTTTTTTTTCATTTTTCTTTGGCAGTTTCTATTTGTTTTCATTTTTCTTTTGGCCGCAGTCTCTTTTTTGGCAGCCGATTCTCCTCTTGTGCGTTTACATTAGTATCTATTTTTTTTTTCATTTTTCTTTTAGCAGTGTCTATTTTAAAGCTTCATCATTTTTTTTTTACCCGTTTTATTCCCTCTTTATTTATCTCCCTCATAATTTGTCTCTAATAAGAATAATTTATTGGGACCAAATCTTAATCTAAAATATTTAAATCTAATTATTATTATTAATATTTATGTTTCTTATATATCAAATTATAAATTATGTTCCATCTAACCTAAAATTATTAATGTCACAGAAAAATTATGATTATAAAAACTTTAACTTTGAAATGTACTCAAATTTCTTAATTACAATAAAAAAATAAAAAATAAAAAATTTCAACACATCACAACTTATAACTATTTTGATATTTCCATGCGGGCCGAAAATGCCAAGCTAATTGGACTTCTAAATTAGACCAGTAGAGCATTTTCAAATTTTTAGAATGAAATAAATAATGCAAATGAACTCAAAACTACTATACCATATTTTCTGTGTATAATCAAAGATTTTTATAAGATGCAAAATCAGCAATAAAAAAAACTTTAAATTTCAAACTCCTTATCAGGGATTGGTACCTCATCATCTCCTTGGTGAAAAACCCAAGTGACAATTTCTCTAGTCGGACCCACCCGCTTGCGTGTGGGAACCGAAGTGCTCCCCACGGAGGAGTACGGAGTATATACATATTAATATTTTATACATCATATATAATATTAAATAATTAATAAATATAATATAATATGATATAATATAATATATATAACATAAAATATATAAATAATTTATTATACTATATAAATTTATTTTTAATATATATTTTAAATTTGATTTATGGTATAATAGATATATCTAAAATTTTTATAAAAATCATAATGGGACCATATAACAGATACATTGAATCTAAAAACCCTGATTGGGACACGTAACAAATGGTAACAGGGACAAGCTACTATTGGCTCATGTAATCAACAAAATGAAGCCCAAAAATTTTAACTGTAATGAACAAAATAAAGTCCAAAAATTTAACATTTAGCGTTATTATAGCAATATTTTGTTACCAGGGACAAGCTACCATTGGCTCATGTAATGAACAAAATGAAGTCCAAAATTTTTAATATATAACGGTATTGCAGCAATACCGCCATATTTACTAATAACATGTAATGGACAAAGTGCTCTTTCCCACCTTGAATATTACTGTATTGTAGCAATATTTATTTAATTATTAGTAAATATAAAATTTATTATTATTTATAAAAAATTGTTACTATATATATAATATTTATTAATATTTATAAATTATTATTGATAAATATGAATATATAGTAATATTTATTTTTAAATCAAAGGCATATATTTGTTAATATCTCTAAGAGGATTTAGTTATCAGTATTTAAAATTAAATATTGGTAAAAGATATTAAATTCATATTTATATCAAAATAATGTGAATTCTAATATTTTTTTTCATAAAATATCGGTCTTATTTTTTAGAGTTTAGTCTGATCATCACATCTATATCAAAACAATATGAATTCTAATATTTTTCCCCTCCTCCTGTCTCAAACATTCGCATCATCTTTTAGGATTTAGTCCGATCATTTTTCTTCTTAATTAAGCTTTGTAGATAATAATATGAAGCATAATTTTTTTAGTCTATTATATTTTTTTGATATTTGTTTTTTTCTATTCTTAGATGCCTCTCATAATATTATCATTATTTTTTTTTTTTATGGATTTTAATTTTTTTAAGTTCTAAATTTTAAAACAGTTTTATAGTCTGTTGTAATCTCAATAGTTAAATCTGAAAGATGATTTTTTTTTTGAATATTTATTATTTTTTCAATGGAATAGAACTTTTTACGTATGTATTATATTTATGTCATGTAAAGAGATTTTAATTAATTTTTTATTTTTATTTTTTTGTTATATTGAAAGTACATTATTTAATTAATTGCATAATTTTTTGATTTTTTTTTTTTTTTTTTTTTTTGCTATGCTGAATGTTTGAGAATGCTTTTCGAAACTATGAAAAATATCCTGATAACAATTAATTTATTTTTAATATATATTTAATTTATTTTTAATATATATTTTAAACTCGATTTGTAAGATGATAATTAAGATATATGGCGTGTTGTCTATTTAAACTGAAACTTACTTTTATTACTAACTGGATGACAGATTGAACGCTTCTGTTTTAGTTTTGTGGAATTTGAGTTGCTGAAATCCATGCAAGATGCAATTGAGGTATGGTTCTTGAACTTGGTCTGTCACGGTAAAAGTTACCTGGTATTAAATAATTATTTTTTATATATATATATCTTTTGGGGGGAATAGTTGTATTTACAGAAACATCATGCATCCTATTCTTTACCTTTTTTTTTTTTTTTTTTTTTTTTTTTTTTTTTTTTTGCTTCAGGAACTTATGTTATATTGCTGTATCTTCTATAGTTATTTTTCTATTTAGTGTTGCTGTAAATCCTAATGCAACCCTTTTTACATAATACTTTATTTTATCACTATTATTATTATGTACATATTTTAATTTATTATCAATTTTATTTTAGTTTTTTTTTTTTTTTTTTTTTTTTTTTTTTTTTTTTTCAGAAATCTATCAACAATTTATTGCCGTAATTCTCTATAAGCCATAATTCAGCACACATATATTTTAGGTAGTTTTAATATTGCATAAAAATTTTGAATCATTTAATGTTATATTGTTTTAGTTATAATTTTAAAATTTTCTAAAAATATTTATAATATTTATTATTTAAAGTAAAACAAAAATGTAATATAGAACACAAATTCGGCGTTATAAATGATATCGACTATTATAACGATATCGACTATTAACGTTGGCATCAACTTTCACTTTTTACTTCACAAAATCTGGACGCAACGTCAACGACTACATTCTTATATTGATATGGATGTTTCTAGAAATATTCAATTTATATAAAGAATTACATGTTGATAGATTTGTTTTCGGACTCAGAAAAATCTGAGAAAGACACTGCATGTGTTGCTATCAAGAGGCTCAAGCGGGTCCGGTCCTATCGCGTAATAGTCTTAAAAAGAAAGAGCGAAGATAGCCTTACTTAATTTGAAGTTAAAGATATTAATTATAATAAAAAAGAAAGTTACAAAAAATTATATAAATATATTTCTGATATCTGATAAGATGTTTAACTGAATTGAACTTTTTAAGAAGAAGTCGACCCTCCTGTCGGGTAATAGCCTTCAAAAGAAAAAGCGAAGGTAGCCTTAACTTGACTTTGAAGTTAAAAGATATTAATTATAATGACAAAGAAAGTTACAAAAAAATTATCCGATAGCTTTAAAATAGAAAGAGCGAAGGTAGCCTTGATTTTAAAGTTAAAGATATTAATTATAATGACAAAAAAAAATTACAAAAAATTATACAATAAGATGAACATAAAAATATTTTAATTGAAGAAAAAAAATAAATTATTTTTAAATCGAAAGAGATTATGAATGGTATTATTAGGTACTATATCTTAATTAATAATATTGGACAATAATATTGGTGATACAGAAACAACGGCAACAAATGAAAAACATCCTGAAGCTCATCCTGAGAAAAACATCCTGAAGTACATCCTGAGAAACATCCTGAAGCTCATCCAGATTATTATAGAATCTAATTTTTTCGCCTGTGAATACTAATTTAATTAAATTATTTTATTTATATTTTCTATAGACTTATTCACAAAGCGCCTTTGAACATAAAAAGTGCAGTATAGCAAAAGTTCAATCAGACCAAACAAGCCATTCATAAACATCAAATAAATATTCATATAAATTAAATAATTCTCACACTAATCACATAACAAAAGAGGGTGAATAAATTGTTGGTGCTTGTTAAAACTTGAGAATTCGGGCACAAGATATCATTAAAATAAATGTGCGTTAAACTGTCAATAGTAATTTAATTTCAAGCCCTTTAACAATTAACTTAAAGATCTCTTGAGTCCTGTTTTAGAATTTTTCTTTAGCCACTTTATATATTCTTATCTTAATATCTATTTAATTCTGTATATTTAAATTCATAATCATGATTCGTGCGATATTTTATTGTTTAAAGACGTCCAAAAAAAAAAAAAAAGTGTCCAAATTCCAAACACGATAATATAAACAAATTTTTTTTTTTTTCAATAAACAATAGAAAAATCCCACAAACAAAACCAGGGCACATACAATTCACAAGTGATTATCCAAATACCCAAAGGCCTTCACCTGAAGTGTTGATTTCTAACAACTTCAATAAAATTGCTACCTAAATTGAAAATTTTTCCATGCACGATCTCTTCATATGCGTTTCATTAATTTAGATCTTATTTAGATGTCTAAATAATTTATTTGGTATGGAATTTTTTTAGTATGGCTATAACTAAAAAAAATTTAATTTTTAATTTTTATTTCTTCAAAAAATTTTGGTTTTTTGGCTGCTTAAGTAGGCAGCGTGAGAGCTTTGGCGATTTTAGTTTTCTGGAGATGGATGCGCAGATAGGGACGGTTGAGGAGACTGTTGGCCTTCTGTTACTGTCACCCTCAAAAGAAGCTTCCGCGAACCTTCTTTCTCTCTTTCTGTGGCTCACCTCGTTAGTTATTTGGCCTACTTAGAGGTAAGAGTTGGAGAAAAGAGGATATGTGCTTCCAGTCTTAGCGCTAACACAAGTGACAGCCTCTCTCAAATTCAAGCCGGCATACTGCGGTCTTGGTTGTTGCTAGAAAAACACAATATGATCAATCCAAGAGTTAAGGAAGTTATTCAACATTACTTAATCAACATTACCAAACAAAAACTCAGCCAAAAACGTAAGGGGAGAACATTAAAAGTATTCTTTATTTATCATTCTGTTTTTAACTCAATTGAATTTACCTCACAATTCTCACATTCAACTACAAGATTGTCAAGTATCCTCAATTAAGTATTTGATTGGAAAAGGGTTGAAATTAAGTCGCTTGAGATTGTAAGGTAGGCAAGTGTTACGGACTTAATAATTTTGCTCGCAAAGTTCATGTGGCGCCTGCCTTCCTCCATGAAGATGGGTAAATTTGTCTTGATCTTGCTAGCTCGGACCTCCGAAAGAGAGACGAGAGAGACATAAATTTTAAGAAAAACTAGGTATTTTATTGCTTAGAAATAAAAACTACAAATACACTTTCTCTCTCTACTTTAACCTCAGCAAAACCCTATATTTATAGGCAATTGTACATTAAACACACCCACTAATACCTTAAAAAAACTACCCACATAAATATAAGGTGAACCTAAGAGTACCCATGACCTTTGGGTTTTCGCTATGATTTTCAGAGGAGGCTTTTATTGCAGCAGTTGCATGACCCTTTGCCTTCCACAAAATCTACTGGAATGGTGCCCTTTTGACTACTAGTTTAGCAAAGTTTGGTCAAGAACTTCGGTTAGGCTGAAATTTTTTCTAGTCTCTGACATTCTCCCCCACCTAATGCATCGATGCTCTCGTCACGTGCCAAGCCAATCCTAATCCGCATAGCTTTGCTTGCAATTCACCGTGCCTTAGCGCCCGCGCAGTCTTGAGCCTTACTATCGCAATCCGCCTTCTCTTTCGCAATTGGCCCCAGTCCCTTGCCCCTATGAGCATGAACACCAACTAGCTCGCTGCGTGGAGAATTGTCATGCCCCGGAACCGTCGATTGATCGGTTCGGGAGCATGCATAGACTTTTCGCCAAATGGGTAACCCACACTCTACCGAACGGAACGGTCGGTCCCAATCGCACTTAATTAAAAGAAGTGAAAGTGTCACGCCCCGGGGTCGAAACTGCGACCCGGACTCGCCAACAGATCCGGCGCCTATACAAAAATCCCGCATAGGCGAAGCGTCCAACCTACAAAAAAAAATCTATAGCTAAAACAGATATCAGAGCTATAAAATAAACTGCTGTAAATCTCACATCCATCCACTGTACAACTGGAATAACGATACAATATCTATCTCCCATAAATGATCAACATATAATAACCAAGAACTCAAACAGGGAGGTAAGCTAAAATAATATATCAGTGTACAGTTTCTCAATACAAGTCAGATCCTCACAATACACCAGTCTCTCAAAAGTGAAAATAAAATAATCTACTGACTGTACTACAAATCTCCAATGTGGGTACCGCTACTCTCCAAAGACAGGTAGGGATCTAGCTCGCGACTCTCTCGCCTCGAACAGCAACAGCAGAATCAGCAACTCCCGCAATGACTCTGCAAAACAAAGGAGAGGAAAGAAAAAGAAGGGGAGAACCCCCAACGGGTGTGAGAACTACATCAACACGTAGTCCTCAGTAAGTACCGCCACCAAGCCCGACGGTCTGCCCACTAAGTCTACTAGAGGCATAAGATAACTATGCAGTAAAAACTGAACAAGAAAAGCTAGAGATACTCTACGCTACCATGCCTCTATCTAAATGTTCAAAGAGAAAAAACAAAGAAAGCCATGCAACCACTCGCACACGAGGTGCACAATCGACCCAATCGAGTTAACTGCCACATCTGGCCCAGTCAAGCCTGCGCCTCCCTACTGTATCAACGTAGGGTTCCCTAGTGTATCAACGTAGGGTGTCCAATCGGACTAACTCACCCCTCGCGCAAAACTGCCTCAATAGGCCAAACATTGCATCCACTTCGGCATCTCACGGGGTGCTCCCCTAGCTGAGGAAAACGGCGCGGTATAGAGTATCAAATAGTGGCACATGCAGGCTATAGTCAAAATCCACGCTCTCTCTCCCAGAACGGATAAACTCGGGATCCTCAACATCTCGAACAAGGTCGGAGTAACCTCAACGACGCAGCTAATAAAGCTCTCAAGAATCCTGAGACACTAGCGACACAACTACTCGTGATGCAGAACTCACTGACTGGAGATACTCCACAGTTGGGACCACCGTCGACCTAAACGGCTCCCAAAATGAGACACTCAACTCGTCTCTCTAAACACACTAGCTGGAGATACTCCACAGCCGGGATCAACCCGCAACTCGAGGTCTAACAAAACTGGTCGGACGATACTCAACGACCTGGGACCATCGTCACCCAAACGGTTCCCAACAACGCTGACCGGAAGATACTCTACGGCCCGGGATCATCGTCTACCCAAGCGGCTCCCAACAACACTAGCACCGATCTAAGCTCAGCTACCAGACTCCACTCAGCCCCTAGGCACGAGTGCAACATACGTCCCACAATAACCTGACCTCTCGGCCCACTACCCGGGCGAGAAAACACTAAGTCCAGGAAATAACCGAAGTGTGGGATGTCTAAGCATAAAAGAACCTTGCCTAAGTGAAGGTTCTCTACTAGTCTGGTTTCAACATGCATCATATGACAGGGTGCTAGGTCAAGTTCCAACAATAGCATGTAATTAAACATAGCATAAATAGAACATCTCATCTCTCACAACATGCTTTCTATCTCCTCTAGCATGGAATAAACATATCCATTAAACATCATGTGAGATATCAAATCCACTAAAGCATGTACAATAAAACCGGGTAAGCATCAATCCACATGATCTAGGCCATTCCTCATGCATACATCTCAATTCTATATATTGTACATTTAATCATGCATGCTATCAATCAAAATGGGCAATATTCCCTTATTTAAGCTTCTATCAATCCTCATCATGAATATCCACTATCACAATTCTCATAAAACATATATGGATAATACTCATGCAATTCTCAAACAAATACCATTACTAAGCTTACCTCTCAACCACATACATAGGTACACTAACATGCATGCATTCTAACAAATAGAATTAGAGAACCGTCCACCAGTTCTGGAGACGAAGCAACCTACCTGAATCGCTTTCCGCAGGCAAAGCTGAAGTCGGTGAAGTGTGCAGTTACTTACTAACAAAATCCGCCGAAACTGCACCCTCGGCAGTTAGTCGCACAAGCCTCTGCTCCAACTAACATCACAACCACAACACACTAATCAATACCCCACACACACCAAACAGCGTTTGCTATTTTTACAAAACAGCAAAGAGAAGGGGCCTTTTCACCTGCGTGCAGTCCTTCAAAAAAATCCAGAAAAATCACGGTTGCGATCCTCGCGACGAGTAGTGTAATGATATGACCCTTCCGATGTTCTTTTTAACTCTTGTTGTGAAATGTTAATGGTAGGAACCCTCCTTTCGATTTTTAGGGCATTGTGTTTTTGGTGCTCGTAATATTTTTCAATAAATGAGCACGAAAAATGATGAACGGCGGTGCGATCGGATCGGAAATCCAGCTTACGGATCTCCCGGAATGGGGGTTTGAAGCTCTAGGTGACCTTTGAGTGCATCGAAATCCTTGCATCATGATTTGCACGATTTTCGAGGAAGCTTGAGTCAGATCCCTTGGCCTAGGGTTACGTGGGTAGTTATATAGGAACCGTATCCTTTTTTTTTAGTAGGAACCCTCTTATCGAGAGAGTGGACGGGGAAGGGGATTTCGAAATTCGAATTTCGGAGGAGTTAGAGCGAGAGAGAAAGAGGGGGAGGTCCATCCCTTGTGGATCATCGTGTTGGTGGCGAGAGGGACGATCCATCTTTTCCTTCCTCGCGGGATCAAGGTAAACGATCGGAGAAATCCCTCTCATCATTTTCTCTCTTTCCTTCCTTCTTCATAGTTCTTTGGGACGGTAGGGTTTGGTCGCCGCTGCCACTGCCGCCGCTGCCGCTGCACAGCCCGTGCGCACCCGCGCGGGGCGCCGCGCTGCAGCGCCGTGCTGGCGCCACGCCGCAACACTGCTGCGCCGCCGCGTGGCCCAGGGCGGGCGGCCCACGTCGCGCGGGGCACGGCGCTGCTGTGGCCCGCGCGGGGTGCCGCGCCGCGCCGCTGCTGCCCGCGCGAGGCACTGAGCCGCGTCACCGCGAATGGCCGCGCAGAGCGCCACATCGTGTCGCCGCCGCTCGTTCCCGTTTCCGCTCCAAATGTCCGCGTCTTGGTTTTACTCGGGTAGCATGGGTCTGTCGTGTGTCGTCATCTTTTTGCAAGCAAGATTTGAATATAACTGTTATCTTTCTTCTTGGGGACTCCATAGGTCTGGGTGCCGTTCGAGACCAAGGGCTGACGTCGGGCGAGTTGGTTAATACAAATTAAGGTGGGTATCCCCCTCTGTCACTTCAGGAATGCGATAAAAATTATGTCTTTTCATGAATAAAGCAACACTTACATCGTGATCGTGTCTAACCCCTGCTTTACATAAGCATTTTTATTACTAACATCTCTGGCGACTGCGGGTCGCTCCGGTTTATGATACACATAATTATCACATTATGAGCCCAGGGTTGCTTGCACGCACACTGGCGGTTTGGCCACCGCACTGGTATATTTTTTCGAAGAGATGGCACGTTGGCCCGTGTACCCCACAAGGTGCTGTAGTGGGGACCTCTCACGGCTGCTCAGGGGCCGCACGAGCGCCGTGGAGAGATTATAAGCAACAAGGAGGGGCAGGTGCACTTGTTTATTTGTTACAGGGGTGCTGTGGAATCTCGAGGGGAAAGCTTGGATACTCTAGTGTTTTCGGTTTGCAAGAGTTTAAATTCGTACTTTAGCATCTCACTCATGTTACATCTAATCCTTTTACTAGTAGTGTTGCTGACTTCCCATTGTTGTGACAGGTCAGGGGAGGGGTACGAGACGTCGGTGAGGCCGCAGCGCGAGAGTCCTGTTAGAGTCGCAAATAACTGATGCTCCATTTATTTTCTGTCTCCCCTAAATAACCGGAAATGTGTGTGTGTGTGTGTGTGGCATGTAACTGTGTGTGGATTGTAACTGCGTGAAATGTGGTTGATGGATGTCTGGTCCTTTGCTTGCCCCGGTTGGGATTATTCGTCGTGCAAATAAAAATCAAATGGTTTGCGAAAATGATTTCGAAAACATTGGGTGTCGGGTGGGCACCGTTTTACAAACTGTCACGCCCCGGGGTTGAAACTGCGACCCGGGCTCGCCAACAGATCCGCCACCTACGCCAAACCCTGCATAGGCGAAGCGTCCTACCTGCAAGAAAAGTACTACAGCTAACAGATATCAGAGCTATAAATGAAAATCTGCTATATAACTAGAATCAATCACTGTACAACTGGAAATAATACAACAAGTCCGTCTCCCATAAAAATAATAATACAATAACCTCATATACAAGCTCTAAACCCCACCGGGAGGTATCACCAATAAATACATCAGTGTACAGTCTTTCGATACATAATATATCCTCACTACATCAGTCTCTCAAATGAGGGAAAGTAAAACAACTAATCTGCTGAAGATCTCCTCTGAAGGGGTACCGCCACTCTCCAACGACGGGTAGGGATCTAGCACGCGACTCCCTCGCCTCGAACAACGACCGCAGAATCCGCGACACCCGCTAAGACTCTGCAAAATAAAGGAGAGAAAGAAGGGGAGGGGGAAAACCCCCAGAGGGTGTGAGAACTACACCAAAAAGGGAGTTCTCAGTGGGTACCACCGCCAGACCCGACGGACCGCCAGACCCGACGGTCTGCCCACTAAGTCCCCAAGAGACAAAAATTAACCAAAGCCGTAAAGACTGAAATAAGAAAGCTGGAGACTCTCAACAGCTATCAAGCTTCTATCTAAATGTCCAAAAGGGGAGAACCAAAAAGTGGTATGCAACCACCAGCACATGAAGTGCACAATCGATCCAATCGATAGACCAGTAATCACTGGCACTGCCTGCTATGCCCGCTATGCCTGCCATGCCTGCTATGCCTCCTATGCCTGTTATCAATCATAGAGGGGTGACATCCCCACATGTGCACTTACATTCACCATGATATAAAAACCTTATACAGTTACCAAATTAAGCTTACCCACCTGAAGTGCTCAATCCAAGGCAAACCTGGGGTCGGCGAAGAGCGCAGACGCTCACAGTCCAAATTCTGCCGAAACTGCATCCTCGGTACATGTCGCGAAAGTCTCGGCTCCAAACAGCTAAAAGTACCCCGAAATCAGAGTCTTCAGATCCAACGGGTCCAGCAACACTTGCAAACACCCCTGGGTACAACAATAAGGTTCAACGTTACACTTAATCCAAAATATTCCAAGTATACACAATCTGCTGAAACAGCCTCAAAGATGTGAAATTTCCACCTGCAGAACGGACTCGAAAAAAGATCCAACAAAAATACTGTCGCGTTCCTCGCATCGATACCTTCGAAACGAGTACCTGCACGTCAAATTCCGAGCCCCGTAGGCCGAGTTACAAATTCCACAACATAGGGCGCTCACAAACACACAACCATACATCTGTATTTCCATGCAAAGATAAAGGGAGAAAAATCTACCTTCGGGCAAGCCTAAAAAAAATCCAATAAAAATACGGCGATAATCCTCGCGTCGAGTAGATGAAAAAAGTGTAAAGGCACGTCTCCGTCCGATGCCCGGTTGCGGAGATAAAAATCCGGCAAGGTGTCGCTGTCCAGAAATTCCATCAGAAAAAGGGGTTCCAGTAAATATGGAAAAACTCCTCGAAAAGCGTGAAACTAGGGGAAGTAGAAAATACCAAGATCGTAGCTCTATCTGTCGCAGATCCAACGACGTAAGAATCGCCTGAAACGGAGGTTGGAGTAGGCTGGGGGAGCTCGCGTACCGAAACGGGACGAAAGGGAACTCCGACGAAGGAATGTCGCGCCGCGCCGATGAAAATGGAAACCTCGAAGTGCGTGCCACCAAAAATTCCGAGAATCCACAGATGGAAGCAGCTCAGGGGAAGAAAGTTACTGATGGTCGCACTGCCAAAATCCGCGCGGAGAAGGAGCTATCAGGGCTGGAACAGGGGCATTTATATAGGCTGGGAAAATATTTGGATTAATACCCAACATGTCCCTGTTCTCGGGCGCCCGAAACTTTCAGGCGCCAAAAACCGGGTGTATAGACCCGTCCAACCAGCGCCCGGAATGCCCTGGGTGCACCACGTCAGCGCGCAACAGGAAACAGCCAAGACCGCCAACCACAGTTTGACACGTGGCCCGTCCCGGAAAGCGACATGTGGCTCGGTGGCTGGTCAACGCGCGCCTGGCGCGGGCATGTGCGCGCGCCAGCGCCGCCTGCGGACCCTGCTAGGCACGCGCCCTGAGGCGGCCCGACCCGGTCCGTGGTCCTGGTCCACTGCACTGGCCACTAGAAGACTGCCACGTGTCTACAGGGGACCAATGGGATGATGCCACGTGGCAAAGCAACCCTGTGCGCCGCGCGCCTGCCCGCACACCCGCGCGCCAGCCCGCGCCCGTGCGCTGCCACGCTCCGCCGCTGCCGGCGCCGCCGCCTGCTGGCGGCCGGAACAGTACCACTGCCTCGAAATCCGTGCCGGATCATCTGGGCTCCGAAAAATATAAGTAGATAGTCCGTTTTCACCGTTTTCGCGCGCTGAATCCGAATTTGATGTCCGTTTTGCCAAATTCCAACTCTAAAAATTGCCAAAGGCATCCGAAAAGATGTTCTTTTGTCCAAACTTCACACTGAGCCCAATTTTAATATCTATTGCGCGCAAAACCACTTCTAAGCATTTGACGGAGTCATCTGACTACTTTCGTGATCCATTAAACACTCTAAGTCCATCACTAGTGTCCAGTTGGTGTACAAACACCACCGACGCGCCATATAGGCCTCCAAAAGCTGCTGGTCAACCAGTAATCACATCATGGGGATCCAGGTCCTCACATCCTCCCCCACTAAAGAAAGTTTCGTCCTCGAAACTAGCTCGATTTCACCAGGAGTCACAAACACCAAGGGTAAGTACTCATCAATAACGCCTCCAGCTCCCCCAAACATTACTCACTCCCCGTGATTACTTCTCAACAACAACAACAACAAGTACGGCATGGCCCGATATGCAATTCTCTCATCTCTCGAGCCAGAAATTGCAACGGGCGTCCCTCGTACTCCAACAATCACAAATCTCAAAGGCGCAAGTTAATCACGGGCGAGGGATCCAACAACACATCACTCCTGAGCTGAGACGTGAAATACCAGAGGGGCTCCAATAAAAAGCTGGGGGAAACTGGAATAACCTCTAGTACAACACGCACCAAACCACCTCCTGTGTCAACTCAAACAGGGTCACCCGAAGCATACCCACACTTTCATCCAATAAGGAAAAGAATCCAATAAGCTGGGGTCTTCACTCGGTTACTTCCCGATCCAAAACCACCCGAGTGAACTACTCAGCCACGGTCTCTCATAAAAAGGAACCCTCAGGGACACAACCACAAGCCATGTTTGCCGCAACAGTCCACACACTTAAGGGTTGAAACTGCGGGGTCGAAACAGCAGAAGCCATGTTTGCCGCAACAGCACACAAAAGCCACTCGACCCAATCCAGCGAAAGTCTAAAGCATGTCACCCGTTCCACAGCATTATGTTGTCTGCAGCCAACATAATCACTTAGGAGAATAAACATGCCAATCACTCCTTCCGTCCCTTGGGAGAGGTATAAAACTCAATCAGGACTCTCGCTAAAAGTCACGACTCTCACGAAGTCAACCAAGGGTCAAACCATAAGCCTAGGGTTTCTATGTCCACTATGACCTACAACCTAGGCTCTGATACCAACCTAATCTGTCACGCCCCGGGGTCGAAACTGCGACCCGGGCTCGCCAACAGATCCGCCACCTACGCCAAACCCCGCATAGGCGAAGCGTCCTATCTGCAAGAAAAGTTGTCACGCCCCGAGACCGTCAATTTGAACAGTTCGGGCGCGCCAACAGACCCGCCAATCGGGCATGACCTTTCAAGACCCGAATGGAACGGTTTAATCCAACAATATCATTTCAATATAGCGGAAGAGTAAGCAATCAGAGGAAAGAACTATAAATTTAAACTTTCAATCATTCAACAAGTAGTTAGAAGAAATGAAAGTTCAACACTTGAGCGAAGACATACTCTTTTGTTTAATATTACAACTCTCTTTTAGCATGAACTACAATACCAAAATACATCCATATTTTTTTTTTTCCTTTTTCCAACTTGAAACTTAAACATTTAAAAGTTACATTGTTCCTCACATACATAAGTTCGCTCAAGAAAATAAAACTCCAAAATGGTACTGGCGACTCTAGACTGCTAGGTCGCTACTCTGCTGGGCCCTTGCCCCTGTCGCGTGCCTCGCCTGATGTGCCTGGACCTGTGGGGATGTCACCCAAAGGGTGTGAGAACTACAACGAAGTTCCCAGTGGGTTCAACCACCGAGAGAAAATGCCCTGCACCGCTTAGTCTAATGGAAGCAATATAATAGAGAACGAAATACAGTAAATAAAAGCTGTAAATCTTAGCTAGCATGCTTAATACTTTTACCTTTGCCATGACATAGCTCTATGTCGCTGTAGGATGCCAAACTAACCACCCTGTCCCTTGTCAAATAACTTTCATTAACTTTCTTTGTGTTTCAATTCAAGTTGCTAAACCCTCAGAGAAGCTTGCCCAACGGGCCCTGGCCCGGCAGACATGCTGCCATAAGACAAGTCCTCTAAGGTTGCCGATAACACCCGCAAGTGTTACCCCGCCCTACGGGGAAACGTCCCGAACGGGTCTCTACCCGGGAGAGGGACACTGCCTGCTACTCCAACATGGGCCACGTTTCACCCCGTAGGTACGCTCGTTTTATTATTTCTTTTATTGCTTTGCATTTAGCCTCTTTGCTTTTTTAAGCCTTTGCCTTTCATTTGCTCTTTAGCACTTAGCTTCCATCTCAATCGAGCTTATAGCTCACATTGCCTCTTAGCCCTTTTCCTTTCCTTGCAATTAAGCTTTTAGCTTGTCTTTTTAATATACTCATGCATTTACCTTAGATCCATGCCTTAAGGTACATAAGTCCCTTAGACAAAATTCTTAACTTTCATTATGCTCAAGTTGAAGTTAAAGTGTAGGTATATTAACCCAACTCCCTATGACAACTCTAGGGATTTCAAATACTTTGGATTTTAACCTCAACTAAACTATGCTTTCCTTAGAGACATAACTCTAAATTAGGCCCTAATTCCATCACACACTTATTTGACTCAAACAAACATGCCACTCGTGAAGTCCTATAGTGAATGCCACACATTAGAGCCTAATCTAAGTTTTCTCCTAAGTCAAGATTTCCATAAACCACAAACCACTTCTACATAAGCATGAAAATACTATCCTAGCCACTCTATTAACATGCTTCTAAGAAAAGCAAAAGATAAGGGGAGAGGTCACCCTCGCTCGATAGAATCCCCCACCTCGGTGTGTTCTATCGGTCCTTGCAGGAAGCAATTCCAGCTCCTTTGGTCCCTGAGGCTTCCCTACATTGTTAGGAAGGCAAAAATAAAGTAATTGCCCTTACATGATTCCTTAAATTCAATAGGGCGGTAAAATCTACCCCTTTTCGCAAGAAAAGGGGAAAAAACTCCATTAGGTCGTTTTTCTCGCGCAAAAAGGCTACTTTTTGATTGATTTATAAAATAGGAGAAAAATGATCATCCCATTGTCTATTGCCAAACAAGAAACTTGCTCAACTCAACCCGGGGTCAAAATGCTTTCCCAAATTTGAGAAAAGCTCAATTTGAGCTATTTTCTCCCAATTCGTCGATTTTGCGTCTTGGAAAGTCAAGAATCGAAATTTTATATTGTAACGAAGCATAAGGTCTCAAATTTTTGAGGGAAGCTCAATTTGAGCAAAACCCCCACCCCCAATTCTTCAATTTTGCATTTTTTGCAAACATTGAGAGATTCGAAATTTCGCATGCGGAGAAAAGAAAAGAAGGAGGAATTTCTTTCTATCTTTTTTTTTTTTGTTCATTCTTTTCTTTTCTCTTCTTTTTTTTCTTTTCTTCTCTCTTTTTTTTTTGATTTACTCCAAAATCTGCTGCTGGGCAGCAGCTACAAGCTGCTGCCCAAGCAGCAGATCAGCAGCTGCTGCTGCTGCTGGCTAGCAGCAGCAGCTGCTGCAGCACCAGCAGCTGCGCAAGGCAGCTTGCAGAGTGAGATAGAGGGAGGGAGAAAGAGAGGAGAGAGAGAGAGAGAGAGAGAGAGGGAGGGAGAGGGAGAGAGAGAGAGAGAGAAGAGAGAGAGAAGAAATTACCTTTTCCTTCTCCTTCTTCTTCTTCTTCTTCTTCTTCTTCTCTTTTTCTTCTTCTTTTTCTTCTCCTTTCTTCTTCCTTCTCCTTTCCTTCTCCTCTTTCGTTTCTTGCTTCTGCAGGAGAGAGAAAGAGAGAGAGCAGGGGAATTAATTCCCTGCAGGTGGGTGGTTGGAAAAAAAAAGGAATTTACCAAAATGCCCCTCAATTTCCAATTTATCCCAAAACTGCCCCTTTTCCTGCAGTTTTTTCCTGCAGCGAGCTTAATCGGGTAGCCCTCTTTCACCTCGTTTTCCCGTCAATTGAGAAATCAAAATTGTAATTTCTCTTCGCCCCTTTAATCTACCAATTTTTCTTAAACTTCCCACGATTTTGTTTAAACTTTTGGACTATTCTAAGCCCTCGAAAGAGAGCTCCGAAAATGCTTCGCGATTGACTTGGGCTGTCAAAACTGCAGTTTCAGCAATCACGAAGCATTTTTCTTCGCTTCGTTCTCCGATTTTTCCTTAATAACATACCTAGGTTTTTCGCCCCTTTTAATAAGAAAACTTTTGTGAGACACCCCACGATTTCTTTTAAAATTTTGGGGCACTCTAAGCCCTCGAAACAGGGCTCCGAAAACGCTTTGCGATTAAAAATTTCAGAATTCCAGATTTTGGCTAAGTCCTCGGGTTCAAGTCACTTTTCGACCCGATGCCCTTCGCGTCAGCCCGAAACGCACCGAACTCGACTGTAATCATGTTTAAAACACGTTACAAGTCTTCTCGCCGAATTTTGCCATTTTGCGAACTCGGCGAACACGAGTCCCAATTTTGCAACTTGAGGCTTCGTTTCTCAACCACAACTCACTTTTCGACTCAACGGCTTTTGCGTTGATTCAAAACGCTTCAAACCCACTTGTAATCATATTTGAAACGCGTTACAAGTATTTTTACCGAGTTTTGCTATTTCGCAGAAATCGGTGCACTACATTCTCCCCTCCTTTAGGAGTTTCGTCCGCGAAACTAAAACTCACGTACCTTGGGATTTATTCCTCGAACAAGCGAGGATAGTGCTCCCGCATCACAGCCTCAGGCTCCCACGTGGCCTCCTCCTCGCTATGCCTCGTCCAAAGCACTTTCACATAAGGAATGGAGCGGTTCCTTAGCTTCCTATCACGCCGATCTATAATTTTATACGGGAACTCATCGTAGCTCATATCCTCCCGTAGATCGAGTGGTGGGTAGTTGATTATGTGCGTCGGGTCGTGGACATACTGGCGGAGTTGTGACACATGGAACACATCATGAATTCCTGCCAAATCTGGGGGCAAAGCTATTTTATAGGCCACTGGGCCAACCCGCTCCAAAACCTCATAAGGTCCAAGAAAACGAGGGTTCAACTTTCCTCGCATCCCAAATCGCACTACCCCCTTCGTGGGCGACGCCTTCAAAAATACATGATCCCCGACCTTAAACTCTAGGTCGCGCCGCCTTTTGTCCGCATAGCTCTTTTGCCGACTTTGCGCTGTCACCAGCGTTGACGCGCAATTTGCACCTTTTCCTCGGCTTCTTGCAATACATCAGGACCCAGTGATGATCTCTCGCCAACCTCACTCCAATGCAGTGGAGACCTGCACTTTCTGCCATAGAGTGCCTCAAAAGGTGCCATTCCGATGCTGGCTTGATAGCTGTTATTGTAGGCGAACTCCGCCATCGGCAAATATCGCTGCCACCCTGGTCCATAGTCCAAGACACACGCCCTGAGCATATCTTCGAGGATTTGATTGGTCCTCTCAGATTGACCATCGCTCTGAGGGTGATAAGCCGTAGAGAAATCCAGGCGTGTTCCCAAAGTCTCGTGGAAGCTCTTCCAAAATTGTGACACGAATCGGGGATCCCGATCCGACACTATAGAAACAGGAACTCCATGAAGGCGCATAATCTCATCAATATACAACTGCGCCAATTTATCCCTAGACCAGGTGGTGTGGACAGGCAGGAAATGAGCCGCCTTGGTTAACCTATCCACAACCATCCAAATCGCGTCGTGGCCTGCTTGAGACCGAGGCAAGCCCACGATAAAATCCATAGCGATGTTCTCCCATTTCCACACGGGAATCGGCAGATTTTGAAGCTTGCCCGCAGGGAGTCTATGTTCAGCCTTGACTTGTTGGCACACTAAGCATCTAGCCACGAAGTGTCCAACATCCTTCTTCATACCTGGCCACCAAAACTGTGCCCTCAGGTCCTTATACATTTTTGTGCCGCCGGGGTGGATAGTATACGGCGATCGGTGTGCTTCTTGAAGGATCATTTCACGAATATCCTCGTCATTAGGTACACACACGCGACCCCGAAACCTTAGGATTCCCTCAGAATCCACAGTAAAATCCCTTGCCTCACCGCTTTCTAGATCAGACCTCACCTTTTGGAGCTTTTCATCCGCCATTTGCTTTTCTTTAATTCTCTCCAACAAGGTAGGTTGCACAACGAGCGTCATAAGCTTCGCGGGGGCACCGGAAGCCACAACCTCCAAGCCCATCCGTCTCATTTCGGATTGCAACGGGTATTGGTCGGTGATGATCATGGCAAGATTTTCCACGGACTTCCTGCTTAGCGCGTCGGCCACCACATTTGCTTTCCCCGGGTGGTACAAGATGCTAACATCATAATCTTTTAGGAGTTCCAGCCATCGGCGCTGCCTCAGGTTTAATTCCTTCTGAGTGAACAAATATTTGAGGCTTTTGTGATCCGTGTAAATCTCGCAATGTTCCCCGTAGAGGTAATGCCGCCATATCTTTAGTGCAAAAATCACCGCGGCAAGCTCGAGATCGTGAGTGGGGTAGTTCTTTTCATAACTCTTCAGCTGCCGGGAGGCATAGGCTATAACCCTCTCGTCTTGCATGAGTACACACCCCAACCCAGTCCCTGAAGCATCACTATAAACCACGAACCCTTTTCCCGCAACGGGTAGAGCAAGAATTGGAGCCGTCGTCAACTTGTCCTTGAGCAATTGGAAGCTTCTCTCACAAGCATCGCTCCAAATGAACTTAGCTCCTTTTCTTGTAAGGCTGGTGAGTGGAATGGTAATTTTAGAGAACCCTTCCACAAACCGCCTATAATAGCCCGCGAGTCCGATAAAGCTTCGAATCTCGGTGACATTTGTTGGTCGCGGCCAATCTTTCACTGCTTCAATTTTCTTGGGGTCTACAGACACCCCCGTCTCAGAAATCACATGTCCTAAGAATGCCACTTCCCGGAGCCAGAATTCGCATTTCTTCAACTTCGCGAATAGGCTCCGCTCTCGAAGCACTTGTAGAACCTGTCGTAGGTGATCCTCGTGCTCGTCGTCACTTCGAGAGTAGACTAAAATGTCGTCAATGAAGACAACGACAAATCGGTCTAGGAAAGGCTGAAAAACGCGGTTCATTAAATCCATGAATGCCGCCGGGGCATTCGTCAACCCGAAAGGCATTACAGTGAATTCATAATGTCCATACCGCGTTCTAAAAGCCGTTTTGTGCACATCCTCCGGCTTAATCTTTAATTGATGGTATCCCGATTGAAGGTCAATTTTTGAGAATACCCGGGAACCTTGCAATTGGTCGAACAAATCATCGATCCTCGGTAATGGATATCGGTTCTTGATTGTCAATTTGTTGAGCTCCCGATAATCCACACATAACCGCAGCGATCCGTCCTTTTTCTTCACAAATAGGACCGGAGCTCCCCAAGGGGATACGCTAGGTCTAATGAAACCCTTGTCCAGCAAATCTTGCAATTGAGCCTTAAGCTCCTTTAACTCCGCCGGGGCCATTCTATAAGGAGCCTTTGAAACTGGAGCCGTCCCGGGAACCAAGTCTATTATGAACTCAATCTCCCGATCCCTCGGCATGCCCGGCAATTCCGCAGGAAATACATCAGGATATTCCCGCGCCACGGGAATGTCTTGCACATTAGGTTCTTCCTTGTGCCCTTCCACCACGGTAGCTAAGTAAGCCACACACCCTCTGTCGATAAGCTTCTTGGCCCGCGATGCCGAGACCACAGAGGCAAATAGAGAGCCTCTACATGCTTTGAATACATACTCCTCTTGTCCCGGCTCTCGAAAGATGATAACCCGCCGCTCGCAGTCGATAGTGGCATAATACTTGGAGAGCCAATTCATTCCCAAAATTACATCATAATCTCCTAGCCGTCTCAAAACTAAGAAGTCCACTGTCATAATCCACTCGCCAACCCGAACTGGACAGGCGGGACAACTCTCAGATACCTCTAAAGAACCATCAGGCACATGGACCGTTTTAGTACTAGTAGACTGTAATACATCCAACCCATGTCTCATGGCAAAGGATCTACATATGAATGAATGCGATGCACCTGTGTCGAATAGAGCCCTACATCGAACATCATTAATAAAAATTATACCTGCCACGACGTCGTCAGCCACGGGCTCCTCCTCCTTCGCCTGAGCGGCAAAAGCCCGCCCGCTCGGCGGTCGCTGAGGAGCGGCGGGGCGTGCAGCTGGTAGAGCTGGCACCGTCTTCTTGTGTTGCTTCGGGGCAGCCTGGATCGTCGGCACGGCCGGGGCGGGGTGCGTGCCCCTCCAACACTCTCGAGCCATGTGACCCGGCCGGCCGCAGTTGAAGCACCTCCCCTCGCGTTCTGGGCACTCGGTCCGTCGGTGTTGCCCCACAGATAATACACCGCTCGGGAGCCGTAGGCTGCCAGGGCCCCCGAGGGTGCGGTTGGTGTCGCGTTGCTTAGAGGGTCGTTGAGAGTGGCTTTGACCCCCGGAACCACCTTGGTGCCTCTTCTTTTCCTTCGCTTTGCCCTTGTCTTTCTCAAAAGCTTCGCGCTCTCGGCGCACCACCATGTCGCCCCTCTCTACCAAGCGGGCTCTATCCACAATCTCCCGATAAGTTGCGATGTTGAATGGTTGGACCTTTGAGTAGATCGCCGGTCGAAGGCCCCTCTCGAAACATCGCGCCTTGTCCCACTCGTTGCGCACCACGGTGGGTAAGCAACTAACGATGCGAGAGAACTCGCACTCGTATTCTTGAACTGAGCGGCCTCCCTGGCGAAGATTTTGAAGTCATCCTCCATTTGTTGCTTCGCATGTTGGGGAATATGTGGCGAAGAAGAGTTCCTTGAATTCTTCCCACGATGGCTCCGGCAATGCCGTCCTAGCCCTTCTTTCCAATTCTGCTTTCCACCAACGGTGTGCCACATTGTCGAGGTGGGGAACCGCCACAGTAACACGGTCCCGCATTGGCACCCGAAGGGTTAGGAACAGTCGCTCCATGGAGTCAATCCACGACTCCACCACCATTGGATCAGATTTGTCGCCGCTGAAGGTAGGAGGATGAAATTTCTGGAAGTCGGCGAGAACCTCCATCGCCCTATTTTGCTCCGCTCTCTGGGCCGCATACTCGGCATTGCCGGAGCCATCGTGGAAGTCCAACATAACGTTACGTTATGTTGTCGGCCGCCCAACATAACGTTAGCTAGTGGAAGTCCATTTTCCCTCGATCCATTCCCAATGTCCTTCTTGGGAATCAAGTAACCCAATCATGTACTTCGCAAAAGATCCACACACGCTCTCGTGCCTAAACCCTAGGGTCTTCCTAAGGTTCGTAACCACCTAGGTCTATCTCCTAGGCTCTGATACCACTCTAATCTGTCACGCCCCGAGACCGTCAATTTGAACAGTTCGGGCGCGCCAACAGACCCGCCAATCGGGCATGACCTTTCAAGACCCGAATGGAACGGTTTAATCCAACAATATCATTTCAATATAGCGGAAGAGTAAGCAATCAGAGGAAAGAACTATAAATTTAAACTTTCAATCATTCAACAAGTAGTTAGAAGAAATGAAAGTTCAACACTTGAGCGAAGACATACTCTTTTGTTTAATATTACAACTCTCTTTTAGCATGAACTACAATACCAAAATACATCCATATTTTTTTTTTTTCCTTTTTCCAACTTGAAACTTAAACATTTAAAAGTTACATTGTTCCTCACATACATAAGTTCGCTCAAGAAAATAAAACTCCAAAATGGTACTGGCGACTCTAGACTGCTAGGTCGCTACTCTGCTGGGCCCTTGCCCCTGTCGCGTGCCTCGCCTGATGTGCCTGGACCTGTGGGGATGTCACCCAAAGGGTGTGAGAACTACAACGAAGTTCCCAGTGGGTTCAACCACGAGAGAGAAAATGCCCTGCACCGCTTAGTCTAATGGAAGCAATATAATAGAGAACGAAAATACAGTAAATAAAAGCTGTAAATCTTAGCTAGCATGCTTAATCTTTTACCTTTGCCATGACATAGCTCTATGTCGCTGTAGGATGCCAAACTAACCACCCTGTCCCTTGTCAAATAACTTTCATTAACTTTCTTTGTGTTTCAATTCAAGTTGCTAAACCCTCAGAGAAGCTTGCCCAACGGGCCCTGGCCCGGCAGACATGCTGCCATAAGACAAGTCCTCTAAGGTTGCCGATAACACCCGCAAGTGTTACCCCGCCCTACGGGGAAACGTCCCGAACGGGTCTCTACCCGGGAGAGGGACACTGCCTGCTACTCCAACATGGGCCACGTTTCACCCCGTAGGTACGCTCGTTTTATTATTTCTTTTATTGCTTTGCATTTAGCCTCTTTGCTTTTTTAAGCCTTTGCCTTTCATTTGCTCTTTAGCACTTAGCTTCCATCTCAATCGAGCTTATAGCTCACATTGCCTCTTAGCCCTTTTCCTTTCCTTGCAATTAAGCTTTTAGCTTGTCTTTTTAATATACTCATGCATTTACCCTAGATCCATGCCTTAAGGTACATAAGTCCCTTAGACAAAATTCTTAACTTTCATTATGCTCAAGTTGAAGTTAAAGTGTAGGTATATTAACCCAAACTCCCTATGACAACTCTAGGATTTCAATACTTTGGATTTTAACCTCAACTAAACTATGCTTTCCTTAGAGACATAACTCTAAATTAGGCCCTAATTCCATCACACACTTATTTGACTCAAACAAACATGCCACTCGTGAAGTCCTATAGTGAATGCCACACATTAGAGCCTAATCTAAGTTTTCTCCTAGATCAAGATTTCCATAAACCACAAACCACTTCTACATAAGCATGAAAATACTATCCTAGCCACTCTATTAACATGCTTCTAAGAAAAGCAAAAGATAAGGGGAGAGGTCACCCTCGCTCGATAGAATCCCCCACCTCGGTGTGTTCTATCGGTCCTTGCAGGAAGCAATTCCAGCTCCTTTGGTCCCTGAGGCTTCCCTACATTGTTAGGAAGGCAAAAATAAAGTAATTGCCTTTACATGATTCCTTAAATTCAATAGGGCGGTAAATCTACCCCCTTTTCGCAAGAAAGGGGAAAAATTCCAATTAGGTCGTTTTTCTCGCGCAAAAAGGCTACTTTTTGATTGATTTATAAAAATAGGAGAAAAATGATCATCCCATTGTCTATTGCCAACAAGAAATTTGCTCCACTCAACCCGGGGTCAAAATGCTTTCCCAAATTTGAGAAAAGCTCAATTTGAGCTATTTTCTCCCAATTCGTCGATTTTGCGTCTTGGAAAGTCAAGAATCGAAATTTTTATATTGTAACGAAGCATAAGGTCTCAAATTTTTTAGGGAAGCTCAATTTGAGCAAAACCCCCACCCCCAATTCTTCAATTTTGCATTTTTTGCAAACATTGAGAGATTCGAAATTTCGCATGCGGAGAAAAGAAAAGAAGGAGGAATTTCTTTTCTATCTTTTTTTTTTTTTTGTTCATTCTTTTCTTTTCTCTTCTTTTCTTTTCTTTTCTTCTCTCTTTTTTTTTTGATTTACTCCAAAATCTGCTGCTGGGCAGCAGCTACAAGCTGCTGCCCAAGCAGCAGAATCAGCAGCTGCTGCTGCTGCTGGTAGCAGCAGCAGCTGCTGCAGCACCAGCAGCTGCGCAAGGCAGCTTGCAGCTGCCTTGCGCAGCAGCCTTGCTGCCGTGAGAGTGAGAGAGAGGGAGGAGAAAGAGAGGGAGAGAGAGAGAGAGAGAGGGAGAGAGGGAGAGAGAGAGAGAGAGAGAAAAGAGAGAGAGAAGAAATTACCTTTTCCTTCTCCTTCTTCTTCTTCTTCTTCTTCTCTCTTTTTCTTCTTCTTTTTCTTCTCCTTTCTTCTTCCTTCTCCTTTCCTTCTCCTCTTTCGTTTCTTGCTTTGCAGGAGAGAGAAAGAGAGAGAGCAGGGGAATTAATTCCCTGCAGGTGGGTGGTTGGAAAAAAAAGGAATTTACCAAAATGCCCCTCAATTTCCAATTTATCCCAAACTGCCCCTTTTCCTGCAGTTTTTTCCTGCAGCGAGCTTAATCGGGTAGCCCTCTTTCACCTCGTTTTCCCGTCAATTGAGAAATCAAAATTGTAATTTCTCTTCGCCCCTTTAATCTACCAATTTTTCTAAACTTCCCACGATTTTGTTTTAAACTTTTGGACTATTCTAAGCCCTCGAAAGAGAGCTCCGAAAATGCTTCGCGATTGACTTGGGCTGTCAAAACTGCAGTTCAGCAATCACGAAGCATTTTTCTTCGCTTCGTTCTCCGATTTTTCCTTAATAACATACCTAGGTTTTTCGCCCCTTTTAATAAGAAACTTTTGTGAGACACCCCACGATTTCTTTTAAAATTTTGGGGCACTCTAAGCCCTCGAAACAGGGCTCCGAAAACGCTTGCGATTAAAAATTTCAGAATTCCAGATTTTGGCTAAGTCCTCGGGTTCAAGTCACTTTTCGACCCGATGCCCTTCGCGTCAGCCCGAAACGCACCGAACTCGACTGTAATCATGTTTAAAACACGTTACAAGTCTTCTCGCCGAATTTTGCCATTTTGCGAACTCGGCGAACACGAGTCCCAATTTTGCAACTTGAGGCTTCGTTTCTCAACCACAACTCACTTTTCGACTCAACGGCTTTTGCGTTGATTCAAAACGCTTCAAACCCACTTGTAATCATATTTGAAACGCGTTACAATTATTTTTACCGAATTTTGCTATTTCGCAGAAATCGGTGCACTACAAAAGTACTACAGCTAACAGATATCAGAGCTATAAATAAAAATCTGCTATATAACTAGAATCAATCACTGTACAACTGGAAATAATACAACAAGTCCGTCTTCCATAAAAATAATAATACAATAACCTCATATACAAGCTCTAAACCCCACCGGGAGGTATCTCCAATAAATACATCAGTGTACAGTCTCTCGATATATAATATATCCTCACTACATCAGTCTCTCAAATGAGGGAAAGTAAAACAACTAATCTGCTAAAGATCTCCTCTGAAGGGGTACCGCCACTCTCCAACGACGGGTAGGGATCTAGCACGCGACTCCCTCGCCTCGAACAACGACCGCAGAATCCGCGACACCCGCTAAGACTCTGCAAAACAAAGGAGAGAAAGAAGGGTTTTCAGGCGCGGGGAGCGCAGTTGGGACACGTGGCGGCTTCTCGGGGTTTCAGGCGCGCACAGTGTTGGGCCAGGCCCAACACTGTAGCCGCCCGAAATATTTCGGGCGCCCGGATTTTGGGCCCAAAAGCCCATTAGGTGGAATTTTGGGTCTTTTCTGGTTGAAGCCTATAAATAGGCCCTTTGCACTTCGGTTTTGGGCTTTTTCCCGAGCCCAAATCCACCTGAGTCCTCTAGAACTTTTGTTGATCTCCCTGTGCTGCATCCACCTGAGGACTTCTGGGATTTTACGTGGCACGCTTTTCGAGGTTTCTATTTTTTTGGCGCGTCGCGATATTCCTTCGCCGGTGTTTCCTCCCGTCGTATTTCGGTGCGTGAGCTCCCCCGGCCTACTCCGACCACCTTTTCGAGCAATTCTTTCGCCGTTGGATCTGAGACAGGTAGGGCTACGATCTTGGTATCTTCAGCATCCCCTAGTTTCGAGTTTTTCTTGGAGTTTTTCCATGCTTACTGGGACCCTTTGTTTGCTATGAGGATTTCGGGGACAGCAGGTTGTTTTGTGGTTTTCTCCGCGCTCGAGCATCGGATTAAGGCCTGCCTGTACACTTTTTGCATCTACGCGTCGCAAGGATTATCATCGTATTTTTTTGGGATTTTTCTGAGACTTGCCCGAAGGTATACATTTCCCCTTTTCTGTGCAAAGTATTACAGTTGTATGTGTTGTGGAGTTTCGCGCTCACCGTGTTGTGGAATTTGTAACTCGGCCTCTGGGGCTTGGATTGAGACGTGCAGGTACTCGTTTCGAAGGGCTCGACGCGACGATCGCAGCAGTATTTTTATCAGATTTTTTGGAGTCTTTTCTGTAGGTGAAAATTTCACATCTTTGGGACTGTTATCAGCTGATTGTATGTACTTGGATAATTTTGGAATAAAGTATAACTTTGGACCTTATTGTTGTACCCAGGGGTGTTTGCGGGTGTTTCTGAACCCGTTGGGGTTGAGGATTATTGGAGGTTGTTGCTCCTGGGTATTTTCAGCTGTTGGACTTTGGACAGTTAGCACCTTCAGGTGGGTGGCCTTGTCTCCAAGATTGATAGACTGGACATTAATTCTATTATAGTAGGACTATGCATGATTGTGAGAATTGATATTCCTAGTGTTATTTATCTAGCATGTGATCTTTTGCTTCCTACCATGGGTTAAATTATTATTATCTTGGAACTTGACCTAGCACCCCCGTCATATGTTGCATGTGTAACCAGACCAGTAGAATACCCTCACTTGGGCCAGGGTTATTTATGTTTAGACATCCACACATTGTACCTTATTCCTGGATATAGTGTTATCCTCGCCCGGATAGTGGGCCGAGTGGTCTGTTTTTTTTTTAGTGTGGGATGCATGTTACACTCGTGCTTGGGAGTAGAGTGGAGTCTGGTAGATGTAGTTTGTCGTTTATCTGTGTCGGGAGCCATTTGGGTGAACGGTGGTCCCGGGATGTTGTTTTATTTGTTGCCACAGTGTTAGTGGATACCAGTGTTAGCAGGACCTTGAACCCAGAACCTTTTTGACATACACATGATTTTAGCCAACCAAGGTTTTCTTCCAAGCATCGAAGGGCCGCTGGAGTCTGTTCTTGTTTGATTGGACAAAGGCATTAGCCCTTCGGGGTTTGGGTATAAAAACTTATTTTTCTAACTGTTTTTCCTAAAAGAATTAAAAATCATTAAAAATGGGTTTCTCATAAAATCAAGATGGTTTTTCAAAAAGGAACTACTTTTAGTCCTCACCCCACGTGGGGTTGAGTGAATAATAGTTTTCAGTAATAAATGTCACCTTTTTTCTGTAAACTTCCCCACTCGAGAGGATTCGAGTGGTTTGGATTCTAAGGGCTGCCTATTTCTTTGGATCGAGAACAACGAGGGGCTATGCCTAGAGCCTGTTCTTGTTTGATTTGGGTGATAGGTTCTAGTCTTTCGAGGTTCTCGGACCCTTCATTGTTGCCGGTTATGGAGTATACCCGGCTAGTGAGTTGCATGTCGAGCTGATGTTCTTTCTGGGAGCCGTTGGGTTGACAGCGGTCCTAGCTGTGAGTGTTTCTTGTTAGTGAGTTAGAGAGGTGATTCGGGTACTGTCGATCTTGTTGATCGTGGATTGGACTATAGCCTGCATGAGCCATATTGAGCTCGACAGAGATGCGCTGATACTTTCCTCGGTGGGGTCGCGCCCCTCGAGTGCGACTCCGAAGTTGGGCCTGTTACTTTGCTACGGGTGTCGAAGGGAACCCGACGTTTCGGCCTAAGAGGGAAGCTAAGCCCGAGGTACGTGGGACCGTTTGAAATCCGAGAACGTGTGGGTCCGGTGGCTTATCAGTTGGCCTTGCTGCCAAACCTAGACCGAGTACACAACGTGTTTCACGTTTCGATGCTCCGAAAGTACCTCCCCGACCCCTCTCACGCCCTGGACATATCCACTGTCAAGCCACAAGAGGATCTGACTGTCGAGGAAACACCGGTGCGGATCCTGGCACGAGAAGACAAGAAACTACGGAACCGGACCATTCCCTACGTAAAGGTCCAATGGAGCAACCACGAGGAACGCGAGGCGACGTGGGAGCTGGAATCAAAAATGAAGGAGTGTTTCCCCGAGCTGTTTAGCGAGGGTTGTAATTAAGTTTCAAGAACGAAACTTTTTATAAAGTGTGAGTGGTGTAATGACACGATTTTTTTATAATAATTAACCCTCATTCTAGCATAAGGTTCTTTTAGTACTCCGGAAATATTACATTTGGTTAGTCGGTTGGTGTGTGTGGTGCTTGTATTTTTCTGCGATAGAGCGCGGAAAATGATGACCGACGGTGCGATCGGATCGGAAATCCGATGTCGGGATCTCCCGGAACAGAATTCTTAGTGATGCGGTGATTAGTCGTGCATCGAAATCCGTGCAAAATATCTTGCATCCATTGGAGATAAGGTGGGTTATCTCGTAGGGGATAATTAATTAATTAATTAATTATCCGGTGACGAAAAAGGGGAAAAAGGATTTTCTTTTACGTACGAGTCGAAAAGAAAATAAATAAAGGAAATAAATAATTTAATTAATTTCCCCTCGTTAAGGAAAGTTAAAAAGAGAAAATACGAAATCCTAGTTTTAAAATACCGCCTCCTCAAACCCTCATCTTTTGTGCGTACCGAAAACCAAACGAAACCCTAGTTTGAAAAAAAAAAGAGGAAGAAAAAGAGAGAAAAGAAAAGGAAACCCTAACCGGAGGGGGAGAAAGCGGAGGAACCCGATCGCCCCGATTGACGTCCGGAGACCGGAAGAACGAGACGCCATCATCGACGGGGAGCGGATCCGGATCTCCAACGCCGCGAGAACCAAGATCGGTTTTTTATTTTCGATAGATTGAGGTTAGTGGTCGTTAACCCTTTCGTAGAATTAACCGGGGGTTTTCCGTGTTCTTGTAAGGTTGTTTTAATCGGTACATCGATCACGAATTTTTGTTGGGTTTTGATCAATATTTTATTCTCGTTCTTGATCGGGTGTGATCGATGATTTTTATCGGATTTAATTGGTGGTTTTTAATCGGTTTCTTTTTATCGGGCTTCCGATCGACGTTTTGGTTGTTCGTCGATCATTGGTTTAGTCATTAGAATTATCATGTATTTATTCGGAAATTTTTGGGGGTGTTTTATTAGAGCATGGTGGATTAACGGGAGGCCGCCATCGCCATTGTTAAACGGGAGGCCGCCGCCGTCGTTACCATGTTCGCGGGGTCGTCGCCGGGATCCCACGGGAGCGAAAACGGAGAAGAAATCGCGAAACGGGAGCGAAAATGGAAGAAAAAACGCGAAAAATAGGGTTACTGTGCCTTTCCGTACAGGGCGGTCCACGGCCCGGGCGTGCACCCGGTGCACGCCCGCGGCGAGGAAGCTGCGGACCGGTGCACGAAACCGTGCACCGGCCTGCGCGGTGCACGCTCTAGGCGTGCACCCGGCGCACGCCTCCGCACCCGGGAAGCAAGACCCGGTGCACGCTTGTGTCGTGCACTGGCCCGGCCCAAGACGCGCGGTGCACGCCTCCTGCGTGCACCGGGCGCATGCCGCCGCCGCCTGACGCCGTAAACCTGGTCCACGGTTGCTCCTGTGCACCACCCGACAGCCCAAAATTCGGTAGCTCCGTTTTTGTCCGTTTTTGCACCGTTTTGAGCGTCGTTTTCACCGTTGGGATCACAATCTCCGCGGTTTTCTTGGCATGGACACTTGGGATCTTTTTGATCACTATTTTATTATGTCGGGTGCTAATTTCGCCGGTGCTCCGCACCTCGACGAAATCGTCGAGGGCGCGCCGCCGGGTCTCTTTTCTCATCATTTTCACCGTCGGGATCTTCCTGGTTTAATCATCATCGTCCCGAGTCGGCTACCGATTGAGAATTGGGTTTCGTTGGATTTCTGTTAGCGGTTTTGGGTCCCGACGGAGTTCGCGATGGAATAGTCGCGGTCCGGTTGTTGTTAGTCTTTGATGTTACCGGTTTGAACTAAGTTTTCGGTTTTACTTCACGGTTTTGATTTGTTGGGTTTTTGATTGACGTCGCGATCCTCTAGGTGCAGTGATTTCGGTTTTGGTGGGTTCATTGTTACAGTGGTTGGGACCACTGATGTTACCTGATTAGGGTAAGGTGTTAATTTGTGCCTTTGGTTGTTTCATTAGGCCGCGTGAAGTTCCGATTGCTTAAGAGGGTCACGGGAGCGGTCGTATATCTTCATTCCAGATGGGTTCTTATGCAATCGGTGCTGTAAGTGCATTAGGTGCAGTATAACATTAAAAAGGATGTATTAACCTGTTCAATAAAGTAGATAAAGTGTTTTCTGTAAACTAACCCTTCGCATAATGTGTAATCTTCTTGGCTAATGCTGGTGGCGACTAAGTGTCGCAACAATTAATTTACGCCGACCTCGGCATCCCTATTTTTGAATGCTGCACGTACACAGGCGGAATGGCCCCCGCATGGGTGTACTTTTTCGGAGAAGTGGTCTGAATGACCCGTGTGCCCCACGTGTGTGTTTGGGGACCTGATCACGATGGCTAAACGTGTCGCCCACGCATCGTGAAGGGGTTAGAGCATCCAATGTTCCGTGGGGAGATTCGTCGACTACCCTGACGGGACGGTGGTCACTAAAGTAAAGTAAAGTGAGTGAGTAAAGTAATTTCAGGGCGAAGGATAGCGAAAGGTTCCGGTGCAATGTAACTCATTCTAATTTCTTGTTTGTGAATGTTACAACATCTACTTTATTTGTCACTGACTTTACCCACTCCGTGACAGGTCCAACTAAGTAAGTACAGCAGGACGGTGGTGAGGCATCGCGGACCCTATGTTTGGCCGTATGAGGCCTTTTGTTAAACTCTTATTCGGTTATCTCTCTCTTTCCTCTTTTCGTTATTTTGTGTGGGTGTGGATCATGCTGGATATGTGGACATGTATTTAACTGTTTGGATATGGTTATGTTTGATTTATCTTTGCGGCCGTTTTACGATGAAAAAGGATTTTGAAAATGACTCTCAAAAATAGGGTGTCGTGTGGGTACCACTTCGAAAACCTTGTGGGTTTATCCTTTCAAACAATAAAGCCGTCTTAATGTGAATGTTTAGACGCTTTTAAAGGAACGGGTGTCGAGTGGACACCGTTTGCAAACTTGTAGGTCATTTTATTGATAATGAATGGTTTACTTGCTAGTATTTTGTTCACTATGGCTGTGTGGTTAAAGTGCATGTTGATTGTTGTGAATGACATTGTTGTCATATACAAAGGAGACTCTGTCCGTTTGAAGGGTGAATTTGTATATGTGGCGGTCTGTCGCGCACCGGTAGGCGAGGTCGTTCTCATTTGATTGATTGATTTCAAAAAAAAATAATACACGTTTTCCGCTTATCTTGAGACCTCCGGGGCGTGACACGGAAACTCCCCAGGCCGCCACGTGTCCACCCAAACAGCAAACAGCTGTTTGGGCCAACGGCGCTGCGCCGCGTGGCCGAAGCAGGTGCCGACATGTGGCGCCCACGCCGGGAGCCGTGGGTCAGCACGCCCACGTCGCGCCTACGCCGCGCCCACGTGCGCCTGTCGGGCACGTAGCCCGAGGCAACAACTCCTCACCCGGTGGACCGCGCGCACAGCACCTCTCCAACCACGTGCTGCCACGCATCCACCCCCGGTCCACCGTGCACCTGCGCAAAGTCCGTGAACCGCGCCTACAGAACCGGCCACTCACGAGATGCCACGTGTCCCAGCCCTTCGGTGCACGCCGGCTGCGTGGACCGCGCGCCTGCCCACGCGCCCGCGCGCCTGCACGCGGCCGCTCCGCCGCCTGCCCGAGCCCGCGCCGCCGCCGCCCGCCGGTGCCAAAACAGTAGAAGCTGCCTCGAAATCCGTGCCGTGTCATCCGGGCTCCGAAAAATACAAGTAAATAGTCCATTTCGCTCGTTTTCGCGCGCTGAATCCAAATCCGAAGTCCGTTTGGCCAAATTCCACTTCTAAAATTTCTCAAAAATTTCTGAAAAAGTAAAGTTGATCCATTTTTCTTCCGGGTCAAATTCTTGGTTCCAATACACGCGCAAAAACCTCAATCACCCAATATGGGCCTCCTGATAAACAGTCTTGCTCCATTTACACCAGGAATTCATTTTCGGACCCGATACGCGCACAAACACTCGCAGAAACCACTAATCCATCAAGAAACCTTAAGTGGGGATTCGGGTCCTCACACCCACATTGTCGACGTGTGTTTTCCTCAGCCCCCTAGATCACCAGGCATGTCGTGCCTGCTGCGTGCAACCTCCACGTGCATGCCCTTTGCGACTCCATCCTGCGAGCCCACCACTTCAACTCTGTCTACGGCCCACGAAGCCCACAATGCCTCCCACATGTTCACACCTCCCCAACATGTCCAAATCGCGTCCACCGATGCACCACCCCCCCAAATCAAACTCCACCTACTCCCACCCACATCCACACACAAACCTATGCCATTAAAAGCCAAGTTGGCAGTACCCCCATTCCCACGTTTTAAGGTCACCTTAAATGCACCCCCTTCCCCACAGACCAACTATAACGACCTGGCCCACTAGCAATAATAACTCGTTGGGCCCAAACCACAATCCAAAATATTTAAGCCCAGTTATTATTAATAGTGTTCATGTCTCTTATATACCTAATCACAACTCCATTTTCATCCAATGTAGGACTATTCGGGTGTCACAGACTCCCCCCGTTTAGGTTTGATGTCCTCGTCAGCCCAAACACCACACACACTGCCCAAGATCACCAGGCGATGTGAGACTTGTCTCGCTAGCCCTGTCATCTAGACTCAGGCTCAACTGAAGCTCGTCACGCACTTCCGACTGGTGATTGGCTCCGATACCAAATATAATGATCTGGCCCACTAGCAATAATAACTCGTTGGGCCCAAACCACAACCCAAAATGTTTAAGCCTAGTTATTATCAATAGTGTTCATGTTTCTTATATACCAAATCACAACTCCATTTTCATCCGATGTGGGACTATTCAGGTATCACACCAACTGCACCACTTCATTACCCTTTAGCTCCTCGAAAGGCGAACCATCCCAACCCCTCTTATAAGCAAACAACCCCTCAAACCACACGCCACCCACCTCCCTCTTACAAGCTAAACCAGCAGTAGAACCCATAGCTCCCCACATCCCAGTTTGGTGCAACTTCTTCACTACGCAGCACCATCCCGCATTGTGTATGACTCGGAAGGGTGCTAGTGCGGAAAACGGTCCTCTATAGCGCCTTTCCCCCTGCGCCCCTATGATCCATCTCCAACGGTCGGTCAACGCACTTCCCAAGGAAACTCACCCACTCCCAGCCAGACTTGGAAGCAGCACCACGCCCCTTCCCTGCTCCGCCCCACCCGTCTCCTTTGGCCCCGCGCCCGACGACGGCCTTGAGACGCGTTCAAGGCCGCCCATGGAGTTCGCTCCGCCGCCCACCATCGCGTTTGTAGCACGGTCCCACCTCTGACTCGCAGATCGCCACCGGCGAGGTCTCTCCTCTGACCGGCAACGGCTTCTCATCATCGCCCACAGACCGTCTCAAGTCTCGATTGATCAAAATCTCCGATCGCCGATCAAGGTCCGTCGCGTTTGCTCTCCCACCCCTCCCCGTTGTCCTCCTCCCCACCGACATCCCCCTCATCTTCCGTTGGTCTTTCTCCATGCCCATCTCCTCTGAAGTCAGCATTAGGTCCGTTCGGCGGCGGCGGATGATGGTCGCCCCTCCCTTCACGGATATGCTCCGAGCTCTCCAAGTGCACAGAAATGTCGATGATCTCATCCCCCATGATGATAGTTAGCCATTGGGGGATCTCTCTAATATCGTCAACCGAGATCCGGCAACGGTAGGCCCTCAAATCTGTCATATTCTTACTAGTGTCGTCCGCTCTAATAAAACGGCCTGCCCAGGTCCGCCGGTTGCACCACATCCACGAGCATCGCGTTATACCTCAGCTCCGTTCGCCTAAGAAACTCCTCCGTATAGGGAATGTATGCCTTCAAGCTAAGGATCCTCCCTCGTCAGCGGTTTTCTCTATCCATGTTCAAATCTAGTATAGACTCCCCCTCCTTCTTCCATTCGGTTCTCTTGCACTAGCTTGCCCGATGCTCGATTTTCCAACAGGCGAAGCACCTCACTGGGTCTCTACAAGCAGCCACAAGATGGTCACTCGCGAGACACCTGAAGCACCTCCCCTCCCTCCTAGGCTTCGCCGGACTCTTGCCCTTCAAAGAAAGAGAGCCCCTCCCAAAGGTATACTTGCAGTATTTGGTTGGTCGTTGCAGATGCTTCCTTAACATCACCTCTTTATAGGTGGGTTTTTTATGGAGGAGAAGTTTACTGCCTTCAACCTTCACATGGAGTGGCTCTAGCTACCTGATAGCAGGGCGCTCTACCTTTCCATCTTCACGATCCAGCTTTAACCCGTCTTTCCTCCGGGTCTTTACACTCTTTCCACAGTTAGCTTTTGGAACCCAGACACAATTCCTCACCTCGTTTAATTCCAAACCTACCTCGTCCGCCCACTTTAATCTCTTAGTAACCTTCTTTCTATCTTCATATTGAATGCATCCTTTAATGCACGGGCTCACCAATCCAAAAGTGGCCTGCTTGGAACTCCAGAGCATAGCTTTACACCCACCATCTTCTGTACTTACACTCTTCCACCCTGCTTCATCTCTCACAACAAAATCTTTTCGAAACTCATTTGCAGGTCTAGCATCACCAGTGGGCGCAGAATCCACCAGGGTTGGCCCACCTCTAGCATGAATAGTAGGCCCATCAGCCGCACTAGTAGCAGTAGCAGAAGCAGAAGCAGGACCAGAAGTGCTTGCTGCCCCATCAACCTCTTCGACTTGTGCTAGCGAGCATGCACTAGATCGATTGAGCTACAGCTTTACTTTCAGACCTATTCTTCTTCGCCCAACCTCTTTCTCCTTCTCCTTCTCCTTCTCCATTTTTTGTGGACTTTGTAGGTTGGTTTTAGCTTATCAATCCTGCAATATTTTCATCCATCGATTTTTCTAGGCTTGTGTTGCTACTCTTTTTTAAAAATTAAAGATTAAAAAAGACTTAGTAAAGTCTACACATTCTTCTTTGATTGCAGGCTCAGCGGTGCAATTATAGAGTGTGTGTCGCATCAAGCAATGGACGTAATATAGAATGAGAGATTATTGATGAGAAATACTAAACATACGATCCAAAAAAAAAAAAGTTGTAGGAATTTAAATAAATTTTTTAAAATTTTAATATTAAATTAAAAGAAAATATGAAAAATATGAGTATAAAAGTTTTAAGTATTTTTTGGTTCGAGTACAAAGAGGATAAGGGGATATCCCTTTTTGTATCCCAAAAAAAAAAAAAAAAAAAAAAAAAAAAAAAAAAAAAAAAAAAGAGGAACTATAGTGTCCCTAGCTAGGTGGGAACAACTTTTTCCACCCATTAATTTAAAAATATATATATAATTAAAATTAAAATTAATTTTTTAAAAATTTTAAATTTAAATTTTTCTGAATTTTATAAATTTTTAACTTTAATTTTAATAAATTTTAAAAATTTTGAAATTTCTTAATTTTAAAATTTTAAAATTTATACAAATTTAAAAATTAAAATTTTTACACCCACTTTTGCATATTTTTCAAAATAATTAAAATTTTAAAATTTTATAAATTTTTAAATTTTTAACTTTAATTTTAAATAAATTTGGAAATTTATAAATATTTAAAATTTATTATTTTTAAAATTTCAAAATTTATGCAAATTTTAAAATTTTTAAAAATTTATAAATTTTCAAAATTTTTAATTTTTTTAATAAATTAAATTTTTTATATACAAAATTAAATTTAAATAATACAAATTATAATTAAATTTTTTTAAAATAAAATTTTTAAAGAGCAATTTTTACAATTAAAAATATTTACTTTTTTCTTTTTTTTTTATCTCATTTTATCATACCAAACATAATTTTTTTTATATTTGATATAACTCTCATACTCATCCAAATATAAAATTATATTAGTTCATACTTATTTTTGAATTTATATTTATTTTTAAAATAAACAGTTTTTAATTTTATCCAAACCAAACGCAACCTTGTTTGGATTGATTTGCTGTAAGATTACAATGGAAAAATAAGTAAAAAGACAACTAAAAAAAATTTTGTGTTTGGATTGGCAAGCGGCAAGGGATAGTCGATGTAGCATTATAGTAGATGTAGCATTGCTCATTGTTAATCGCTTGCATCCGATGTATAGTATTTCTTATTCACTACATCTCTACGGAATGTATGGCATATCTAAAGTTTAATAATGGAGATTTTAACTATATATAAAAGTATACTAAATATTAGACATTAATTTTTTTTATAAATTAATAGTATTGTTTTTTTATTATTAATTTTTAAATCTATTTGATGACTACTCAATATATTTTAGAAAAATATTATTTATATATTTAAAAAAAAAATTATATTTTAACTCATATTTATTCTAAGATGAATTGAATTTTATTTATTACTTCAATATGATCAGTAAAAAATATTTAATTTTTATATGAATGAAATATATATCATACATCTTTGATAAAGGGTAGATGGAGTGTATGAGTAGCATAATTTTTTTAAAATATGTAATTTTAAAAAAATAAAATTTTTGATAAATTATATTATTAAATTAAATTTAAATTTTAAAATATTAAATACAGTTCACGCACGGTTTGAAAGCATACAACGGGAGCTGGCAATAATTTTGCTGGCTCGTACGTCCCTCCTTGGCAAGTAGAAGACGAAATAGGAAGGGCCAATGGAAGTGAACCTTCGACGAACTTTCGCATTTTCGTCGCCTAACTCACAATGAGACGTACCCGCCGCGGTGTGACCCCTCCATGCCACCCACATATCTCATTCGGATCACGTGGCATCTCTCAGTATTTAAAATTAAATATTGATAAAAAATATTAAATTTATATTTATATCAAAACAACGTGAATTCTAATATTTTTTTCCTCCTGCATAAAATATCGGTCTTATTTTTTAGAATTTAGTCTGATCATCACATCTATATCAAAACAATATGAATTCCAATATTTTTTCCCTCCTCCTGTCTCAAACATTCGCTTCATCCTTTAGGATTTAGTCCGATCATTTTTCTTCTTAATTAAGCTTTGTAGATAATAATATGAAACATAATTTTTTTAGTCTATTATATTTTTTTGATGTTTGTTTTTTTTCTAATCTTAGATGCCTCTCATAATATTATTATTATTATTATTTTATGGATTTTAATATTTTTAAGTTCTAAATTTAAAAAAAAAATTATAGTCTGTTGGAATCTGAATAGTTAAATCTAAAAGATGAATTTTTTTAAAATATTATTATTTTTTAAATGGAATAGAACTTTTTACGTATATATTATATTTATGTCATGTAAAGATATTTTAATTAATTTTTTATTTTTATTTTTTTGTTATATTGAAAGTACATTATTTAATTAATTGCATAATTTTTTGATTTTTTGATTTTTTTTTTTTTGTTATGCTGAAAGTTTGAGAATGCTTTTCTAAACTATGAAAAATATGCTGATAACAATTAATTTATTTTTAATATATATTTTAAACTCGATTTATAGTGTAATGTCTACGTTTGTAGAGCTAATGCCTTCAACTCCTTCGGAACATTTTTTTTATTTTTTTTTATTTTTTTTTTTTACGTGACACTCTCATATTGGATAGTTCCTCTTCAAATTTGGCCCAGTTAAAAAAAAGCATGATATATATTATTTTTTGTGGCTGAAAATTTCAAATCAATTCTTTTCAAAGTATATTATGCATGCATAATAGTCAAATTTTGACAGGAAAATCAGGTACGGCGCTACTATTCGAGGTGGACAGTTTGTCATCTATTTCATTTATTACAAGTAAATTTGGCTTCATATGTAAGGGTATATCTAAGTGTACATTCTATCAGGAATGTACATCTTACATCCTACTTATTTTAGGATAGGATCAATTTTACTGGTCATATAAAAAATGACCAGTAAAAAAAGTCCCATCTTTGGAGGGATGGTCACATCAAAAATGACCAGTAAAAAAAGCCTCATCTTTAGAGGGATGAAGTGTGCATCATATACCCTATTTTAGAGTGTATGGATAACATTGCCCCATATCTAATTCCCCTGTGATTTCATTTATTAGTCAATGATTATATGGAGAGGGACGAAGCCAAAATTTAATTATAAAAGATCTAAATATAATTAAATAAAAAATTTAACATATAAATATAATTTTATCTAACTATTTTTTTTAAAAAATTATTAATTTAATAATTAATGCAAAAATATTAAAATTAAATTTTAATTACAGATATTTAATTTTTAATTATTTTATTTATATTATTATATTCAAATAATTATAAATTTTATTAAATTTAACGATAATTCAGTTAGCGATCCAGTAATTTTTTAGTGTTTTTAATAAATAAAATATTAATATTTAATGATTATTAGATTAAAGAGTTATTAAATTTAATATAATATTTTATTTTGTTAAATAAAATAGTTCACTAGATAGGAATTTAAAAAAATATTAAAAAAAATTGGAGTTAAGAAATATATTTTAAAATATCTTATAAATATGCGACTTTTAATATATGTTTACCTATTTAAAAAATTATTAAATTAGTATTTAAAACTAATAAATAATATTAAAAAGTTGAAGGGACTGTGATCACTTGTTGGAGTCTTAACATAGCTTTATCCTTTACATCACTTAATAAATATCGTTTGAAACAGCCGACTTAGGCTGTGTTTGGTAACAGGGATAAGGGGGAAATAACCCCCTTATCTCTGAATCTATTTCCAAACGGAAATAGAAATGTTGGGAATTGAAATCCCTGAGGATGGGGATTAGTGGGGATGGGGGTGGGAATACCAATTCCCACCCCCGCCTGGAATTGCTTTCGCCCAACAATCTTTCACGGGAATCGAGGCCGGTGAGAGGGACAGTGGGCTTTCTTTTCATCATTTCTCTCTGCACCTCCTCTCTCTCTCTCTCTCTCTCTCTCTCTCTCTCTCCATAGCATTTTTTTTTTTCATACACTAATAAAAATTAATTTTTTTTATTTTTTTAAATTAGAATTTTTAAATTTTAAAAGATATTTAAATTTATAAATTTTAAAATTTAAAATTTTTTATTTAATAAATATTATTTTTTTAACTTATTTTTTAATAAATGTAAAAATTTTATTTTATTTCAGTTTTGTAAAAAAAAATTTTAATTTTTAATTTTTAAAATTTATACAATTATTTTATAAATTTTTTAAAATTTATATAAATTTAAAAATTAAAATTTTTACTCCCACTTAAAATTTAAAAATTAATTTTTATTTACTCTCATTTAAAATTTTTACTCCCACTTAAACTTTAATTTTTATTATATATTTTTTAAAATTTATATAAATTTAAAAATTAAAATTTTTACTCCCATTTAAATTTTATTTTAAAGGGCAAAATAGTCAAAACACATAATTATCCCCTCTCAATTCTTCTTATTCCTCTATACTCAACCAAACACAATTTTTTCTTATTCATCTTATTCTCCTTATTCCTATATAATTTACCAAACACAATTTTCTTTAAACCTGGTATAACTCATAAACCCAACCAAGTGCAAATTTACACTAATTCCTGCTAATACCATAATCTATACCTATCCCCGGTATAACAAAATTTTCCTTATCCCCGAACCAAACGGTACCATAGAAACTGAGGAGGAGGGGACCGCAGCAAGCAAACGAAGCGGGGGATTTATAATTAAAATTTATAATTAAAAAAATTATAAAATATTTTTATATATATTATAAAAAAAAATTATTAAAATTTTCTTAACTTTCACCATTTGTAAAGCCAAATTATATTAATAATTTTATTTAAAAATTTTATCAAATTTTTAGTTTTGATAATTATTTTATAAATTATTTTTTTTTAACTAAAAAATTAAAGTAAGATGACTTATTTTAAATTGAACAATAGATCAGGATATCTTTGTATTATTAAAATTTAAGAAAAAAAGAAAAATTATTATATATATTTAATTTATATTAATATTTCATACACAATAATTTATATTAGATAACTAATATTCTAATTTCAAATTTTAATTAAATATATATAATCAACAAAGTCTAATAATTTAATTTATATTCGATAAATTAATTTTAAAATCTATATTAAAGAGATTTAGGCATATTAATACTTTATACATCGCACATAATATTAAATAATTAATAAAATATTTAATAATTAATATTATAAAATAAAATATAATATAATATAATATATAAAATATAAAATTAAGGTGGTACTAATATTCCATATATTTAATAAATATTAATACTTCATACATCATACATAAATTAAGGTGGTGGAACTTTGCACTATATATTATGCATAGCATCCAACATAGAGATTGTTTATTTATTTTATTTTATTTTATTTTTACAAGAGGATCAATGAAAAAAAAATATATATATATTAAATTCAAGATCTATAATCAAGTAAAAAAAGAAGTAGAAAAAGAAATATAGAAGAGGTAGCAGAAGCAACAGTAATAGCAGCAACAACATTAACAATAACACCTCAAAATAAAAGTAGAAAAAAAAAATCTCTTGAGTTCTGTCTTAGGGAAAAAAAAAATTGGCCACTTTATATATTATTATCTTAATATCTATTTAATTCTGTACATTTAAATTCATAATCATGATTCCTGTGATATTTTGCTGTTTAAAAACGTCCAAAAAAAAAAAAATTGTCCAAATTGCAAATACTATAATATAAACAATTTTTTTTTTTCTACAAACAATAAAAATATCCTACACAGGGCACATACAATTCTCAAGTGATTATCCAAATACCCAAAGGCCTTCGCCTGAAGTGTTGATTTCTAGCAACTTCAATCAAATTGCAAAGAACTAACCTAAACTTTGTGCCATCTGAAAATAACTACCTAAATTGAAAATTTTTCCATTGCACCATCTCTTCATATGCCGTGTATTGCATTTAACAAATAAATTTTCTTTTGAGAAAAAGATCGTAAGTTATACCTTTTATCAATTCAGATTTTATTTAGATGTCTAAATAACTTATTTGGTATGGAACTTTCGAGGCTGGGTTTATTTGGTTGAAAAATAAGAAAAAATTAGTTGTTTGAGAGATAAGTATAAATTTGGAAACAAACTGAAACTATTATATAAATGTATTTGATTGGTATTAGATTAGTATTTGGTATAAAAAAATTTATGCTTGATATAATAATAAGAAATAAGAAAAATAACGAGTAATAATTATATAAAATGATAAAATTATTCTCAATAATAATAATTTTTTAAAATAAATAAAAATTTAATTTGTATGATTTTAAATATTTGATTTAAAATATTTATTAAAAATTTTATTAAAATTTATATTTTACTTGTATATAAACAAAATTATTAAAAAAATTTAAAATTTTGAAACTTTATAAATTTTTAAAAATTTAAAATTTTGTAGATAAAAATTAGTATAAATTTTAAAATTTTAAAAAAATTTAAAATTTTAAAATTCTTAAAAATTAAAGTTAAAATTTTAAAATTTTGTATAAATTTTAAAATTTTAAAATTAATAAATTTTATAATTTTATAATTTTTTTAATTTAATGAAAATTAAAGTTAAAAGTTTTAAAAATTATAAAATTTAAAAATTTTCTTAAGTTAAAAATTTATAAATGGTAAAAATTCCAATTTTAATGGTGTCAAAAAAAATTACAAAAGTGAAAAAAAAAATTAATTTTTAAATTTGTATAAATTTAAACAATTTTATAAAAAAAATTGTGTAAATTTTAAAAAATTTAAATTAATAAATTTTTTAAAAAATAAATTTTTAGATTTATTAAAAAGTAAAATTAAAAATTTTAAAATTTATAAAATAAATTTTTTTAAATATAAACTTTATAAATTTAAATATTTTAAAATTTAAAATTTTTTAATTTAAATAAAAAAATAAATAAAGGGATGGGAGCAAAGTCGGATTGCGGGGACAGTTTTGGGGAACCCAATTATTGTTTGAATATAAAGATGGTTATTCTCCTCTTTATATTGGAAACAAACACTAGCCACTTGGCTCATGTAAAGTACAAAGTACTCTTTCCACTTGGATACTACAGTACAAGAATTTTAACAACGGACAAAATCTATATTTATTTATTATTAGTAAATATAAAATTTATTGATATTTATCAAAAATTATTATTATATAATAATATTTATTGATATTTATAAATTATTATTGATAAATAAAAATATGTTGTAATATTTATTTTTAAATAACGGTAATAGATAATTAAATCAGCCACATATATTTATTAATAACTCTAAGAGAATTTAGTTATCAGTATTTAAAATTAAATATTGATAAAAAATATAAAATCTACATCTATATCAAAACAACGTGTTTCAATTTTTTTTCCTTCCGCATCAAATATCGGTCTTATCTTTTAGAATTTCGTATGATCATCACATCTATACCAAAACAATGTGGATTTCAATATTTTTTCCCTCCTGTCTCAAACATTCGTTTCATCCTTTAGAGTTTAGTCCGATCATTTTTCTTAATTTCAATATTTTCATTCTTTAGAGTTTAGTCCTATTTTCATCATTTATTTTCATACTTTAGAGTTTAATTCGATCATTTTCTTTTTTAATTAAGGCTTGTAGGTAACAATATAAAACTCTAATTTTTTTAGTCAGATTATATTTTTTTGATGTTTGCTTCTCTCTAATCTAAGATACTTCTCATAGTATTATTATTATTATTTTTTTATGAATTTTAAATTTTTTTAAGTTCTAAATTTTAAAAAAGTTTTATAGCCTGTTGGAATTTCAATGGTTAAATTTGAAGGATGAAATTTTTTTAAAATATTTTTTATTTATTCAATATAATAGAATATTTTTATGTATATATTATATTTATGCCAGCTAGATCCACATGAGGTGTGTGATGCATAGCTAAAAAAACGCCAATCACTATCTGAATGACTAAGCGAATACAGACTTCTTCTTTTTTTTTTTTGCCTCCCCAGATTTTTTCACTATGAAAAAGAGCAAGGTCCGCTAGGAGTTAATCGCTGACTCACTTGTGAATTGTACGTGCCCTGTGTATTAATTAGGTCCTGTTTGTGGGATTTTTTTATTTTTTTGAGAGAAAGGTAGCATGCTACTCGCTTCGTTTATTTTTTAAATAAACTTAGTTAGAAATGTGAAGCAACTAGCTAGGCTTCGAACTCGGGTTTTGTTTGTGGGATTTTTCTATTGTTTGTAGAAAAATATATTTTTTTGGATGTAGAAAAATATATTAAAATGTATTTTTCTATTATTTATTAATTATATATGTATATATATTTTTTGGATGTCTTTAAAAGATTTTTATAATCATGATTTTTTTGTGATATTCTAATAATTTCATATCAGATGATACTGAATTTACGATTGAGTATATAAAAGACATGAATATTAATAATAATAACTGAATTTTAATATTTTGAATTATGATTTGATCCTAACAATTTATTATTATTTGTGAGCTGAATCTGATCGCTATATTTGGTATAAATATTAATAATCAGTTGGAACTATATTACGATTGAGTCTGAATTAGATAATAAAGAGGACCAGTGACATATGGCGACCAGTGACAAGCTCCATTGGCTCATGTAAAGTACAAAGTACTCTTTCCACCTAGATACTACTATATCAGTATAAGAATTTTAACAATGGACGGAATTTATATTTATTTATTATTAGTAAATATAAAATTTATTGATATTTATCAAAAATTATTATTATATATAATATTTATTGATATTTATAAATTATTATTAATAAATAAGAATATGTAGTAATATTTATTTTTAAATATCGTAATAGATAATTAAATCAGCTACATATATTTATTAATAACTTTAAAAGAATTTAGTTATTATTATTTAAAATTAAATATTAATAAAAAATATGAAATCTTTTTCCTTCCGCATTAAATATCGGTCTCATTTTTTAGGATTTAGTACGATCATCACATCTATACCAAAACAATATAGATTTCAATATTTTTTTCCTCCTGTCTCAAACATTCGCTTCATCCTTTAGAGTTTAGTCCGATCATTTTTCTTAACTTCAATATTTTCATTCTTTAGAGTTTAGTCCTATTTTCATCATTTATTTTCATCCTTTAGAGTTTAATCCGATCATTTTTTTTTTTTTAATTAAGGCTTGTAGGTAACAATATAAAACTCTAATTTTTTTAGTCTGATTATATTTTTTTGATGTTTGCTTTTCTCTAATCTAAAATACTTCTCATAGTATTATTACTTTTTTTTTCTTTTTATGGATTTTAATTATTTTAAGTTCTAAATTTTAAAAAAGTTTTATAGCCCGTTGAAATTTCAATGGTTAAATTTGAAAGATGAAATTTTTCTTAAATAATTTTTATTTATTCAATGTAATAGAACATTTTTATGTATATATATTATATTTATGCCAGCTAGATCCACATGAGGTGTGTGATGCATAGCTAAAAAAACGCCAGTCACTATCTGAATGACTAAGCAAATACAGACTTTTTTTTTTTTTTTTTTGCCTCCCCCAGATTTTTTTCACCATGAAAGAGCAAGGTCCGTTACAAGTTAATCGCTTAATCGCTGAACACCGAACAAGCCGGGGTCTGGGAAAACCTAGGCCATCCATGACTCTAACATGATCTCCTTGCCTTTAGCGCAATAGATGAAGGATGAAGTGAACAGTCATCAGGTCTCCCCTCACTATTTGCTGCCTTGGGAAGTCCTATTTCCTTTTGCATGCTAGCACACACGCAACAAAACGATCTTTGGAACATTGCCAAAAAACAAGGTTTGATGTAATTAAACAAGACTAAAAGGAGCCCTTGATCCTTTGAAGGACTAAGCCCTTGAACCAACAATTGTTATAAGGAAGTTCCTTCTCGGTTTCGCATGCCAATAGGCAACTGCTCTATTTCGTATCATCCCACCCAGACCTATATGCTATTTCACCAACGATCATCTAATTCCTGAAAAAGGCAGACCTACATATGGGATCCTGACCATACACAAAAATAGGATGACCTATGATATAAGGCTTTTCCTTCGTTTCACTTTCCGGCACAAAGCCCAATTGGAAAAGGGGAGCGGGTCTGAGGAAAAAATCACGGCACATGACTACTACAAATTGGCCCGGTGCTCCGCCTTCTTCCCGCTCGCCTCCTTCCCGCTCGCCAGCGCCGCCGCGAGGGCCCGGTGCTCCGCCTCCCCCTGCTCGAGGATTAGCCTGCCGTGCCCTGCGCCAGGAGCGAGCGTCTGTTGCTGCATGTTGCCGCGCCTAGCCGCGCGGGTCCGAGCGGCGACTGCGCCGACGATCGCCTGGGCTCCTGACGGCGGCGGCGGCGGTAGCACTCGGCCTCGAAGCGAAAATTTACGGCTCACTAACGGAATGCTGACGACGGGGATATAAATGCACAATTTCAAAATTACGAGAGGACAAAATGTTGACTTTTAAAAAACAGAAGACAAAAATTGAAAAAAAAGATATATTATGACAAATTTTTTTTTGTAATTTAGCCTTTTATTTTTCTATAATAATGACATGGGTGTAGGTATCGAACCGCTTTATCCTCTCTCCAGATTTTTGGAGATTCTATTTTTCACTGTTATTTATACCATGTTATTTTTTTTGTCCGATTCCATTTCTCTCTGTTATTTATACCTCTATAATTTTTTCCTAATTTTTTTCTATAGCAATGATAATGATATGGGTCTAGCATTGAACCGCTTTATCCTTAGATCTCTCTCTAAACCCTAATTTTTTTCTATAGCAATGATAATGATATGGGTCTAGCATTGAACCGCTTTATTCTTAGATTTTCCTCTCGTTTAGATGTGTTTAGATGTTATTTATACCTCTGTTATTTTTTCCCAATTTTTTTCTATCGTTTAAATGTGTTTATATGTTATTTATTTTTCCTGTCGTTTAGATGTGATTAGATATTATTTATAGCCCTGTTATTTTTTCCTAATTTTTCTTTGGCATGGGTGTAGCATTCAACCGCTGAATGCTTTATCCTCTGTTTATCCAATTCAGACTCAATCGAGACTCGTCAGATAGTTCCGACTGATTATTAATTTTTATACCAAATATAACGATCCGATTCGACCCACAAACAATAATAATTTGTTAGGGCCAAATCATAACCCAGAATACTAAAACTCAGTTATTATTATTAGTGTTCATGTCTCTTATATGTCAAATCATAAATTCAGTCTCATCTGATATAAAATTATTAGAATATCACAAAAAATTCATGATTATAAAAACCTTAACTTTAAAATGTACTCAAACTTCTTAGTTGCAATAATAAAAACAAAAAACAAAAAATCCCAACACATCCCAATTTATAGCTGTTTTGACATCCCCACGCGGGCCTGAGAATACCAAACTAATTGAACTTCTAAGTTAGAGAAGTAGAGCATTTTCAAATTTTTAGAATGAAATGAATAATGCAAATGAACTCAAAATTCCTATACCATATTTTCTGTGTATAATCAAATATTTTTATAAAATGCAAAATCAGCAATAAAAAAAACTTTAAATTTCAAACTCCTTACCAGGGATCGGAACTTCATCATCTCCTTGGTGAAAAATCCAAGTGACAATTTCTCTAGTCGTACATATAAAATCTTCAATAAGAGACATTAACAAGAGACATTAAGAATTGATGGAATACTTATTATTATATATGTAAAAATAGTTGCATCTGTAGAAGATGATGTAGTAAGATGAATTGAAGCTTTACAATTACATAAATCAAAACTCAATGCATGAATTAATTAACTAAAAGATAAAACTTAATAATTTTGTTTTTTTAATTTTAATTAAAGTAAAAAATAAAAAAACATAAATTTTAAATTTTAATAAAAAATATGAGGTTATTAATTTTATTCTTTAATTTTAATTAAAGTGAACAAATGAAAGTACATAAGTTTCTGTTGGATTATGTAAAATCATGTTTCGAGTCAATATCACGGTAATCAACTCCGCGATGGGTTGAATATATTGGATTTAATTCTAATTTGATCTGATTTTGTTCCTAAAGATCAGCAAAAATTTAGAAATATTTTAAAAAGAATTCTTAATAGAAGATCGACAACTAGAAGTGAATCGGAGACTCGGATGGAAGGTGGAAATTATTTTTTATTAGAATTAGATTTTTAGAGTTATATTAACTCTTGTGATTCTTTTTTTTTTTTTTTTTTTTTTTTTTAGAATTTTATTGAAAAGATGAGAGAAAAAACGTGAGAAGCCTCCGTGAGATAGTTTATTGTAATCCAATTTTACTCATTATATTCTTGTGTCGTGAATTAATCGAAGAATATATTGAGATGGTCTTACCTGTGATCGACGTAGGGGTGGCAATCCAGCTCGCTGTTCGCGAGCCAGCTCATGTTCGGCTCGAAATGAGCTCGAGATCGAATCGCTCGTTTAGTAAACGAGCCGAACACGAGCCGAATTTTTCAGCTCGTTTAATAAACGAGCCGAACACGAGCTGAGGTCAGCTCGCTCGTGTTCGGCTCGATAACAGCTCGAATATATATATATATATATATATATATATATATATATATATATATATATATATATATATATATATATATATATATATATATATATATAAACTTTACTATTTAGATTTTAGACTATAAATTTTTTGTGAATTTTAATTATTAGATTAAAATTTTAATTTTTTAATTTTTTTTCAATTTTACCCCTACTAATAGAAATAAAAATCGAACTTGTTGTTCGCGAGCCAGCTCGTGTTCGGTTCGTTAATAAACGAGCCGAACACGAGCCGAATTTTTCAGCTCGATATTTAAACGAGCCAGCTCGTGTTCGGCTCGTTTATTAAACGAGCCGAACACGAGCCGACCCCAGCTCGCTCGTGTTCGGCTCGTTGACACCCCTAGATCGACGTAGATCGACACATTATTAGCTAAACCACATAAATTTTTATTCATTTTATTTATTTAATTAATTTCGTGTTTATTTTTTACGATTATTTTTATTTATTTTCATCTACCAAATCTCGTGTCATTCGCCCGGGTCGTCACTTTCGCGGATGTCACTCGGTCGAGGGAGGAGGACGAAGATGACACGGAAGAATACGACGATTAGCGATAAAGTATGGGACCCACCCGCGCGTTCCATAATATTAGCGAGATGACGAAGATGACAAGGAAGAATACAACGATCAGCGATAAAGTATGGACCCACCCGCGCGTTCCATAATATTAGCGAGAAAGTATGGAACGCACGATAGCGTGTGTGGCGGAGGAGAAAGCATAACTTTACACGTGGCAAAGTGATTAGAAATTCTAGGCTCCGCTTGATTCGGATTTAAGAGGATTTTAGTTATACCGGGAATAGATATAAATTATGGTTTAAGCCGGAACTAGAGTAAATTTGCGTTTGGTTCGGTTTAAGAGTTATACCGGGTTTAGAAAAAATTGTGTTTGGTAAATTAAAGAGGAATAAAAAGAATAAGATGAATAAGAGAGAGAAAGACCTCGGAAACCGTGTCCATCTTATTCCACTATTCCGGGGGAGGGGGTGGGTTTGCTAAACCCCGCTTATTCCACTATTCCGGGTTTAGTAAAACCCTCCTCCTTATTTACCGTTTGGGTATAGTTTTGAGGATAAGGAAGTTATTCCCCCCTTATCCCCTTAACCAAACGGGAGCTAAATATATTAGTTCTCCAGTTCTAATCATGCACTTTGAATTACGCTAACTTAAACATCACAACCTTAGTATGATGCTATGTTCGAACTTCGTAATATACTGAATTGTACAATTAGTTTTTGATGAATTATATATATATATATATATATAGTGTAGCTTATACTTTGTAAGAAAGAAAAAAATAATTTTTCATCAACATTTATTTAGTTGAAAGAAAAAAAAAATTCACATTTATTTGGTTTGGTAAAAAAAAAACGAATGAAAAAAATGATACGCAGTTTAAATTTTTATTTAAAAAATATTTGGTTGCCCATAAAATCGTAAATAATAGTTTTTTACTGAAAAATCAGTAAAAACAGAGTTTTACATTTTTTTAGTATCTGAGTTGTGAGAAAAAAAAAATTTCATCAACATTTGTATGGTTAAAAATAAAAATTTTATATTTGTTTGATTCGGTGAAAAAAAAAAATGAAAAAAATTTACTCTAGTAGAATTTTAGTTCTATGTTGAAATCGGTGAAAAGCAAATACACTGTATTTTTCTAAAATCTATAAAAATAATTTACTTAAATAAATACACAAAAAAAAAATAAACAAAAATACAATTTTTGGTATATTTTAGGGCGAACCAAATATACCATAAATTTTTAAAAATTAAATTTTATAGCTAAACAAACACACGAAAAAGAATTTGCTTATGATGGAATTTTTGGTAAAATCATAACCGATCCATATTTTTATTTGGATGCAAATTCGGAATTCAGATTTGCGGTGAATACTAAATTTTCACTACCATGATCTATTAAAAGCAAATTCAGATTTAGATATAAATCAAATTTTTATTCATCATTATTGGAATAATAATATATTGTAATATGTATATATATAAATATCAATTAAAATTAGCATAAATAAGATATTTAGTGCAATTAAAGATTTACTTCAAACTTCATATACATATATTTTATGAACATTAATGTGAATTTAATATAGAACGTATAGTAAAAATAATTGAAGAATACAATAGAAAATCATTTTATCCTTTTACAATATATACGAGCTATCCAAATCGAAGATTGAAATTGTTAAACAATACTTAGATTATTTAAACTTTCTAGCTGGGAACTGTTACGATTTTACAATTAATTTATCTAGCGGTCAAAAAGGGTCTAAACACCTTATGTTAGCCATTAAAAATGGTCCATATTAAAACTACTTGGATATTAAACAAATAATACTTATATATTATAAAATTTGATTTCTAGCTAAATAGCTAAAATAGCTAAAATAGAGTATTTTATGTTCAGTAGTTCTTACTGTTAATTCGGATGCCTTAATGCTATAAATAATGGCGATGTAAACAGTCTTATTTATTTATAAAAATATTCTAGTTTTACTCACACGAATCATATGTCACACAATTAATGAGAACAAATATTAATATTGACGAAATATATTATAATTCAATAAAACAGGTATATTAATAGAAAATCACAGTTACTAGTTCGTCTATTTCTTTGTTTTTTTTTCACAAAAAAAACTTTACTATTTATTTAGTAGACAAAATATTAATGTCCACATAATATATTATAATTTATTATTATTTAATATATAATATATTTTATTTTGAAAAAATAATTTTAATATTTGCAAATATGATATGCATTTTTAGAGAGGGGATCATATTTCATATTTATTAAGCACTTGAATAAAAAAATTTGTATTGACTGAGATTTCATGCATCAAAATTGACCCTTAATTAATTACTACACTAGTACTGTGAGCAAAACAAAACAAATCAATGCATAAATTTATTATTATTTTTTAAATAAAAAGGTCAAGATTTGATATGAAGTGATTGATCAGGAAAAATTTGTGTTTATGTCCCTTTCCAAAGTCAAGTCGGAGTGCTTTTTTTTTGTTTTGTTTTGTTTTTTTTTGTTTTTTTCATAATTCCTTTGATTTTATTATTTTTAAACTTTAAAAATTATTTAAATTTTAAATTTTTTATTTTATAAATTTTAATTCTATTTTTTAATAAATTTAAAATTTTTATTTTTTTTTTCTTGTAAAAAAATATTAATTTTAAAATTTTAAAATTTATATAATTTTTTATAATTTTTTTATAATTTATATAAATTTAAAAATTAAAATTTTTACTCCCACTTAAAATTTAAAAATTAGATTTTTTTTTTACTCCCACTTAAAATTTTTATAAAAATTAAAATTAATAAATATTAAAATTTAAATAAATTTTAAAATTTTAATTTTGAAAAAAAAAACTAAAAAAAAGGACATTTTAGTCTTTTAACATAAAAATTAATTATCTATTCTTTTTATTTTTCAATTATTTCGAATTGAACCCGTACGCCTATAATATTATATGCGGGTAGACAGTATGCAGGAACGCATACTATTACATCCGGTTATATTAATATTTTATACACTATATATAATATTAAATAATTAATAAATATTTAATAATTAATATTATAAAATAAAATATAATATATATAATATAAAATATATAAATAATTTATTATACTATATAAATTTATTTTTAATATATATTATATTATAAAATCCGGTTTACCATATCAAAGAGCCTACCCAAGACTTTGGGTTCACTTTGGTCCTCGCGGAAAGGACCGATGTGAAGGAGGCGAATAGCCTCATTTGGGGGGCTTAACCAAACTTCATAGGAGAAAGGGACCGGAAAAGCCTATTTATTGTAGCCATTCGTGAAGGTTCCGGAATTCGCTGGACCTAGTGGTGGTATTGATCGAAGTTCCGTTTTTCCGCCCCCCTAAAAGGAAAGTTCTTTCTAGGTGGGTCCCCCACGTTCAAGCTAGTCCAACTAAGAGCCTTATGCCAATGAGGATCAGGAGAAGGAGGAAATAGGATTACAATAGGTACATCTCCTCTTTATTTGTCTATATTTTTCTTTTTATTTTAAATTGATTCGTAGCTCTTTATTTGTCCCGCTTTATCTCCTCTTTATTTGCCCCTAGGTTAGATGATACTGATCGTAGCTTTATCTCCTTTATCCCCTAGGTTAGATGAGAATTATCGCAGCTTTATCTTTTTTTTTTTAATTTGTCTGCCGGTTAGATGAAAATTATCGTAGCCGTGACATTTGTCTTGCTAATCATGTTATCTAAATTCAGACTTAATCGAGAACAGTCACACACTTCCGACTGATTATTGGCTCTTCGTTGGGACCAAATTATAATTCAAAATACTTGAACCTAATTATAATTAGGAATAATTGCCTGTGTACCCCTGAAAAAATGAAGAAATATTTGATTTACCCCTCTTATTTTTTTCTTTCCAATATACTCCTCATACGTTCCACCGTTATTAAAAATATCCCTACCGTTTTCATTCGTTAAGTTAACTAGGGTTAAACTAAAGTTAAATAATAATCAGAGTTGAAAACTATCAGATATACCTATTTTGCCCGGGTTTAGGGTTTAAAATTTTTTAGTGTTTTCGGGTTTAGGGTTTAGGATTTTTTTAGGGTTCTAGGGTTTAGGGTTTAGGGTTTTAGGGTTTAGAGTTTAAGATTTTTTAGGGTTTTAGGGTTTAGGATTTAGGGTTTTAGGATTTAGGGGTTTAGAATTTTAAGGTATATTTGAAAGGACAAAATAATAATTACACACAGATAACGACAGTTCCGAAAGCAATGCGCCAACTGGCAGGAATTTGAAATTTTTCTATGATAATGACATGGACATTGTAGGCATTTGCACCGTTTTCCTCTCATTTTTGTATTTATTTTTGTATTTATTCTCCTCCTCATCAGATTGTCCCGTCAAAATCGGATGATTTTTACGGGATAATCCTGTTAGTGTTACCCCCCTTATGCCCTTTCCAAGTCAGAGTTGTATTTTTTTTTTTTTTCATGTTTTTTTTGACTTTATTATTTTTAAATTTTAAAAGATATTTACATTTTAAATTTTTTATTTTATAAATTTTAATTCTATTTTTTAATAAATCTAAAAATTTTATTTTATTTTTTTTGTAAAAAAATATTAATTTTAAAATTTTAAAATTTATATAATTTTTTAATAATTTTTTTAAATTTATATAAATTTAAAAATTAAAATTTTTACTCTCATTTAACATTTAAAAATTAACTTTTTTTTTTTTTTGCTCCCACTTAAAATTTTTATAAAAATTAAAATTAATAAATATTAAAATTTGAATAAATTTTAAAACTTTAACTTTGAAAAAAAAAACTAAAAAAAAAATATATTTTAGTCTTTTAACACAAAAGTCAATTCTTTATTTTTCTTATTTTTCAATTATTTCGAATTGAGTCGGCACGCCTATAATATAATATTATATATGGGTAACAATATGCAGGACCGCATACTATTACATCCGGTTATATTAATATTTTATAACAATATATAATATTAAATAATTAATAAATATTTAATAATTAATATTATAAAATATAATATAATATATAATATAATATAATATATATATATATAAATACTTTATTATTCTATATAAATTTATTTTTAATATATATTTTAAATCCGTTTTACGATATCAAAGAGCCAACAGAAGACTTTGGGTTCACTGCCCTCGTGGAAAGGACCGCATCAGTTCGAAGTTTCTTTTTTTCGCCGTAAAAGGAGAGCTCTCTAGGTGGGTTCCCCACGTTCAAACAAATGTGGGCACAGGGTATGCAGAGGGCGAACGCCCTGAGAACGCCACATCAGCACAGAAGGTGCCAAGCGAGCGACGCCACATCAGCGCAGAAGGTGCCATGCGAGGGACGCCACATCAGCCCAGAAGGTGCCATGCGAGCGACGCCACATCAGCGCAGAAGGTGCCACGGGAGTGAAAACAGACTGTGAATTTATATTTTTCTATGATTAGTCCAACTAGAGCCTTATGTCAATGAGAACCAGGAGAAGGAGGAAATCGGATTACAATAGGAGAATTTTAACGACGAACGGAATCTATATTTATTTATTATTAGTAAATATAAAATTTATTGATATTTATAAAATATTATTATTATATATAATATTTATTAATATTTATAAATTATTATTGATAAATAAGAATATATAGTAATATTTATTTTTAAATACCGGTAATAGATAATTAAATCAGCGACATATATTTGTTAATGACTCTAAGAGAATTTAGTTTTCAGTATTTAAAATTAAATATTGATAAAAAAAATAAAATCTACATTTATATCAAAACAACTTGTTCCAATTTTTTTTCCCTTCCGCATTAAATATCGGTCTCATCTGGACTTCAATATTTTTTTCCTCCTGCCTCAAGCATTCGCTTCATCCTTTAGAGTTTAGTCCGATCATTTGTCTTAATTTCAATATTTTTATCCTTTAGAGTTTAGTCTTATTTTCATCATTTATTTTCATCCTTTAGAGTTTAATTCGATCATTTTCCTTTTTAATTAAGGCTTGTAGGTAACAATATAAAACTCTAATTTTTTTAGTCTAATTATATTTTTTTGATGTTTGCTTTTCTCTAATCTAAGATACTTCTCATAGTATTATTACTTTTTTTCTTTTTTTATGAATTTTAATTTTTTTTAAGTTCTAAATTTTAAAAAAGTTTTATAGCCTGTTGAAATTTCAATGGTTAAATTTGAAAGATGAATTTTTTTTTAAAATATTTTTTATTTATTCAATGTAATAGAATATTTTTATGTATATATTATATTTATACCAGCTAGATCCACATGAGGTGTGTGATGCATAGCTAAAAAAACGCCAGTCAGTATCTGAATGACTAAGCAAATACAGACTTTTTCTTTTGCCTCCCCCAGATTTTTTCACTATGAAAAAGAGCAAGGTCCGCTACGAGTCAATCGCTGACTCACTAGTGAATTGTATGTGCCCTGTGTATTAATTAGGTCCCCAGATTTTTTCACTATGAAAAAGAGCAAGGTCCGCTAAGAGTTAATAGCTGACTCACTTGTGAATTTTTTCTATGATAATGACATAGGAGAATTAAGTCTCTTTCTTCTACCCAAATATTATTGGGTTAAGGGATTATTCCCCTCCATACAAAAGCGGGACAACGTACCGGTAACAGTCCCTTTTCAAGTTCTTTTATTTTTATTTTTATTTTATTTTTTCATGCTTCTTTTGATTTTATTATTTTTAAATTTTAAAAGTTATTTAAATTTTAAATTTTTTATTTTATAAATTTTAATTTTATTTTTTAATAAATCTAAAAATTTTATTTTATTTTTTTTTGTAAAAAAATATTAATTTTAAAATTTTAAGTTTTATATAATTTTTTTAAAATTTATAAAATTTTTACTCCTACTTAAAATTTAAAAATTAATTTTTTTTTGCTCCCACTTAAAATTTTTATAAAAATTAAAATTAATAAATATTAAAATTTGAATAAATTTTAAAATTTTAATTTTGAAAAAAAAAAACTAAAAAGAAAAGAACATTTTAATTTTTTAACACAAAAATTAATTTTCTATTCCTATTATTATTCAATTATTTCGAATTGAGCCCGCACGCCTATAATATTATATGCAGGTAGACAGTCTGCAGGACTGCATACTATTACATCTGATTATATTAATATTTTATAAACATATATAATATTAAATAATTAATAAATATTTAATAATTAATATTATAAAATATAATATAATATATAATATAATATATAATATAATATATATATAAATAATTTATTATTCTATATAAATTTATTTTTAATATATATTTTAAATCCGTTTTACGATATCAAAGAGCCAACAGAAGACTTTGGGTTCACTTTGACCCTCGTGGAAAGATCGAAGTTCCTTCTAGGTGGGTTCCCCACGTTGAAACAAATTAGTCCAACTAGAGCCTTATGTCAATGAGAACCGGGAGAAGGAGGAAATCGGATTACAATAGGACTACTGTATGAGTACAAGAATTTTAACAACGAACGGAATCTATATTTATTTATTATTAGTAAATATAAAATTTATTGATATTTATAAAAAATTGTTATTATATATAATATTTATTGATATTTATAAATTATTATTAATAAATAAAAATATGTAGTAATATTTATTTTTAAATATTGGTAATAGATAATTAAATCAGCGACATATATTTGTTAATGACTCTAAGAGAATTTAGTTTTCAGTATTTAAAATTAAATATTGATAAAAAATATGAAATCCACATTTATATTGTTCCAATTTTTTTTCCCTTCCGCATTAAATATCGGTCTCATCTTGGACTTGAATATTTTTTTCCTCCTGCCTCAAGCATTCGCTTCATCCATTAGAGTTTAGTCCAATCATTTTTTTTTAATTTCAATATTTTCATCCTTTAGAGTTTAGTCCTATTTTCATCATTTATTTTCATCCTTTAGAGTTTAATCCGATCATTTTTCTCTTTAATTAAGGTTTGTAGATAACAATATAAAACCCTAATTTTTTTAGTCTAATTATATTTTTTTCATGTTTGCTTTTCTCTAATCTAAGATACTTCTCATAGTATTATTACTTTTTTATTTTATTTTATGGATTTTAATTTTTTTAAGTTCTAAATTTTAAAAAAGTTTTATAGCCTGTTGGAATCTCAATGATTAAATTTGAAAGATGAAAAGTTTTTTGAATATTTTTTGTTTATTCAATATAATAGAACATTTTTATGTATATATTATATTTATGCTATGTAGAGATATTTTAATTAATTTATTGATTTTTTTTTTATTATGTTGAAAGGGCAATTTAATTAATTGCATAACTTTTTGATTTTTTGTTTTTTTGGTTATGTTGAATGTTTGAGAATACTTTTCGAAACTAAAGTTTTGAAAAAAATAAAGGAGAAAGAAAACGTATATGTAATGCAAAAAGTTAAGTCAAGAAAAATTAGGTAGTTAATTAATTTATCTTTATTTCTGAAGTACCATAAAGGTCGTTATCATATCTAACTAATTTATTTTTATTTGTCCCATGGTTAGATGAGAATTATCGTAGCTGTGAGATTTGTCTTGCCAATCATGTCATCTAAATTCAGGCTCAATTAAGAGCTGTCGTATATTTCCGACTGATTATTGGCTCTTCTTTCGGGCCAAACAATAACCCAAAATATTTAAACCTAACTATAATTACTAGTGTCCATATCTCTTATATATCTAATCATAAATTCAGTTTCATCCGATGTGAGATTATTAGGGTGTTATAAAAAAATCATAATTATAAGAACTTAGTTTTGAAATGTACTCAAACTTTTCGGTTACAATAAAAGTAAATAAATAAAAAAAAAAATTCCAACACATCACAACTTAATACCATGCTAATTGAACTTCTAAGTTAGACGAGTAGGGCATTTCCAAATTTTTAGAATGAAATGAATAATGCAAATGAACTCAAAACTCCGATACCATATTTTCTGTGTATAATCAAATATTTTTATAACATGCAAACTCAGCAATAAAAAACCTTTAAATTTCAAACTCCTTTACCAGGGATTGGAACCTCATCATCTCCTTGGTGAAAAATCCAAGTGACAATTTCTCGAGTCGTATATATAAAATCTTTAACGAGAGACGTTAAGAATTGATGGAATACTTATTATTTTATTACTATATGTAAAAATAGTTGCATCTGTAGAAGATGATATAGTAAGATGATTCAAGCTTTACAATTACATAAATCAAAACTCAATGCATGAATTAATTAACTAAAAGATAAAACTATTAAGTTTATTTTTTAATTCTAATTAAAGTGAAAAATGAAAGAACTTGAATTTCAAATTTTAATGAAAAAAATGAGGTTTTTAATTTTGTTCTTTAATTTTAATTAAAGTGAAAAATGAAAGGACATGAGTTTTAAATTTTAAGACTTAGTAAAAAAATTAAAATATTTAAATCAATGTATGAATTAATTAACTAAAATATATGGTTATTAATTTTGATCTTTAATTTTAATTAAAATAGAAAATAAAAGGACATAAGATTTAAATATTAATACTTAGTAAAAAAAATAAAAATTTGTGAGAAAAAAAATTTCCATCAACATTTGTATGGTTGAAAATAAAAATTTTATATTTGTTTGATTCGGTGAAAAAAAAAAGAATGAAAAAAATTTACTCTAGTAGAATTTTCGTTTTATGTTGAAATCGGCTAAAAGCGAATACACTCTATTTTTCTAAAATCTATAAAAATAATTTACTAAATTTTTTTTATGGTTAAATAAATACACAAAAAAAATAATTTTTAAACAAAAATATAATTTTTGGTATATTTTAGGACGAACCAAATATACCATAAATTTTTAAAAATTAAATTTTACAGCTAAACAAACACACGAAAAAAAATTTACTTATGATGGAATTTTTGGTAAAACCATAACCGATCCATATTTTTATTTGGATGCAAATTCGGAATTCAGATTTGCGGTGAATACTAAATTTTCACTACCATATCTATTAAAAGCAAATTCGGATTTAGATATAAATCAGATTTTTATTCATCATTATTGGAATAATAATATATTGTAATATGTATATATAAATATCAATTAAAATTAGCATAAATAAGATATTTAGTGCAATTAAAGATTTACTTCAAACTTCATATACATATATTTTATTTAATAAAATTTAATATTTTAATGAACATTAATGTAAATTTAATATAGAACGTACAGTAAAAATAATTGAAGAATACAATAAAAAATCATTTTATCCTTTTACAATATATATGAGCTATTCAAATCGACGATTGAAATTGTTAAAATAATACTTAGATTATTTAAATTTTCTAGTTGCGAACTCGTATGATTTTACAATTAATTTATCTAGCGATCAAAAAAGGGTCTAAAATGCACCTTATATTAGCCATTAAAAATGGTCCATATTAAAACTACTTGGATATTAAACAAATAATACTTAAATATTATAAATTTTGATTGCTAAATAGCTAAAATAGAGTATATTATGTTCAGTAATATTCTAGTTTTACTCACACGAATCATATGTCACACAATTAATGAGAACAAATATTAATATTGACGAAATATATTATAATTCAATAAAACAGGTATATTAATAGAAAATCACAGTTACTTGTTCGTCTATTTCTTTTTTTTTTTTTCACAAAAAAAACTTTACTATTTATTTAGTAGACAAAATATTAATGTCCACATAATATATTATAATTTATTATTATTTAATATATAATATATTTTATTTTGAAAAAATAATTTTAATATTTGTAAATATGATATGCATTTTTAGAGAGGGATATATTTCATATTATCAAAGCACTTTTGAATAAAAAAATTTGTATTGACTGAGATTTCATGCATCAAAATTGACCCTTAATTAATTACTACACTAGTACTGTGAGCAAAACAAAACAAATTCAATGCTAAATTTATTATTATTTTAATAAAAAGGTCAAGATTTGATGAAGTGATTGATCAGGAAAAAATTGTTGTTTATGTCCCTTCCAAAGTCAAGTCAGAGTGCTTTTTTTGTTTTGTTTTGTTTTTTTTTTTTTTTCATAAATTTTTGATTTTATTATTTTGAAACTTTAAAAAGTATTTAAATTTTAAATTTTTTATTTATTAAATTTTAATTCTATTTTTTAATAAATTTAAAATTTTTATTTTTTTTCTTGTAAAAAAAAAATATTAATTTTAAAATTTTAAAATTTAGATAATTTTTTATAAATTTTTTTATAATTTATATAAATTTTAAAATTAAAATTTTTACTCCCATTAAAATTTAAAATTAGATTTTTTTTTTTGCTCCCCTTAAAGTTTTATAAAAATAAAATTATAAATATTAAAATTTGAATAATTTTAAAATGTTTAATTGAAAAAAAAACTAACACAGAAGAATATTTTAGTCTTTTAAAATAAAAATTAATAATCTATTTTTTTATTTTCAATTATTCGAATTGAAAACAGACCCTCTAATATTATATGGGGTAGACATATGCAGGAACGCATACTATACATCCGTATTTAATATTTTATACACTATATATATATAACTAATTAATAAATGTTTAATAATTAAATATTATAAAATAAAATAAAATACATATAATATCAAAATATATAAATAATTGAGTATACATTATAAATTTATTTTAATATATTTTATAAAAAATCCGGTTTACCATATCAAAGAGGCCTCACCAGACTTTGGGTGCACTTTGGTCTCGCGTAAAGGACGATGTGAAGGAGGCGAATGCCTCATTTGGAGGGTTTAACCAAACTTCATAGGAGAAGAAAGGGACCCGGAAAAGCCTATTATCTAGCCATTCGTGAAGGTGCGGATTCGCTTGACTAGTGGTGGATTGATCGAAGTCGTTTTTCCGCCCCCCTAAAAGGAAAGTTCTTTCTAGGGTGGTCCCCCACGTTCAAGCTAGTCCAACTAAG
>CM054954.1:10994592-11023923 GCA_029168755.2 Tillandsia fasciculata
TTTTGAAACTTTAATTTTGAAAAAAAAAATTAAAAAGGAAAGGTATTTTAGTCTTTTAACACAAAAGTCAATTCTCTATTCCTCTTATTCTTCAATTATTTTCAAACACTATTTTTCTTATACCTGTTACTAACCTAAAATCCAACCAAACACAAATTTACATCTAAAATCTAACAAAACACAAATTTACATTAGTTCCAGCTGGTTCCAAAATTTATACTTATTTCTGGTACAACTAATTCTTTTTTATATCTCAAAAAAGCGTTAAGATTTCATTTTTTTTCTCTGTTATTTATACCCCTGTTATTTTTTCCAATTTCATTTTTCTATGTTATTTATACTCCTGTTATTTTTCCCAATTTTTTTCTGTAGCAATGATAATGTTATTTATACCCTGTTATTTTTTTTTTGTCCTATTCTATTTTTTTCTGTAGCAATGATAATGATATGGGTGTAGCATTGAACCGCTTTATCCTTAGACCCCCCTCTCGTTTAGATGTGTTTAGATGTTATTTATACCCCTGTTATTTTTTTCCAATTTTTCCCCGTCGTTTGGATGTGTTTAGATGTTATTTATTTTTTCCTGTCGTTTAGATGTGCTTAGATGTTATTTATAGCCCTGTTATTTTTTCCTAATTTTTCTTTGCCATGGGTGTAGCATTCAATCGCTGAATGCTTTATCCTCTGTTTATCCAATTCAGACTCAATCGGTAGTTTCGACTGATTATTAATTTTTATACCAAATATAACGATCCGATCCGGCCCACTAACAAATTATAAAATTCAGTTATTATTATTAGTGTTCATATCTCTTATATATTCAATCATAAATTCAGTCTTATCTGATATGAAATTATTAGGATATCACAAAAAAATCATGATTATAAAAACCTTGGCTTTGAAATGTACTCAAACTTCTTAATTGCAATAATAAAAATAAAAAACAAAAATTCCAACACATCCCAACTTATAGCTGTTTTGACATCCCCACGGGCCTGAAAATACCAAGATAATTGGACTTCTAAGTTAGACAAGTAAGCATTTTCAAATTTTTAGAATAAAATGAATAATGCAAATGAACTCAAAATTTCTATATCATATTTTCTATGTATAATCAAAGATTTTTATAACATGCAAAATTAGCAATAAAAAAAAATTTAAATTTCAAACTTCTTACCATGGATTAGGACCTCATCATCTCCTTGGTGAAAAACCCAAGTGACAATTTCTCTAGTCGTACATATAAAATCTTCAACAAGAGACATTAAGAATTAATGGAATACTTATTATTATATGTAAAAATAGTTGCATCTGTAGAAGATGATGTAGTAAGATGATTCAAGCTTTACAATTACATAAATCAAAACTTAATGCATGAATTAATTAATTAAAAGATAAAACTAATAATTTTGTTTTTAATTTTAATTAAAGTGAAAAATAAAAGAACATAAATTTTAAATTTTAAATTTTAAGAAAAAAAAAAGATGTTTTTAATTTTGTTCTTTAATTTTAATTAAAGTGAACAAATGAAAGTACATAAGTTTCTGTTGGATTATGTAAAATCATGTTTCGAGTCGATATCACGGTAATCAACTCCGCGATAGGTTGAATATGTTGGATTTGATTCTAATTTGATCTGATCTTGTTCCTAAAGATCAGGAAAAATTTAGAAATATTTTAAAGAGAATTCTCGATCGACAACTAGAAATGAATCAGAGATTCGGATGGAAGGTGGAAATCGTTTTCTATTAAAACTAGATTTTTAGAGTTATATTAACTCTTGTGTTCACTTTTTTTTTTAGAGCTTCATGGAAAAAATTCTAATTGAGAGAAAAAACGTGAAGAACCTTCGTGAGAGAGGTTTTTGTAATCCAATTTTATTCCTTATATTTTTGTGTCGTGAATTAATCGAAAAACGCATTAAGGTGGTTTTGTTCGTGGATGTAGGTCGATACATTGTTGGGCGAATCACGTAAATCTTGTGTCTTTATGTTTTCATATTCATTTTATTTGCTTAGTTATTCTCGTGCTTGTTTTCTACGATCGTTCTTATTTACTTTCATCTATAAAAAATTTTGGTTTGGCTGTGTTTGTGTGCTGTATGGGTTGAAGTGCTTGGTAATCTCATTGCCGGTTTCCCTTTCAGTTTCAAATTTTAAGACTCAGTAAAAAAATTAAAATATTTTAATCAATGTATGAATTAATTAACTAAAATATATAGTTATTAATTTGGCTCTTTAATTTCAATTAAAAAAATAAATAAAAGGACATGAGATTTAAATTTTATTATTTAGTACGAAAATAAAAAGATTTAAATCAATGCATGAATTAATTAATTAAAAAATATAACTATTAATTTTGTTCTTTAATTTTAATTAAAGTAAAAAATAATAGGATATGAGTTTCAAATTTTAATAAAAAAATTAAGTTGGTGAGAGTGAAAAAAAAATTATCGCGTGGCAACAAATATTAGGGATTCATATATATTAACATTCTAAGTTTATTTCAAAATAAACGAAACGGATAGCATGATATATTTCTCTCAATCTCTCTCAAAAAAAAAAAAAAAAAAAAAAAATTAAGAGATGGAAAAAATCCGTGAATATCATTATATTTTTTAAAAAACCATATCTGCATTCAATTTTTTTCTTTTTTTTTTGGATGAGAATTTGGATAAAAATATATATCAAATGTTAAATTTTAAAAATCATATTAGCTGTGTAATTTGGCGTCCCTATGTTTCAATGCATGAAGCATGATTTACGAATCACAAAAAAATTTCAACCATTTAGCAAAAATAAAATACTTTTTGTACATCTCATTTTAGGTGTACGATCTATATCGCATTCATTCTAAAATTGAATAAATTTTATCCATCACTTGAAAATGACGGAAAAAAAAGTCCTCACTCTTAAATGAGTGGAGTGTTACATCCTACACCCCACCCCAAATGGGTTATAGCACTAGCATTGCTCTTAACAAAATATTAGGACACCCGTACTATTCAACTGATATGTGGTAGTTAGGGCTGGCACTCCAGTTTGTTGTTCATGAGCATACTTGTTCGACTCGAAATGAGCTTGAAATTGATCGCTCATTTAATAAAAAATTGTACACATTGAATTTTTCTGCATAAAATCATAAGTGGTGAATGATTTACCGATTTTATCAAACTTATATATTTTTTGCATCGAAACTCAAAAAAATATACAATATTAAACAATAAAAATAATTTAAATATTTTAAAATAATAATAAATTATTTACCGTATTTAACATTACCGCATAAGACTAATTTTATAAATTTTTTTTTAAAAAAAATAATTTTATAATTATAATATTTTTTAGAGCAATTTGCATAAAAAAATTCATAGGTTTTGAAATTTTGTAAAAGTAGGCCATTATTTTGGAATTTACAAATTCTGTTTAGATTTTTTTTTTAAATCTGATTAAAATACCTTTATTTCTTTTCTCTTTTTTTTTTATTATTTTTTTTTTCTCTCCGACCCACCTCCTCGGCTCATCGCGACGATAACGAAGGCGGCGTCGCCTTCTCTTATTCCGCTTCATTTCTTCACTGGTGCTAGAAGAGAAGGACACTATCGCGAGCGCAGTTGAGAGCGGACATGATGGAGGTGATGAGGTTGTGATCGAGGTAGTGCTCGTTGTCACTTGTGAGGGTTAGGATTAAGACAAGCCCACGCTTCTCTAATGAGCACTTCCGGCGGGGGCGGCGGTTGTGATAGAGGGCGAGGGAGAGGTCAAAACCAAAAGGAATTTTTTTAAAAAATTTCCTACACAAAAGGTCAAGAACCAAAAAAAAGGGAAGAAAAAAATAAAATTACACTGCTGAGATAAAGTTGCATTATTTTTAGAAGAATTTTTCATTGTTTTAGACGAAAGTTACATTTTTAGAGATAAAAATTATACTTTTTAAAATGAGAGTTACACTTTTTAAACAAAAGTTGCACTATTTCTTCTGCTTCTCCTTCATCTCCGCTTACTCGTACTTTTTCTGCCCATTTGAGGTCGGTGACGCGCGCGGTAGAGGTGGAGGAGAGCACGACAGCGCCAAAGAAAAAGGCTTTGGAGGCGGAGGCAAAGGCCGCCCACTTTGCCTTCACTTGGCCGGGGGTTTGCGAGCATGACGGACAAGAATCCCCCACCTCGTCTCCATTGAGTCGGCGCGTGTAGGTGGGGGCGAAGGCAACGCGAGCCACCGCCTCGCCTCCACCGCTACCGATGCGAGCAGGTACGATGGAGGCAAAACGGGGGCCCTCACCCGCACCTGCGCACCCCCCGTGGGGCGGAGGCAAGGCGGGGGCCGTCTTCACCTCGGTCGCCTTTTTCTCCAGCGTTGTCGCGCTCTCCTCCACCTTTACCACGTATCGCCGGCTTCGGCCCCAGATAAGTGCATAAAAAGCATAAAAAATATAGAAAAAATAGAAGAAAGATGAGAAGTAGAAATAATTAACTTTCACATAAAGAATGCAACTTTTGCATCAAGAGTGTAATTCTTATTTCAAATAATGCAATTTTTGTTTCAAAAAGTATAATTTTCGTCAAAACAGTACAAAATTCTTTTAAAATAGTATAACTTCATTTTAAGGGTGCAAATTTATCATTTTTCCATTATTTTCTAATTCTTGACATTTTTTGTAAAAAGATATGTAGTTTTTTATTTTTATTTTTTATTACTTTCTTTATATTTATTTTAACTATCGCGTCCTCTTCATTGCCCTTTGTCATAGCCATTGTCCTTGCCGGAAGCGCTTTTTGAAGAAACGCGATCATGTTTTCCTCCTTACCCTTACGGCGATAGCGATCACTGCCTCGGCCACAACCTCATCGTCTCTGTCCACTCCGCTCTCGCTTATGTTCACGATAGCGTTCTTCTCCGGCACTGATACGCTGCCTTCATTACTGCAGTGGAAGGTCGAATGAGGGCAAAATACAGAACGAAAAAAAAGAAGAAGAGAGAGAGAAAAAAAATTTTGATCAATTTTTTAAAAATTCGGATAAAATCTGTAAAAATTTAAAATAGTAAATTATTTTTACAAAATCATAAAACTGATGAAATTTTTTATGCAAATTAATAATTTTTTTAAGTTATTAATAAAACACAAAAAGTTCCTAAAAACACCGCACTTACCGCGATTCACCAGAACTCACCGGTAACCTTACCGCTCTCATGTCCCTCTTCTCTTCCTCTCCGAACCAAACCTTATACACACACACCCCACAAAACCGCCTCTTTTTCAATTCTCCCTAGAGAGAGAGAGGAGGAGGAGGAGGGGGCGGAGATGGAGGTGGAGGTGGCGGAGTCGCCGGAGCTGAGCCCGGAGGAGGAGCGGCTCCTAATCAGGGACATCACCATCGCCGCTGAAGCCCATGCCAAAGAGGGCGACACCTTCTTCCTCGTTGCGCAGAGGTAATCCCCTCTTAGGGCGATGCCCTACCTGCACGGAGTTCGTGTTTCGGAAACGTAGCTGGTGATTCTTAGATCGGTGTTGGTCTCGATCCGGTAGTAGTTTGAGAAATTTTATGTATTTTTTGTGACTTTTTGATGAAATTAGATGAGTTAGGTTGATTGTAATGGTTGCCATTTTCCATTTTGGTGCTTAAAATTTGCTTCAAATATGCTTGAGAGAACTACCTATTAGGTTCTGAAGCGATCAACAGTGGTGTTGGTCCCGATCAGGCGATAGTTTGAGAAATTTTTAGGTGATTTAGGTTGCAGTAATGGTCGCCATTTTCCATTTTGGTGCTTATAATTTGCTTCAAATATGCTTGAGAGAACTATCTATTAAGTTCTGAAGCGATCAACAGTGGTGTTGGTTCCGATCAGGCGATAGTTTGAGAAATATTTTGTATTTTTTGTGACTTTTTGACGAAATTAGATGATTTAGGTTGATAATAATGGTCGCCATTTTCCATTTTGGTGCTTAAAATTTGCTTCAAATATGCTTTGAGAAAACTATCTAATAGGTTCTGAAGCGATCAAAAGTAGATTGAAATACCGAACTAGGGTTGGCATCGCATTGTTTCATTCGGAGCTAAGTTTTGACGGGGAATTACATCGAGCACCTGGCGTGTGTCATATCCCCAATAAAAAAACAAATGCAAATTCGAGATTTGTGATAGAATAGGAAATGTCTTTTTGTTTCAATATGATCTTCGATCTGGACGAATGTGGTTAGTTACTATTAAATTTAAAAGACCAAATTGTGCAACCGGAAAGAAAAAAAGTAGAAAACCATAAAATTTTGATGGAAAACCCTTTGATTTTAGGTAAAAGACAATTACAAAAAAAAGCAGAGAAGGAGATTTTACATTCTTCAAATTGTGCGAAATATTAGGGCCTTCTTGAGCCCCTTGTTTAGAGGGATTTTCATTTTTCAGATTTATTTAATGGACGAAGATCATTACTGGAGGAAACGAATTGTTGCTTTCTAAAATTTCTTCCTATTTATTTCTAACTTTCTGGGGGCATCTATAAGATGCTTTGCGTGTATTGAATGTAATAGGTAGCTGTTTCACATAATTTTGCCTGCATGTTGCTCTATATTTTTGCTCTCTTTAAGATTTTTTTTTTTTTCACCCATCTGTTACATTTGAAGCAACTTTATAAAGGTCCTATAGCCTCTGTTGATGATGCATTCTCGCTCGTCTTTTCCGTGATTTAGAACTTTAGTTTTTATTTTCAATCTGCACAGATGGTGGCAGCGTTGGGTTGATTATGTCACTCAAGAAGCAGCTAGTACAGCAAATAATGGATCGTCTTCATATGGCTCTTATCATCATGAATCAGCTTCAAGCACTGCGAGAAGACCATCTGCTATTGATAATTCAGATTTAATAGATGATGTTGTGTCTGAGGTCTCTAATGTTGAAATTGAACTGCATGAAACTTTAGTTGAAGGCCGTGACTATATATTGCTACCACATCAAGTTTGGGAAAAGTTGCGTGGTTGGTAAGTCGTGATGATTACAAGAAACAATCAAACGACATGACATATTGCTTATTAAAAATAAAATTGCATTCGGGTTCCCTCTCCCTTTTTGGGAGGTTTTCATTTGGTTGTCATATCTTTTGATTATTACAGTTGGGTCCCTAACCTTTGCAATTAGTTACGATCTTTTCCTTTTCATTTAGATTAAATCAGATGGAAGTGCCCAGATATTCGCAATATGAGAAATCAAAGTGGTACTTTCATGGCACTTTGATTATGATTACGAGAGTTTTTTTGTTCAATTTGATGGTTCAACTCAACCGAAAGGATAAAATCGTAACAAAATGTAAAAGTTAGTGATTGGATTCAAGCACTTGAGTTGTTGGTGATTAAACTGAAACTAGATAAGAGTTTGAAGACATTTAATGTGATTTAACCATCAAACATTGAATCCAATTATTCATATCTGTACTTAACTGATATGAAAGGCTTGGATGTTGATGATGATCGTCCTTCCAGATTAGAACTGTGAGATTCTTTAAGATGTGTTGCCTTGTTTAGCCTAAAAGTTAACTGCCCTTTGTAGGTACGGTGGAGGACCAACATTACAAAGAAAAGCTATCAACACAGGTCTGTCTCAGACAGATTTAGCTATAGAAGTCTATCCTCTGCGGCTTCAGTTGCTTTTGATGCCGAAAGGAGAGCGCGCTGTTGTTAGGATAAGCAAGAAGGTATTGTGTAAAATTTTCGGAAAATACACGACTTTGTGCAAATACCCTTGCAAAGTTGGTATAGGCCTGTGTGCGCATGTAATTATTTTGCATCCATACTTTTGCCTAGAGCATTTATGCAAAACCATTTTTGCATATAGACCCCCACAAGTGTGCAGGTTAAAATGTGGTTTTCAGTGGAACACACACAAATACCAACACTGAAGGGGTAATTTTGCATATTTCTAGAAGCACATATGACACGTAACGGTTAGTATTTTTAGCGTTAGAGATCATGCATGCTTCTCTGAGTACTACGGCAAGCTGTTTTGTTGTGAAATTTGTGGTTCTCTTAAGATTTACAGGAATTTTATTGGTAACTAGATTTCTATTCCTTACTTTGTTAAAATGCCGATTTGGACAAAAATATACTAATTTGGAGTTACTTTTGTTGGATAGGAAACAGTTAGTGAGCTTCACAAAAAGGCTTGCGAGGTTTTTGATTTGATCTTGGATCAAGTAAGGATATTATTCATTTTCTCAATCTTTAGACTCTGTTGTTAAGCTACCAACTTTCCTTTTATATGCATATGCAGATATGTATTTGGGACTACTATGGTCAGCAGAAACATGCCTTGATGAACAACATGGAGCAAACCCTTGATGATGCCAATATTCAGATGGATCAACATGTGTGTTCTTAGTTTTTCTTTTGTGTTTTTAGTTATGTTAACGGTTTACAGTATTTTGAGTAGTGTTTAATTTCTGCTTTGGCTTGAGAGTTGGGCCAACTAACACCACTATTCATGCATATGGTTTCTCTTATTGGGCATTTTTGGAAAAAAAAAACTCTGCGTGCTTTTAGAATGTGCAACTTTTGTCCAGTTATTTCGGTTTTTCAGTTTTGGTGTGATATCTTCCTTTATGGATTGAAATGCGCCTACATCTCCTTGTGATGAATATATGCATCTTCGATTTCAGCTAGCAGCATTCTTTTCCATAAAAAGATGGTATCTAAAGTTGCAAAAACAAAAAAGTGGGTTAAAGTTGTAAAACAAAATGCAATAACTAGGTTTTTTTTTCTTTCCTTTCACAAAATCGTCATCTTATTCAGATGCTATTTTTGTAGTGACGTAGAAAAATATTCCTCCATGGGGCCCAAAAGCTCATTTTAGTCTCTCGGTGCAATGAAAGCAATAGAGTTTTCATTTGCCGAAGTGGATATTTGTATTCGATATCGACAATGGAATGGAATATCAAAATAGTTAGACTTCTTAGTCTGCCTCACAACTATCGTTTGCTCACTGCCTAATCAGGTAAAGCTTATAATTTATGGAATATACAAGCTGCTCTAGAAACCAGGCTGAACAATGGCTTATGCCTATCTTGGATGTCTTTTCTTGAATTCTATTCTATTATGGGACAATTTCTTCAGTTGTTGATTGTTATCACTGGCTGTACCTTTTTATTTTTTTTCTTTAATTTGTTTCCCTTTTGCTTTTGTTGGTAGATTTTGGTAGAGATACTAAGCGATGGAAATGGCAGTTTAGATGGAGGGTGCATGAGTTCAATACAAGAAAATGGTTGCAATGAAAAAGATTCACTTTCTATAATTGTGGAACCTTCTAGATCGAGCTTGTCCATTGCTGAGAATTTCTCGACAAACAACTGTGCTTCAAGAAGCTGCAGTCCTGAATTCTCACAAAGCCAATATTTGACTTCCCCAAGCAGTGAATTGGATAATAATTTGCATACAACACATAGCATTACTACTAGAGGAGCTCTTGTGGGTCTCACAGGACTGCTAAATCTTGGGAATACCTGTTTTATGAACAGTGCAGTACAATGTCTGGTACATACACCAGAGTTTGCTAGGTACTTTCGTGAAGATTATCGCCAAGAAATTAATTGGCAGAATCCGTTGGGCATGGTTGTAAGTATTCCTTCGCTTGCTTATTGATAAGCTCGTGAACACTTTTTGTATTCCTTTTTATGCTTTTTCTGTGGGATTCAAGCGTTCATATTTTTCTATTGGAAATAATCTGTCAGTTGGAAAACACTACTTTAATTGTAGAACTGAAATAAACTGCTTTACCATGTCTATATGCCCATATACTTAGCGCTAAAATTTTCTATAGTCGTTGAATTTTCTACTTATGATCAACATTTTATCTCGCACTTGATGACCATTTTTGGACCCCAGAATTATGGTTTTAGGTATAATGGTTTAAATGGGCCTTCAGTTATGCTGATGACTAATTATGATCTTTGTTTCTTATTCTTGTCAATAAAGTAAAGATTTAATGGCTTTTCCATCATTATCCGCCCATATTTTTATTCATCCATATTGAATTTAAATAGTATTTTAGAAGCATAGTTTTGGGCATTTATAATGTAGCATTTAAGACTTATGCTATAGCATATTTCTGAGCACATGTTTACATTATCTGGATTCTTTGTAAATACAGCACAAGTTCACATTATGTGCATTTTTTAAAAATACACTAACCTTTGTTGGTAGTCATGTAGGGTGAGCTTGCTTTAGCTTTTGGGGAACTACTAAGGAAGCTGTGGGCTCCTGGGCGCACTCCCATTTCTCCTCGGCCATTCAAATCAAAGCTTGCTCGTTTTGCACCTCAATTCAGTGGCTATAGTCAGCATGATTCCCAGGTCGAGTATCCTTTCATATTTTTCCATTAAACTAATTTTGATAATTTGCTAAACGTTGATCTGTTTTTTTTTCCCTATACTTTTTAGGAGCTCTTAGCATTCCTCTTAGATGGACTTCATGAGGATCTGAATCGTGTTAAGCACAAGCCCTACATAAGAACTAATGATGCCGATGGACGGTCCGACGAGGAAGTTGCGGATGAGTACTGGGCCAATCACATTGCTCGAAATGATTCGATCATTGTTGATGTATGCCAGGTCAGTTCTCAAAACTGTGGTGCTTGCTTTGGTTCGGTCTATCACCCTCCTTTCTTTTCTTTTCTTTTCTATGTAATGTAACCATATTTGGCACGTAGTATGGGTCATTACGGTGCCACAGTGAATTTATTAAAATAGGAGAAATTATTCTTAATTTTGTGGTGCATAAGTTGATTGTTCTGAGAAAAAAAAAAACTCCCGTGGCTTCTTTTACTGGGCCTGATTTTGATGGGAATTCTTTTTTATTTAATGCTAAATGATTTGTTTGCATATTTCTTTTTCTGTTATTTCCTATATTTCCAAAAGTCTGTAAATACTATATCGGTGCCTCCTGGATTGTGCATTGCCTGTATTTGCAAAAGTGCTTAGTTACTTTGTGCCTGTTTAATACAAATTTCACAGGGCCAGTACAAGTCAACATTGGTTTGCCCTGTATGTGGAAAAGTGTCAGTGACCTTTGATCCGTTCATGTACCTTTCGTTACCTCTACAATCAACCTCGTCGCGAACTGTAACTGTTATGGTCTTTAACATTGATGGCAGCACATTGCCTACCCCTTGCACCGTAAGTGTGCCGAAGCAAGGCCGGTGCAGGGATTTGATCCAAGCTTTAAGTTCCGCTTGTTCAATTAAAAATGGGGAGAAAATTCTCCTTGCAGAGGTACGTTATAACTTACACGATGCTGTTTCTATGTATCCTGTAAGATCACCAATTTACATATGTAACCGTGTAATTTTAATTTCATATTACCTCAAGCATTGGGGAGTCATCTAATTTCGTTATGCCCCTTGAAAGTACACTTTTATCAGGGAATTTTTAATAGAGGCATGTTTTGGAAGTACGACGCATATATGTAAGAAATTTACGAATATACAACTAATGTAAAATGTAAATAGATAATTTTGCATTGGTATATATTTAAGTCTGAATATGATATATCCTCAACATGCGGCTCACTAAGTGATAAATATCTTTCAGATCCGTGGTCATTTTATTCATCACTTTTTGGAGGATCCATCAGTGCTGCTATCTACCATTAAAGATGATGATCATATTGTAGCCTATAGGGTCCAAACTTTGGGTCTGGATTCAACTTGCATTCAGTTTGTGCATCGTCGCGAAGAAGTGTAAGTTCTCCTTGAGTACTTGGGCATCGTTTTGCTATCGTTGCCGTTTTTTTTTTAAAAAAAATTTGCACTAATTTTATATAATTTTCTTACCCTTTACTGTTCCAAGGATATATCGTTCGTTGTTTTCCTCTTGCATTAGATGTTTCAACTTCATTCATTGCAGGGAGCCCGGGAATAATAGCACCTCCACGGTGTGGAAACCATATGGCACACCTCTCATCACACCAATCAAGTGCGATCAAACTGTCACGGGCACCGATATCCACATGATGGTCCACACCATGCTGGCTCCCTTGGTACAACACGAAGGGCATCAATCTTTGACCCTTCGGAATTCAAGCACCAATGAAGAAAACAACTCTAGAGACACAGATAGTGATTCTGAAACAACCACGTCCCCTGTGATGCATCTTCAGCTGCTTGATGAAAATGATGAATGCATTGATTTGTCGGAAGAGGAGAAGCCTATAAATCTGGCATCGTTAGTTTCGCCAATTATCGTCTTTATAAATTGGTCCAAGAAGGATTTGAAAAGGTTTGATATCCATCATCTGGAGAACATTCCGGAACTTTTCAAGTACGCACCTGCACCCAAGAGAACACGCGGTGAACCCCTCTCGCTATATGCGTGCCTCGATGCTTTCTTGAGGGAAGAACCTCTAGTACCTGAAGACATGTGGTTAGTCGTTATATCTACTACAGAGCATAGACTTTTTATCCCTTTAATCAATAGACCCAAGAAAAGTAGCAGAGTCCTCTTTTTGATTTACAATAAGATTCTTCAAATCCCTTTCAAAGAGGACTGTATCTGTCATTGCTTGATGACGCTTAGTCTTTTAACGAAAACCCTTCAAATGTCGGTAGTTTGGAATAGGTCTCTGAACTCTTATGATCTGAGACCTTAAATGAAATGCCGTTTGATTTGAGAAGAGTTATGTCCGGTTCAGTTAAAATTGTATGGCTTCCGAGGGAGAAGTTATAAATTGTTCTGCTGGGAGAAAAAGTTTCCATTAAGCAAAATTTGTTAGAAGAATAACCAGTCGACTCTAATGGAGGGTCAAGACCAAAAACGTATATTTGGAGGGGTACGCATGCAATTTTTGTGTTAATGTAATGTTAATCAAGTTGCGCTAAACAAAATATTAGATGAAATTTCTGAATAGTCCCTAGTGCAGCCATCTGCTTTTATAATTTCAATAAAGAATGCCCTTTTTTCCCCTCTGAAATTACCAGTTGTTTGGATGTATGCAGGTAACATTTTATTTTTCAGCGAATAATATTTTCGGTTTTCCATCTTATCATCAATAACCCGTGCTTTCTTTTGATATTTAATCCACTTTATTGATTCAATTGACCTAAGGTACTGTCCGAGATGCAAGGAGCAGAGGCAAGCCAGCAAGAAGTTGGACCTGTGGAGGCTTCCGGAGGTTTTGGTTATTCATCTTAAGAGGTTCTCCTTCAGCCGTTCTACAAAGCACAAGTTGGAAACCTTCATCAATTTCCCCATTCATGACTTGGATTTGACAAATTATGTCGCCAACAAGAAAAACCCTCAGTGCCAAATTTATCAGCTGTATGCCCTGATCAATCATTTTGGAAGCATGGCAAGCGGGCATTACACTGCACATATTAAGGTTTGATTCGATAAATTTGTATGCAATTTTTTGCTAGATCTTTTTGTGCAATGAATTATTAACTTATTCCTAGGTCTTTTTCATAATAATGTGTTAGTTTTTCTCTCTCTCTTTCTGTCACTTCCGGTGAGAGAATGAAACTATATCATCAACTTAAGCCGAAAAACAAGCACTTTAAAAATATTTGCTTCAGAATCTCCTGTAATTGGTTTACGGAATTAGGCATGCCATGTTGACTCAGCCAGAGTTTCGTAAGTGTTGTTTATGTTTTACCAATTTGAATTTGCACGTGACGCGCTCTCGTGAAAATCTCCCCATCAGCTTCCATCCGAAGCAGAATCTGAGCCATCAAATTAGAGCTTCTGCTTTAATTGCTATTGCACTAGTCTTGTCATTTTGTAATAGGACTTCAAATGCTCAAAAGAATTAGAGTTATTCTTTTCTCATTCGCGTCATATTGCTCATGTCGTGTTGTTTTTGGGCATGTTGATAACAATCTCTCTCATTAACTACTTGCGTGGGGTGCGTTATCATGTACCGTCCAGAATTGATTATTGTAATGTGTGATAATTTTGTTACCAATAACAGGAACTTTGAAATTCGTGAAAAGATCCTTTTTTTTTAATTGTGTCTTATTTTTGACTTTCTAATGCGAACTCCGCCTTTTTCTTTTGGCAGCTCTTAGACGAAAACAGGTGGTATAATTTCGACGACAGCCACATCTCGGCCACCAACGAGGACGAGGTGAAGTCGGCGGCGGCGTACGTACTCTTCTACCGCCGAATTAAAGTAGAGGACGCGGCCATCAGCAACGGAGCTCTATCCTGCGCGAACCCTACCCACAGCTTCAGCCGGAGATAAAAAAAAAAGAAAAAAAGAAAAAAGAAAAACGAAGATCATTTTGTTTCGACAGTTTGTAAATGGATGCGATTTTCTCGGTATCAAAAACGGTGGGAAAAGTCTACGCCTATAATCACAGAATCACTGATGATTCGCAGGTTTGCATCTCATTCTAAAAGTAGTGCTACAAAATTAGTGTATAACTGAAGAGGGGGGAATTTTGTAAGATATTAAGGGCCACAGTTATATTTATGTAAGCTTATATGCATACAATAGGCAGAATAGCCCTACTGGAAGGAATCCTGCTTAGGATGAGGGTAGAGCCATCGAGTATCTGTAGATTATTCAGATTATATTTCCAAGTACATTTTGTTGTTGTAGTTAAGTTAAAAAAAGTTATATTGATGTAGAAACTAATTACACTTCTCTCAGGATTAAAAGATTAGTTATGTAGAGAAATCTGGTTTCATGCACTGTTGCTACTGCACTGTAGATCTTACTGTGTGTTAAATTAGTTTTGCAGTTTATAGTTGGAACTAGACTTCCTGTCACGCTCCGGATTTAAAAGGCGGTCTAACTTATTTTACTTTTATAAATCAGAGTTAAAAACATAAATTTTACAAGTCGTCATGTGCATAAAAAAAATTTTATTCACTCGGATAGAATTTTTTCTACAAACGCAGATCGTTGGCGCTAACCATTAATTCCAAAAGCTCGAGCTAGTAGAAATACGCAATCAATTTATTTAAAGCGTACAGATACAGCGCCCACGGGTCTCGATCAGACTCAGTCCATCTGGACGTTAGGTTTATTGTTGGGTCTCTTACCGCTAGGTCTATTATGAATCGTAGTTCTACTCAACTTATTGGGTTCATCCAACTTAATTTATTAGTTTTCTGGGCTTATTGTCATGGGACTAAAAGTTGGACCTATTTTAATCCATACATAAATAGCCAATAATCCCTCCTCCCCCAATACCTGCACCGTATGGGAATCGAATCCGTGCCACTGGTTCTGATACCACTTGTCGGATCGTGACGGGTAAGTACAATAAACTGAACTGATAATTTGAATATCATAAGAATCCATTAGTGCTATCCATAACTAAAACCTAAATGGTAAGCAACATCCACGAGATGACTCTAGTCTTGAATGTACCGACTCCGCCTCACTAGTTGGTGCAAGTGTCAACCTCCGAAAAAGCGCAATCTGCACCTCCGAAAAGTGCAATCCGCCTCACTGGTGGTGCAAGCATCAACCTTCCAAAAGCACAATTGATTAGGTGGTGCAAGTGTCAACCTCCCAAAAGCGCAATTGATCATGGCTCTGTACTTTGTCAGCGAGTTCATCCTCAAAAGCGCAATTGATCGTGGCTCTGTACTTTGTCAGCGAGTTCATCCCCAAAAATTTATCTACGTAATTACCTTTTTAAACTAAAAAGTTTGTTTATACTTAATTAGTCTGTGGTTTTATTTTTGTTTCAACAAAAAATTGAAACTATCCTTAAGTAGGACAGTAAAATAATTTTTTTCTTTTAAGATTATAAGATGATACCCTATTAAAAAATAAGTCTGTACGGTGAAATAAAAATAAAATCATAAGTTAATTAAGTATAATCTTTTAAATCATTGAGTAACATAATAAAAAATTAGCTATACCACTGAATAATTAAATCCGACTATTTAAACCACAGGATGGGGCAAATTAAAGCTTACCCTACTTTTTAAGTGACTGCAACCAATCACATTATTTATAGTTAGATACATACAACTGTGACTACTTTAAGTACAACTGCAAATGTGAATATAAATAGCACAAAGCACTTGATGTTACTAAATTTTCCGTCGTCAGATTCACTCCTTTGACCATTTCCGCCTCTTAAATCATACTATTTCACCAATCACCCACTAAATTCTATAAAACTACTATCATTCTAACCGCACATCTTTAAAATCACCAATAACTCAATACTGTTAATAATATTATAGTCTAATTCCTCTACTTAACATCATATTTACACCTACATAAAAGGACGATTTTTACTGTAATTTTTCTCTAGATTAAACTTAAGAAACCACAGTGGCTCTATTTTGGTCTCATAAGGTGAAAGAAAGCTGTTTCTTCTTATAAATCAAACTATTCAGTTTGGCTCACAGAACAGAAACAAAGAGCAAAGGAAACTAAAATAGCTGTTATATAAAAGACCAAAAAGGAAAAAGAATTGTTTAGACAAGTATATATATAAAGAGGTTTCAGCGAGTTCTGGCATCTTCTGAACCTCTCTCCAAGTTAACTGTTTTCGTCTGACAATAACTTGCATACATTTTTTCCTCTGCAAGAAAATATTCGTGAGGTTTGAATGCTTACCCGCCTCATAGGACTCCGAAGAAGGGATTAGCGATCGCAGAATGAAGCTCAGATCCTGCGATGTTGACGACTGGAATGTCCACCTTGTCCCTGGGAAGATACAAGAACTCGTTGTCTTCGAGCTTCTCAAATCCGCAAATCTCGAGAAACTCTACCCCGCCACGTAGGTTCCCTACTCTTTCCTGTTAAAAATAAATAGTTAAGATTAAAAAAAGTATGGGGCGATGATTCAGTTGTCAAATTGATCGAAGTCGAGAAGTTAAACAACCGACGAGTAACCAAAATAGAGCGGCGATATCACCTGAAATGAAGGGTTAGTGAGCCTGATCTTTCTGAATTTTTCTTCGTCGGGATTTCTCGCGACGTTTCCAATGTATGTAAGAAGTGTTTGAAATGCTCTCTTTACTTTGGCATCCTCATCCTACCAAAACCCGGTAGTTACAGAGAAAAAGAAAAGATGAAAATTAAAACTCAATTTTGGCAGAATAATAATGTAAGGTACAGTATTTGTAATTAGTTGAACATGTCAAAAACGAAAGAGGCGTTGCGAAAATTTAGGCCATTAGATAAGAGTAATAATAGTTCAAATAATATGAGTAGGGCTACTATACTCTTATGAGTATAGACCCCTTCGCACTCATAAGTTGTTTTTGATGATGGAGCTTGCAAATCGACGATCCATACCGTTAAATGTGATCTATATAGCACTTTCAACTTCTAGAAAATAAATTTTGTAATTTTTCGAAATTATAATAAAGTCTATTAAGTGAGCATAAAACGAACGGTCAAAATCGAACGACTTCCCTAAAAATAGAGGATCAAATTCTTCAATTTAAGATCGGAATTATATATCTCTATTTAAATAGTGAATATAATTTTCTATCAAAAGTTCAACCTATTCCGATTCTTTTACACCGTTAAACTAGTGAGCATCTTATACTAGCCGTTAAAAATTGTCAATTTTGAGATCTTTTAATCGTAGGGTAAATGATGATGAAAAATTATGAAATTTAGTTTCTAAAAATTTCAAATGCTCTAAATCATGTTTAATGGACCGTCGATTCGAAAACTTTATCATCGAAAACAACTTACGAGTACGAAGTCGATCGTACTCATAAGAGTATAGTAGCCGGACTCCAAATAATATATATATTAACAGATCCACGGTCCCAAATATGCTTCATAACAATAACTAAAAAAATGGGGGGGGGGGGGGAAAAAAATCCTTTGAGCATACCTTGTGATGTTGCTTAAGAGAGCGTAAGCAGTCCCTCATCCGCTCTGCCTTTGTAGCGGGCTTAATAGGTAATGAGCTCTGCAAAATGTAAAGAACATAAGCCAATCAAAAGCGCAACTTTGCTCTAATGGTGTTAAGTCAATCAGTACCAGTTTGGCCCTCATAAAGCTTCTATAGAAGTGTTATTCGAATACATCTGCTCGAAGGAACACTATTCATTAAAATATTCTCAATAGATTCATGCTGTAGCATATGCAGAAGCTTCAAGTCGGAGTTTTCCCTTTTGGGATCCAAAAGCTCGTTTTAGGTTTCTCCCAAGGCAATCCAAAATACTAGTTGCTTCAAGCTTCTCTTTTATCAGTTCAGAGAAGCTGCTCCAAAAGCCACGCCAAACACTTCAATATGGTAAGACTTTTCCAATGTGATTACGATATTATATTTGACTTATTACCTTTTTCTCTTCCACGGGAGGTGTGCTAGGTTTGGCAGCTCCTGGATCTTCAGGCGGCAATCCAAGTTTCCGCCTTCTTTCTGCCTGCAACAAATATTTCAATCAGTATAAACAGTGCGAAAGTTAAACAGATATGTAAGCAAAAACACTCCTATGCTTTTGTAGTTCGAATTCAAGTAATATAAATAACGTGAAAAGATTTCGCATAATAGATAACATAACATTTGGCCTACATTTAGCCCAGTTTTGGATCCTCCGCCTGTGTTTTGAGGGTTATGTTAATTGAACTAGAAAGATTGAAGTGTTTAGATTGCGTATGACCTAAAACCTATAAAAAACCATGATAAGGCAAATTCATTTGCAAATATAACCTAAATAGGATGTTTCACACTATATTCGGAGCACCGACAAGTGACAAAGAGAGATTTCAGCAATAAAAGAACAAAGCGAAGACATGAAGTACCTTATCCTCTTCTAATTTCTGACGGATTTTCTCTCTTGCTCTTTTCTCCTCCTCTTTCTCGGCTTTTCTTAGTGCCAGCAACCTGTACCAATGCCGTTAAGTATCAAGTACTAACATGAAAGATGAGTTCTATGCCAGAATTCGCAAAATTCCATCCTGGAAGTCAAATAACAATACACGCAGCAAAACTGTTAGACAAGAACTAACCGTTTTCTTTCATTATCCTCTTCAATTCTCTTGGCTTCGAGAAGTTCTTTACCTATACGTATCCTCTCCTACATCAAAAGTCAAACAAATCCCACAATACAAGGATCAAAACTAGCTAAAAAAATCTTTAGTTTTCTCAAAATGAGAAATTTATTTTAAAATTCTGTGCAACAAACTATCATTATTTCCTGATAGGAGTGATGTTTTATGTAATTTTTCAAAATGAGAATATTACGCTGACCTAAGGTTGTTTCACGTACAAATACTGGGTTTTACAACGTACAAGTACTTTAAGTTTAAAACTAAATAACCTGAGCTCATTCTGAAGATTGTAAGCTAAATGATTTGAATAATTTAATAAGAGACAACCCTTGGAGCATGGTAAGAGAGAAGCTTACTTTGAAAAGAATATGACCTAATTGATTACAAGAATTCATAATGAATTATATACTTAAAACAGTACGGAATGAGGTGATATTTGAGACGCATAAATAAGAAAAATCAGAATATAGTTTGGTGATACCTTCTCTCTTTCTCTCTCCATTATTTTTTCTTCTTCTTCTTTCTTCTTACGAGCACGTTCCCTACAAGAATAAAGAGCATTGAAATCAATGTAACCATAGTATGATAAAGTGTCTCGTGACTGTCGTCCTAGCTAATCAAGGACGACTGTCTTAATAAGTAAAAGCAAATTGTACATGGATTACGGAAATGAAAAGATGGCCTTCATGAAGACATGGTAAAAATGTAAAAAATAACCAAAATAATAATAATAATAATAATAATAATAATAATAATAATGATAAATAAAATCATTATGTAAATGTATACTTGACTTAACAAAAATGTTAGTTTCAAGAAACAAGGAACAAATAGGGCCGGTTCGGTTTGCTTTCCCCCCCCCCTTCCCTTTGTATTTATAGTCCGGCAAAAGGGAGAAAAGAGGTGCGCAATGCATTCGGGGAGAGTGGGATTAATTTGGGGTAAAATGTGGTTTGCATAGAAGTACAGGGATAAGCATTGGAAATTCGTAGGATAAGAACACTTAATTTCACTCTCTTTTCCAACACGAAGAATAGTCTGGCAACTTGATATTTTGAAGAGAAACTTCAAAAGAAAGATAAATTGCTAAACACAAACACAGCAACATATGATAATAAAAGATATTTATTATTAAGGTGGTGATTAACGAACTAACAAAATAAATCTTATGTTGACGTTTATTACTCAACGACAGAACTCATTTTAAATGCTAAGAGCATTTAACAGTATGAGAAACAAGATGCTAAAAAACAAACCGTAGCTCTTGTGCTTTCAACTTCATTTCCTCTGGAGTTAAAGAGGCCTTGTTAGCCTCGTCTTTAGTTCTAGCAGGCACCTGAAGGTGATTAAGATATGGCGATATCAGAATAACAAACACATAGACCGCATAAAGAATGGTTAACTTTGTCACGTAAAATTCAATACCAATCAACAAAGCGAACATATAGCTTTTATGAAAATAGGTCCCACAGGAAACAAATTAGACAACTAATCTTAAATGAATAAGGTTTGTATCCTTGTTCAACAGCTGGCAGAAGGAGATAGGAAGGTTGGGGGAAATAGCTGCAGGGCACTTATTTTCTATGAAGCTATAACACTAATTTGGTACGAAAGTTCCTCCCATGAAGTTTAAAAAAATGAAGATGTTCCCCTTGATGATTGGCTTTAGCCAAGAAAGATGGTCAGTTGTTTAACCTCATTAATCATGCCCTTATCTTCATCATCTCACTTATATTTGTTGAAATGAAAATAAAAAAAAATGATGTAGAGAAGGTAAAGAATATTCTAATAAAAAATGAGCATTCGTCTAGGTGGGTGTCCAAGTGATCACCTAGTCCAATATATGGTGCCTAGGCAATCGCATAAGTTGTATGTAAACTGATTTTATTTAGATGCCAAATTGGCTAGCACCGAAACAATTTGGCCGTAAAAGCACTGAGAAGCCTAGGTGCCCAAAAGATATCTCTGACAACCTTAATAAAAGATCTTCTACAAGAATATGGTCTGTCGCCAATAACTAGAGGTGAAGCAAAAATCATGATAAAACATATACAAAGCAGAAGAAGATAAAAGCATTACCACATAAAGAGTTCAAACCACAAAATCCAGTTAGCCAGCTAAGAGGGCATTATGCAAAAACATAAGATTAGAAGGAAGCAGAAGAAAAGAACTACAATGAAATAACTTAAAAAGTTGGATACTGCATACAAGAAACTACGAAAAAGGGTTCATGCACAAATGACCAAATGAAAAAAAGATTTTAAAAAAGAAAACACCGTACCAGGGGCATTTCATCTATATCAGGATCATCCTCATGTTCTGCGACCCAATTGATCGCACCTTCGATACTGCTATTACCTAAGTAACGAAAGCTCTATAATTATTCAAAACGCATCTACAGACTCTTATTGTCAAAAGAGAACAGAATAATAGGGATAAAAGACATGTCGCCAACCCACTGGCCGCCCAATGTGACTGTCCAATGTTACTGAAACTCAAGGTAACACAGTCACATCATGTTGGTGTGCTCTCAAGAAAACCCTCTGGTATCATAGATATGACTTTAAAAACAAGCATATTACACAATAAGGCTAATAAAAATTGTGCGTACCAAAGATTTCAGAAACTAATAATGCGACCAACGACTTGAGATCAGGAAGAGCAAGGTGTATAACTTGTGAGCATGGTATAAGATTACAACATTAATGGATTCATGGATTGGAAGATTCATGGTCGGGTTATTTTTTGGATCTTAACGGAATCGAAGGAGCTAAGACATAGCTTGATGAAGTGTCGAAGCCTATATAACCAAAACATGAAGCACTAATTCTCTCCTCCTCTATAGGTAACAGATACATCAATATGATTCCATTTCATGTTATAGTAAAGTGGCTAATCACCACCTATTTAATTTTCAAAGAAACAAAGGATACAACTGTAAAAGTAATATTTCTAATCAAAGAGCTTACCAGAAAAGTGAAGCGCTCTTGTTGCACGAGCTGTAGGAAATCCCATTGACTCAAGTTCCTCGAGCATAGATTTATTAACTTCTGGGGCAACCATCTCTAGAAAACCAAGAAAAATCAAAAACACCATAAGGAAACTAGAGCAAAATAAAAATATTCAAAATAAAAATATTATCACATAATTACAAGGAAAGGAACTAACACATACTTCTAACATGAAGGAAGCAATGATAAGAGAAAGGTTTGATTACTACAAAAGAATAAATTAGTAGAGAGACTTTAATTTCGTGATTGCCTCCTCAGCATTGATTTTACTTGCTTAGTTCCCATTTGTAAGTATGAACCTTTGAATGCTTCCATTTGCAATGCACGCATGTCTCTAGCTTCACATGTTCATGAGTAGATTGCGCTTGACCAGCACTATCACTTATCAATAAATTTATCAAGTTGTCCGGATCACGCAAGGAGCCTCAACACACCCATGTTTTAGTGATCCTCTTGGCAATAAAACTCATCCAACACACAATAGAATAACCTTTTCTACCAACTTTGTAATTAATTATTACTTTTTTTATTATGAGAACAGATGTATGACTCAAAATTAAGTCGAAGCCCCCGGAACTCAGGCTTAACCTCTTGTAACAGCAATACTCTATTATGTCGCTAATTTAGATAATTTTTGAGTAAGTAGTGCATGCCCTAGCCTAGCAAAGAAAGCAGAATGGTAACAGCCACAATAGCTAATAGTCATACTTTCATCAGCTTAAGATTGCATTTTATGTAAAACTCATATCAATTTTTCTGGTTCTTTCATGTGGATTTCAATAACCGAGAAGTCCTTGGCACTTGATGAACAAAGTCCAAATTCTCCCGAGAAGGCTTTACGAGTTCAGGACAAGCACTCTACATTACATTATGGGATGTTAAACTTGGTGCAGCTCTCATATGTATAAAGAAAAAGAGAAATGATTCTACAACAAGCAAATGGAGCCCAAAAACAAAATCATATTGAGGACAGAAGGCCAAAAGATAACTTGATCATGCTAAACTCAAAATTAAACAATTCACCTTCAGATTGGCTACCCTCAGAGGCAGCCGCTGCCGCACCCTCCTCTGCCACCACCACCACATCATCCTTGGGCTTCGCCGCCGCCGCCTCCAATTCAATGGGCTTCGCCGCCTCCAAAGTCTTATCGACGAAATCCGCATGCCCCGTCCTCTTCGTATGCAAATCCACCTCCTTCAAAAGAATCAAATTCCCCCACAAGATATCAACCCCGTATCAGATTCAACAATGGCAATGCTTAAAAATTAAAGAGCCAAAACCCACACCCCCCTAAAGAAACCAACCCGGAATCAAACAAAAATCACCACCAAAATGCTCAAAATTTGGAAAAACCAATAGGATCCAACTCCTTCAACCCCAAATCAAGCAAAATCACTTCCACAATGCTGAAAATTAGAACAAATCATAATCGGATCCACCTCCAAAATGCTCAAAATTCGAACAAACCCTAATCGCAAAGAAACCATGCTCAAATCAAACAAAACCCTAATAGATCGGAGCAAAGAGGAGAGAGGTGAGCAATCGAGTCGTACGGTTTGGGATCGGCAGGGCTTGGAGCAGGTGGTGCAGATGAGGTTGAGGACGGCTTCGGCGGACTCGGAGAAGTTGGCGTGGGAGGTGAGCTCCGCGTGCTCCTGCGCCTCCTCCACGCTCCTCAGGTGCGCTCCGCAGTCGCCGCAGCGGAGGGAGAGCCCCCCCGCCATGGATTAGGGCAACGAAGAATCTCAAAGAGAGAGAGAGAGAGAGAGAGAATGGGGAGTGAAGAAGAAAAAGAACCGGAAGAGGAGGAGACGAGGGAGATATAGGGACGGTAAAAATTGCACGGAGGCCCCTAAACTAGGAGTTATTTTTATTGGTACCCTTGAGGTGATTTTAGCAAACTAAACCTCACAAAAAAATTTATTCTAAAATTAGACCTCCTAATTTTATTTTTTCTTTAAAAAAATGATCGGTACATTAAACTATTCACCGTTTTTCTAAAATGGGAGATTCAATCTTAGAAAAAATATTCTATTTGTTTCGGTTATAATATATTTTTTGTGATTTTATTGAAAAATATAGAAATAATTTTTATCCCAGCTACATTTTATCTAATGGCATTAGATAAATCTAAATATCAAACTCACTCTTAATAGTTAGGCTCTGAGTATGTTCCGTTTGAATTGTGAAAAGATTAACGATAAAAAAAAAAATACGACGAGTGAATTATCGGAATCACTTAAAATATTTCTTTTATTTGGTAGAAAAATTTATAAAATAATTTATTTTTGAGAAAGCTAAATACAAAAGAATAAAAAAAAAGTTATTAATATTTTGTTTAAATTTTTATTATAAATATATATATATATATATATATATATATATATATATATATATATATATATATATATATATTTATTTGTGTTCTTTGTTGATCTTCTTTACTTGAGGAGGAAGTATTATTTAGGATGCTTTTCTTCTTGTTGCAGAAATATAGTGACACTTTTCTTTGTCAGTAAAGCATGTAAGGAGGGCCCTTTAAACAAATAACATTAACGGAGTATTTGATGCTATCAAGTTTTCTATTCTTAGATCAGCACCTTTGATCATTTCTATCCGTTAGATTTTATTATTTTTCCAACCACCTATTAAACCTAAGGGGCCCACTATTATCTCAACCACACAATTTTTAATCCAAGAATTAAAAACTTAATAGCACCAATGATTTGGCACTATTAATAGTATATTCCAGTCTAGCTCTATATAGACTCCGGCTACTATATTATTAATAGTAAGTTATTAATGCTATCAAATTTTCTACTCTTAGATCAATATCTTTAATTATTTTCATTCATTAGATTTTACTATTTTTTCTTGGATTTAATAGAGGGTTGAAAAAAATAGTAAAATTTAATGAATGAAAATAATCAAAGAGATTAATCTAAGAGTAAAAAACTTAATACTATTAATAATATAATAGACTTCTATATATATATATATATATATATATATATATATATATATATATATATATACTTCTAGTTGTGGTGAAGCCAATCTCTTCTAAGAAGTTACGGTGACAGTGATCACACTCTTTCTTTCCTTTTTTTTTCTTCAATGTAATTTTATTCAATAACCGGTCAAATGTCAATTCTCGTTAGCAAGGTAAAAGGGACGGATCTCGGGAGCCTCGTCCTGGTTATCAAAAATTCTGTCGGCTCGTTGACGTCAATCATTAGTTCCAAAAATTTTAACTATTAGAAATACACAATCAATTCACTTAAAACATACATACACAGCATCTACAAATCTCGACCGGATTTAATTCATCTGAATTTTAGGTCTATTATTAGATCTCTTACCGTTAGGTCTATTGTAAACCGCAGTCTCACTCAACTTATTCAGCTCATTCAACTCATATTATTAATTTTTTGAGCCTATTATTACAGAAAAAAAATTAAAAATATTTTAATTCATAAATAAATAGCCAACAAATCCATCCCACCGCACGCGAATTCGTAAAGCTCACGTTCCAAATCTGTGACGAATCAAAAAAATTTATCCCATAATCCATAATTCGTCCCACCTCATAACCAGTCTTCCCCCTGCTACCTAAATCCGCCCACTAATTAATATTTTTTTTACTAATTATAATTTTATTAATATTTTATAAATATAAATTAATAAATCTTTTAATGATATTGAATAATATTACGAAGTTATATATAATTAATAACGTCAACTACAAAAATAAAAAATATCAATCAAAATTAACAACAAATTTTAAAAGTTTCAAATACATGCATATTAAACAAAAAAAATACTACTAGAATTACAATACCAACTTATTTATATTTTTTTTTTTTTTATAAATACAGTATTTTTAGAAAAATATTTTTTAAAAATATATCGGATTCGGAACGGATCACGATAAAGCGGATTCGAGGGGAATACAGAGCAGATCAAAACTTTTTTTGTTCGCCACGGATCATAAAATTCACACCATTTCCTACCTTGAATCTACTTCCCCAATACGGATCATGATAAAGCAGATTCAAGGCGAATTCAGAGCGGATCAAAATGTTTTTCGTTTCCTGCCCCGAATTCGTCTCAGATCATAAAATTCATCCCATTACCTACCCTGAATCTATTTCCGCATGACGGATCATGATAAAGCGGATTCAGAGGCGAATTCGGAGCGGGATCAAAAAAAATTTCATTTCCTGCTCCGAATTCGCCTCGAATCATAAAATTTACCCCATTTCCTACCCCGAATCTACTTCCCCATTCGGGGTGGATCGGTACGGGAGCTCCACCAACCCAGATCTGTTTGCATCCCTAGTTCTCATCCGCAGTACAAAAGGAAGGTTATATCCCTTTCCATTCTTTTCCAAAAGATGTATAAGATCAAGGTAGCTGAACCATCTAAACCAGAAAGTGACCAAACAGTTCAACTATAAACAGTTTTAACTGTAAGAAGATAAAAATATCACCAATATGACTTCGCAAACACCTTGTAGGATCAAAGTCTTCCCCTAAGCAATCCGATTCCAACCAAACTCCGATAAGTTTAAGTCTTCACTTTTACAAGGCATTGTACATGCAACTTCAACTGAAAAGAGACAAAATAAAAGAGCAAGAAAACATCATAAGCACTTCATTCTACTAATCCTGCATCATTATTTACAAAAGCACACCAACAACAACACTCTCTGTACAGAATCTGATACAAACAACTCACAGATGAGGAGACAGATGGAATTGGCACAAAAGGGTCATGAAGGCAGAGCAGGGGAGACATTGTAGCTCAGAAACTTTTCCCACACTAATTTTACATCTGCCTCGAGCATCTCTCTCACAGGGGTTTCTTCCAGATTGCCTTCCTGCGAAAGAAAAAAAAAACATATTGTGAAAACAAGTGAGGAATCATTAGAACATCGAATATGTAGAGAGCTTGTTTAGTAAGTATATAACACTACTAGATGAAATAATAAACAGAATGGTAACTTGGAAAAGAAAACTACAATGAAAGGATCCTACTTAAGGAATAAAAGAGAAGAGTTGGTATTTTAAAATGACGAGGAATTTCTAAGTTTGGGGAAAAAAGAAAAAACTAAAACAGGACGGAAAAGCTTCGCTTCTTTATTCTGGATATTGTTGGCTTAAAGGGACCGGCATTCTGCCCTGTGACGGGAGGTCAAGTTGGACTGAGTCCCGTTTGAAATGACGAGAGATCGGATTGCGCCGAATCATGCTCAAAGTGGTGTGAGGCTGACTAGGCCGAGTCACAATTGAGACCAGTAGACGCTGTGTATGTATGCTCAAGGTGAATTGGTTACATATTTCTATCAGCTCGAGCTTTTGGAATTAATGCTTAGCGCCAACTATTCGACAAGTAGTATTAGAACCAGAGGTCACGGATTCGATTTTCGCATGCTGCGAATTTATGCAAGCACTGTGTCTGCACGCTTTAGGTGAATTGGTTGCATACTTTTAACAGCTCGAATTTTTGGAATTAATGGTTAGCACCAACGATCTGACAAATATTTCTTTCTAAAAGCTTCTATCATGGTGGGGGAAATGCAGATTTCTTAAATTTTACAAAAGAGTAATGCTAGGGCTTCCTCAAATAAGAAATGAAGTTGGTGGAAAGATCATAACATTGGCTGTTTTTTATTTTTCCCGTTCTTCATCAACCATTAAGGAGAAAGGCACTCACTCTTAATAATTCAGAGATCGCAGACAGCTCCAGATCAACTTCATTGGGGACTTCCCCAGTTGAAGTCTTATAGTCGAATCGGTTAGTATGTATCAACTTAAGCCTCATTGTCTTTGATCTATAAGCTTTATATCTTGTAAGCCAAGCTTCAACTACACTGAATCTTTCAGCAACGGACTCCTTCCCTAAACGCCATCTGAGCCCCCCTTTAACCTCTGAATCGATAATTGCAGACGAAATTAGTTGATTTATGCCATTTTCAACCTCGTCCTGGAGCAAATGCATTTGAATATCAATATTAAAACACAGCAAAAGCAGCGCATTTGAGAATGTGTGATGCTCCATGTCAAAAGGTTTTCCCAAATGTTTAGCATTCGAGTCAAGTATTATACAGTGACAGCTAGTGATTTGTTTAGTATTTGAGTTGAAATCCTGGCAAGCGCTAAGTCCGAAATTCGAAAACTACTCACCAACAATATTTTTGGGGATCTTTTGAGTTGGGCATTGAGGAAATAAGGCAACTTACATCCAAATTTTTCAAGAGTTTTTTGGTAGTCAGGATCAGTCTCAAGTCGAGATCCTTATGCAGACAACATATATCTACCACCATGTGCCGCAATTTCTTTATTTCAATCTACAGAAAAATGACAAAAAAAAAGCAGTGAATTTTTTTTATAAAAAGAATGAGTAGCTAGAACTTCCTGTACAGTTGATCTTGTAGACTAGAATATTTAAAACGAGTAAAAATAAAAAGGAACAAGAAACAAAGATACATCCAGGAAATTAGTTATACCAGATACAAAAGGCAAGGAGTAAAAACTATATCAAGGGTCAGTCAGAATATTTTGCTCCAACATGATTATACAGGGAAAATAAGTAAAATTAATGCAGCAGTACTTTCTCTACGCAGTCTAAATATTGTTAAACTACGGCTCAGATTAAACTATGCGCACACACACACACATATATATAGAGCTAGGCTGGAATGCTATCAGAAGTAAACAGGCTCCGTTGCCACCCATTTGTTTTCGATGATGACCTTCTAAAACGACAATCGGCATCGTTAAATATGATCTAGACTATTTAAACTATCTGAAAATTAAATTTTATACTTTTTCGATATTCTTTTCTTATCCATTAAGTGGACACAAAAATGAACGGCTGAAAACGAATATCCTTCAAAAAGTGATGATAGGAGTCTTGTAATCAAGATCGAGAGTATAGATCTTGTTTTAAATAATTTTAAAAATATTCTAACCAAAATTCAATTAATTTAGATTTTTTTACACCTAAACGAGCAAAAGACACATATCTACCATTAAAATTACAAATTTTGTAACCCTTTTTGATCATTAGGTCAATAATGTCGAAAAGATTAGAAATTTGAATTCTAGATACTTCCAGTGGTCTAGATCATATTCAACGGTGGCGATCATCAATTTGGAAGCTCCATCATCAAAAACATATGGATGACAACGGACCCTGCTTACTACTGATAGTATTCCAACTCGCCTCTAATATATATATATATATATATATATATATATATATATATATATATATATGATATAGAGAGAGAGAGAGAGAGAGAGAGAGGAGAGAGAGAGAGAGAGAACTGGGCTACTATGCTATCGATAGC
>CM054954.1:11024023-11136010 GCA_029168755.2 Tillandsia fasciculata
GCGCTCCGGCATCCCGCGTCGACGGCGCCGCCGACCTCCGATGGCCCTGACCCCTTTTACGGCTCCAAATTTGGGGATCTTCGTTAGTGTCAATGTTAGGGTTAGGGTTAGGGTTAGGGTTAGGGTTGGGTTCGGCTTGGGGTTGTGGAGTGCAAAAGTGTCATTTTTGGACAGCTTGGGTAGTTGGGTTTACTCCGGATTTTCGCCCACGATTATCGAGTTCTTTTTTTATATATTTTTATATCTTCACTTTTAACTATTAATGAAAAAATATGATATAAAAATATTTTATTTAATTTTAAAGCAGAAAAACAGAAGTTTTAGGGCAGGTCAAATTTGTGTTACTTATAATAAGTTGAAAAATTCCGATCCATTGGAATATTGTAACAGCTATTTTCATGCAATGTCTTCTTATAAATTCCTCTTCGCTCATCCAGGTGATACATGGAGAGGATTACATTTCTTTGGGCTTTTTATTTGGACGGAAGTCAAAAGTTGCATATGTATCTGATGTTTCACGATTTCCTGCAAGCACTGAGTATGGTAAGGAATTATTTGTTATTTTTATGGTTACAGCTGTTTTAAATGTTTTAGAGTGTATCAAGTTATTTATTAGATTATAACGGATTTGCTATAATAACTACTCTCTGTTCCTAACATATATATATATATATATATATATATATATATATATATATATATATATATATATATATATATATATATATATATATATATATATATATATATATATATATATAATATTTTTGTGAGATGAAGTTAATTATAGAAATTTCGATTATGATTTAAAAATAAAAATATAAAATATTATACATAAGATTAGATAAATATTTTATATTAGTCAAGATTTATATCTTTGTCAAATGAAATTAATTATGAAAATTTCAATTAAGATTTAAAAAGAAAAATATACAGATATTATTATACATATAAGATTAGATAATTATTTTATATTAGGTAAGATTTACGTATTTAAGTATGTCATTTTATTGATGTGATGTTCTTAAAAAATAATAATTTTCTAAAGATTTTGAGCAGATTTATTTAAATATCTCATTTCATTTCATTCATGTGATGTTCTCAAAAAATTATAATTTGCTAAAAATTTTGAGCAGATTTTATATTAAATTATGGTTTAAAATATATATAGTATAATATATATATAGGAAAAAGTTTGATGTACGTCCAAAAGTGGGTGTACCCACCCATCCTAGGGTGGGGTGAATTCCACCCATCACTTCGAAGTGATGGATGAAAAAATCTCCACCCTTGGATGGGTGGGGTGTACCCTCTACATCCAAAAATGAGTGTAGAGATAGCATTGCTCATATATATATATATATATATATATATATATATATATATATATATATATATATATATATATATATATATATAATAGAAAATTTCTTGAAAACATCACATCAATGTGATGTTCCCAATAGAAAATATTACATATAGTATAATATATTTTAAACCATCACATCAATAAAAATTTCTTGGGAATTACTGCATCAAATAAAAATATTACATATAGTATAATATATATTATAATTATGGTTTAAATTATGTGATGTTCCCCATTGAAAATTTCTTGGGAACATCACATCAATGAAATTTTTTATTATAGTTATGACTAATTGTGGCAGATTTGCTATCATGATTTTTTTTTGTTCCTAAAATTTTTATAAATATAATATTTAAATATTTAATTTGGTTTAATTCATTTATTCTTTTAAATTATGGCAGATTTTTCGATTTTGACAAATTATATCATAAGTACTCTCTTTTTCTGTGCCAGACATTTGTACATTTTACTAAATTTTCTATTGTAGTTACTCTCTCTTCCTTTCCCTAAGATTTATCGATTTCCACAAATTGGCATCTCTTTTCCTGTGCCAGACATTTGTACATTTTACTAGATTTTCTATTGTAGTTACTCTCTCTTCCTTTCCCTAAGATTTATCGATTTCCACAAATTGACATGGTAATAATAATTAATAGTTAAATATCTGATTTGTAGTTAAATATCAGGAATTAAAATATTATTATTATATATCAAATATGTAAAATTTTGTAATATAAGATAAGATTTTGTAAGATTAATATTTAATTTAATATTTAAATTAAATATATGATTTGATCCAATTGATGTCGTTTTTCTAAAAATGATCATTTCCAAAGATTTTGAATAAATTTGCACAGTTTTGTTATATTATATTATATATAAGTGTATAAGTATATAAATAAAAGATTTGGTGAAATTAATAGTTACATTAAAATATTATTATATATCACCTGGGGTGTAGGAATAAATTAGTTAAATATCTAATATGTATTATTTTATATCAGTTAAGCTTTATCAATTAAGATTTTGCAATAAATATATTATATATAATATAAGATAAAATTTTGTAATATTAATATTTAAATATAACATTTAAATATATGATTTGATTTGATTAATGTTGTTTTTTCTAAAAATGATGATTTTTCAAATATCCTAAAAATGATCATTCTCCAAAAATTTTGATTTTGTTAGATTATAGTAGATTTGTTATTATATTAAATATATAATTTGATTTCATTGATGTTAAATATAATATTTAAATATATGATTTGATTTGACTGATGTCTTTTTTTCTAAAAATAATGATTCCTCAAAGATTTTAAACAGATTTGTACAGTTTTGTTAGATTACAGTAGATTTGCTATCATATTAAATATATGATTCGATTTGAAAACGATTATTCTCCAAAGATTTTTAACAGATTTTGACAGTTTTGTCAGTTTTGTTACATTATGATAGATTTTGCTATCATAAGTACTCCTTTCCTCTTCCCAAGATTTTTGCATTTTCTCACATTATAACAGATTTACTGGCGAAATTAATATATGCAATTTTTTGTATAGATTTTAAAATAAAAAAATAAAAATATGATATATAATATTTAAATATGTGATTTGTATTAGTTAAAGATATGAATTAACAAGATTTGGTGGATTTTGATGTTTTAGGAATAAAAATTTCATTCTCATTTTATCTCTAGGATTATGGTAGATTTGGTATCATAACTACGCTATTTTTCTATCCCTAATATTTTTACATTTTATTAGATTATAACAGATTTGCTATCATAACTACTCTTCTTTTCTGTTCCTAAAATTTCTATAAAATATATTAATATATATATATATATATATATATATATATATATATATATATATATATATATATATATATATATATATATATATAATATTTTTGTAAGATGAAATCAATTATAGAAATTTCAATTATGATTCAAAAAGAAAATATAAAAATATTATACATAAAATTAGATAAATATATTTATATTAGTTAAGATTTATATTTTTGCACGATGAAATTAATTATGAAAATTACAATTAAGATTTAAAAAGAAAAATATACAAATATTATACATATAAGATTAGATAATTATTTTATATTAGGTAAGATTTATGTATTTAAATACATCATTTTATTGATGTGATGCTCCAAGAAATGATAGTTTTCTAAAGATTTTGAGGAGATTTATTGAAATATCTCGTTTTATTTCATTCATGTGATGTTCCCAAGAAATTATGATTTTTTAAAGATTTTCAGCAGATTTTGTGTAATTATGTTTTAGATTTGCTATCATAATTTTTCTTCATGTGATGTTCTCAAAAAATTATAATTTTCTAAAGATTTTCAGCAGATTTTGTGATCTTAGATTTGCTATCGTAACTTTCTTTCATGTGATGTTCTCAAGAAATTATAATTTTCTAAAAATTTTTGGCAGATTTTGTGGCAGATTATGGTCTTAGATTTGCTATCATAACTTTTCTTTTCTGTTTCTAACATTTTTATAAATAAAATATATTATAGTATATATAATATTTTTGTAAGATGTAATAAATTATGAAAATTTCAATTAAGATTTACAAATAAAAATAAATAAATATTATATATAAAATTAAATAATTATTTTATATATTAGTTGAGATTTATGAATAAAAATGTTAAATATAACATTTTATATATATAAGGTTTTGTAAGATTAATAGTCAAATATCTTTATATATAAGACTTTGTAACATTAATACTCAAATATTCAATTTGTAGATATCTAATTTGTAATTAAATATTAGCTACTCTCTTTTTCTGTTTCTAATATTTTTATAAAATATATTATAATATATAATATTTTTGTAAGATGAAATTAATTATAAAATTTCAAATAAGATTTAAAAAGAAATATACTATATATAAAATATATATATAGCAGATTTGCTATTATAGTTAGTCTTTTTTTCTGTTTCTAAGATTTTTAGATTTTTAAGGAATTTTGTCATTACTACCAGTATTTTTCAGATTTGTTATCATAACCCCTCTCTTTTTCTTTAGAAATAAATAAATATTTTATATACAAAAATTTTTAAGATTAATATTTCCATATAAGATATTTATTATCTTCTTTAGATATTAATATTTCAATATATGATGTGATTTGATTAATGTGGTATTTCCAAAAAAATTGATTTCCGAAAGATTTTCAAGAGATTTGTTATCATAACCGTATCTTTTTATGTGCCTAACATAGCTAGATTTCCACATATTTACTATCATGATTACTCTCTTTTTCTAATTCTAGAATTTTTATAAATAGGAAATTTAGAAATGAATAAATATATCTTATATACAAGATTTTCTAAAATTAATATTTCCATATGTGATGTGATTTGATTGATGTGATATTTTTTAAAAAATTGATTCTCAAAAATATTCAAGAGATTTTATCATAACCCCTCTTTTTCTTTAAAAATAAATAAATATCTAAAGAAGAAAATAAATATCTTATATACAAGATTTTCTAAAATTAATATTTCAATATGTGATGTGATTTGATTGATGTGATATTTCCAAAAAAGTTGAATCCCAAACGATTTTCAAGAGATTTTATCATTACTACCAGTATTTTACAGAAATAAATAAATATCTTATATACAAGATTTTCTAAGATTAATATTTCAATATGTGATGTGATATTTTCAAAAAAAATTAATTTCCAAAAGATTTTCAAGAGATTTTTTTATCATAACCCCTCTCTTTTTCTTTAGAAATAAATAAATATCTTATATATAAAATTTTCTAAAATTAATATTTCAAGTATCTTTTTCTTTAGAAATAAATAAATATCTTATATACAAGATTTTATAAGATTAATATTTCAATATGTGATGTGATTTGATTAATGTGATATTTCTAAAAAAGTTGATTCCCGAAAGATTTTCAAGAGATTTGTTATCATAACCCTTCTCTTTTTCTGTGCCTAACACAGCAAGATTTTCACAGATTTGTTATCATGACTACTCTCTTTTTCTAATTCTAAGATTTCTATAAATAAAAAATTTAGAAATAAATAAATATATCTTATATACAAATTTTTTTAAAATTAATATTTCAATATGTTTGATTGATGCGATATTTCCAAAAGAGTTTATTCCCAAAAATTTTTCAAGAGATTTTATATATTTTCAAAAAAGTTGATTCCCGAAAGATTTTCAAGAAATTTTGTCATTACTACCAGTATTTTGCAGAAATAAATAAATATCTTATATACAAGATTTTCTAAGATTAATATTTCAATATGTGATGTGATGTGATTTGATTGATGTGATATTTTCAAAAAAGTTCATTCCCAAAAAATTTTCAAGAGATTTTTTTATCATAACCTTTTATTTTTCTTTAGAAATAAATAAATATCTTATATATAAATTTTTTTAAGATTAATATTTAAATATGTGATGTGATTTGATTGATGTGATATTTTTAAAAAAACTGATTTTCAAAAGATTTTTATGAGATTTTGTCATTTCTTATCATAACCACGCTCTTTTTCTATATCTAATATAGCTAGATTTTCAGTAGGATGTACATCCCATATTTTTATTAGCTAGACACATGACAACCTTCTATTCGTTCATGCTTTAAAGTCAATGATTGCTCTCTCCACGAAGTCGCCAATAATGTTCCTAAGATTCTTTTCTTAGCTTATAAGTCTTGCTTTACAATGTCCTGAACTTAATTTTGGTCTTGAAATTATATGTACTTTGTATAAATTTTTTTTAGCTAAATTACAGAAAATTCCCTTACAATATATCGTTTTTTTACTTTATCCCCTGTCTTTAAAAAGCCTATATTTTGCCCCCTCGTAATTATGGAATTGTGCATTTACCCCCGCCGTCAGTTGACCGTGAGTTGACCGTCAATTTTTTAGGTAATATACCGAAAATACCCTTCTCCCCTCCCCTCTCCATTCCCTTTCTCTCTCCTCATCCCCTTTCTCTCTCCTCATACGTGAGGGCATTATCGTCATTTTGCATTATTTTTTAACCCCGTTGCCCCCTAAAAATAATTTCGGAATTACGAGGGGGCAAAATGTAGGCTTTTTAAAAACAGGGGGTAAAGTGGAAAAGCGGTATATTATAGGGGGGTTTTATGTAATTTAGTCTTTTTTTTTCTTGCGTGTGTGTATATATATATATATATATATATATATATATATATATATATATATATATATATATATATATTAAGAGCTAGGCTGAAATATTATTAATAATATCAAGTCATTGATGCTATTAAGTTTTTAACCTTTAAATTAAAAGATGTGTGATTGAGATGATAGTAGGCCCTTGAATTTAATAAGTGGTTGAAAATATAGTAAAATTTAACGAATAAAAATAATTAAAGAGATTAATCTAAGGATAGAAAATTTGATAGCACCAATAACTTAGTACTATTAATAATATAGTAGCCGAGCTCTATATATTAATTATGCAAGCATCTTAGTTACTAACTCAGAATTTTCGATGAAAAAAACTATAATAATTGTACAATACTTTAAGCCAAAAAAATACTACAAGATTTTCATGTTTACTAAATTGCTTTAATAATTTTTATACTAAAAGATAATTTTTTTTAGCTGCCAATTCTCTTCGAGCTTGTTAAATCGTTTGATTTCTAAATAGAAATATTCTTTAGCTAAAGATTATCTATAAAAAATAATTATATTTATTTTTTATTTTTTGCTTCCTATGTATTCCCCTGTTTTTACTGAAATTTTTGTAACGATCCGGCCCCCAAACCACAGTCCAAAATGCTCAATTCCATCCACATCCGATGTGGGACTACTGGGGGCGTCACAGACTCCCCCCGTTTAGGCCTGACGTCCTCGTCAGCCCCCAAACACACACATCGCAGCAGCCCAAGATCACCAGGCGATGTGAGACTCGTCTCGCTAGCCCTGTCATCTAGACCCAGGCTCAGCCGAGACTCGCCGCACACTTCCGGCTGGTTATTAGCTCTGATACTAAATGTAACGACCCGGCCCACTAGCAATAATAATTCGTTGGGTTCAAACCACAGTCCAAAATGCTTAAACCCAGTTATTATTACTAGTGTCCATGTCTCCTATAAACCCAATGACAATTTCATCCACATCCGATATGAGACTATTGAGAGCGTCACATTTTTTTTTTTTTTGCTTCTTATCGCTCCATACCTCTTCTAAAAATTATATCATAAACTTTTTTCTATAATTTACAGTTGTATCATGCTACAAAGAACTATAATTTTTGCTACTACGTGCCAAATTTTTCGAAATTTAGTTTTGATTATGAAACTATACGTTCTTTGTGTATATTATTGCTATATTTTGTTTGATCTTTTTTAGACTCCTCTATTATTGCTGAATTTTTTTTTTTTTTTTTTTGGTCTTCAAGCACTTTTGTTTCTTCGTAGTTAATTCTCTTCTTATTTATTAAATTATTTTGAATTAAAATTATTTTTTAAAAAATAAAAAATAAAGCAAACATAATTGATAAGCTTGGAGAGTGTTGCTTTTACAAGGGTATTGCTTTTAGAATAAGTTTTGCTCCTTTCACAAAGTAAAGAGATTTTGAAAAAAAATTTGTGGAGAATTAATGGTGGTTAAGTTAGTTTTAATATTGCGAGAACAGATACATGTATATTTAATTATATTTTTTTTTTTTACTTTGATAATATCAAGAATAATTTTGGCAATATCAATTTTTATTTTTTAGATAATCTCTTTCTTATTTTATATTGTACAATTTATTTTAAACTAATAAATATTAAAATATAAAAATTAATTTAATATATATAATTTAAATTATATAAAAAGACTATACATAAAAAATTACATAATCTAAATTTTTTTAACTTTGCCCCAAAAATTTTCATAATCACCAAAAATGGAGCCCACTTTTTTTTTTTCAACTAATTCTCCTTTTCCCCTCTCTCTCTCTCTCTCTCTCTCTCTCTCATTTCTTTTTCACCCCAATTCTACTCTTCCTCTTTCTTTCTCTCACTTTCCATCAATCTCTTTCTTATCATTTACTATACAATTTATTTTAAAATAATAAATATTTAAAAATAAAAATTAATTCAATATATATAATTTAAATCATATAAAAAAGTTATTTATAAAAAAATACATAATTTTAATTTTTATAATAAGATTTTAAAAATACAATATATAAAATTTACTTTTGCACCCGATTTATAGAACATTTCTTCTCCGCTATTATTTTTTTCTTTTTAATTATAATAAATTATTGCCAGCATCCAATCTATTGGTTCATCACATATATTAAACTTATTTGTTAAAAATTAATATTATAAAAAGTATATATATAAAACTTATAGAGTTTAAATTTATAATAATATTTTAAAAATTAGGGGTATAAAATGTATTACACATTGGTACACTATACAATTTCAAACTCGCTGATCCTGGGGCGTATCTTACCGCTCTGACCATCGTCGCCACATCCTATCGAGAGAGCAAATTTTTTTTGAGAGAAAGGTAACATGCTATCCGCTTCGTTTATTTTAAAATAAGCTTAGCTGGAAATATAAAATAATAAAAGTTCAAACTTGAAATCTCGGATATTAACAACTAAACGTTTTGCCACTTACGTTAGGAAGGATCGATAGAACAAGAACCTTGTCCATCACAAAATTTGTCTTACTATGTTTATAAAAACTTACTCCTCTAGGAGGCTTTCCCTTTTTTTTTTTTTTTTTTTTTTTTTTTTTTTTTTTTTTTTTTTTTTTTTTTCCTTTGCAGTCTTCAGAAAAAAATAAGTGACGGATAGACAGTAAAATAAGACATCAAATACACCTTTTGTTTTCTTATTTTTTACTATTTGTTGTCTTTTTTTTGTTTTGCTTTTTTTTTTTCTTCTAATGATTTTATAACTGTTATTGAAGTAGATTTGTATGCTTTTATAAACACATAGATCTTTGTGTTCTAAAGTTATTTTCAATATTGAGACTTTCAAATAAACCATCAGTTTTATTTAACTTAATTTAAAATATTTAAAAATTTTTAAAAATAAATGTTATTATTTTTTAACATTATTTGCTAAGTGGTTAAAAATTCAAAATCAATAATTTTAATAATTATGATAGATTATTTACAAATTTAACGATACAAAAATATTCAAATCATATAAAATATTAATAAAATTTCTTTTATACTATAAAAATAAAATTAATATCTTTAATTTAAAATTTTACTATCATATCATTATATTTTGTAAAATTTTTATTTTTAATAATTGATTTTAAACTATTTCGATTATTAAAATTTTAAAACATAAAATATACAAAATAGTGATAGATTTATAGTACACAAAAGTACAAAAAAAATAGACACAAACAATCAATTTCACTCCAAATTAAGGACTTAGTAAACTATTATTAAAATAAAAAAGTCCAAAAAGCAAAATTTAAAAATTTGAGAACCAAAATAAAACAGGGAGTTAAATTAACCCTATATAGATTTATCACTCTTCTTAGAGAAAAAAAAAGAAAAAGGCAAGCACAAAGACTAATAAACAATTAGTTATACATGACAATAAGATTTGAGGGCATTCAAGCCTTAGGAAAATAAAATTTACAAATCCAAAAAAAGGGGAAAAAAGATAGAAATTAGCCTGAAACTGATGTTCAGAACAGAAAAATACACATTAAGTTTTATTTTTCCTTTCTTTTCGCCTGCCATGTTGTTTCCAAACTTTGCAGAATAGCATGAACTTGCAGAACATATATCATAACTGAGCAGCAGAACCTCCGAAAGCATTCACCGCGAATAAACAGATTTACAGCAATCCGTAAATTTAGACTCCAATTTCGAGTTCGGAAAGTGTTATAACAGAGACATTGGAGGTCGACGAGCCGCCCCAAAGTCGTCTTACCAGCTATACTTATGATTTGGATTCCAAGGCCAAAAGAATCTTCTTCCTCGGACCCTGAAACCGTCAAAAAATATATACAAAAGTTAACAATAGAAGCAACAAGCGACCGCGGGGGTTTGAAGTTAACAATCTAAGATTGACAAGATGTAAAGCAAGAGGTTGCGCAAGAAGTTTAGTAAAATCAACATTTCATAAACAGCATCTTCTTTTTTGCATCAGTAAAGAGGGGACAAAGTGATTTTTTCGCAGGAAAAAAAATCGTTCTGAGTTGTTCTCAATTTTCATAATTAAACTTTTGTCTCTCTACAATCCCTCAAATGTATGAACATCTTATTCTCCATGCAAATGGATTTAGTTATATACTTTGAACATCGTCTTAAAGCATGTTGTGGACATTTCTGCAATTCCATATTAGAGCAAATGTATTAATTAAGCGAAGGAAGAGTTGATATATATATATATTGTATGCATGGAAACTCGGGAACAAGGAACATCTGGGGAAAGCGAAACTGGAGGAGTTTTTACAATTCAAATATATTTCCCTAAAGAGCCTGAATTTTCATGTATACCCTCCAAAAATTTAATTTCTCATATAATACCCTTGCACTTAACTAAAATGTGGCCCTATTAAAAAAAAATTGTAGAGCGGAAAACCAATATCACCCCATGAATTGAATGACTACTCAACTTGAGACAAAATCAGAACTTAAGATTTATTTTTGTAAAAGATTGCAACCTCAAAGAGTACATATAAAAATTCAGATTTATGAGGTAGAGATATGCAATAGACAATTTTACATGGATATATATTTGTAAATACACCAAACTGAAAATTTCAGAGGTGTCGACATTACCATCGGAACTCCAAGAGCCTTGAGATCCTCATCTGTCATGTGAATCAGAGCCGTCATGTCGACCTGCCAGGGCATCATGTTGCACGAATTAAGACACAAAAATAGATGAATGACAACAGAAGGCATATATCACCAAAAAGCCGGACCTCCTCTGCTTGGAAAGTTATGGAATACTTCTCGAGGCCTATGGACCTCAGGAAACCATCAACTGACGATTCAGGCTGCCATAATTAAAGAAATATGTCAAGTTCTATAAAAATATTTCAGCAGCAACCACAATGGACTGTTCACCTGAGAGACATAATTGAAGATATTTAGGATGAATTATGGCCTGGACCTGGTCCACAATGGATAGCTTGCCTGAGATGCAATCATAAGGTCCGACAATGAATTTGCGATCTACAACACTTAAATGTTTACATGCTAAAAATCATGGTTTCTAATTTGTTTCTTCTTCTTTTTTTTTTTTTTTTTTTTCCCAACGTAAGAACAATAGCTTTTATAATGGTGTTGATTTTCGAGACTACTGGTGCCTGGGTAACTAGTTTCCAAAACTTGCAATCTTTCATATGTAGATTACTTGGATGTTGTACATCACACCCAATGGCTTAGATTAGGTTTCTCAGGCCTCTATTGTTGAAAGTTATCAGCTGTTTCTTGCCTAACTACGCGGACCAGGTCCACGAAATAATCTCCAATTATAGGCCATTCTGCAATAGATAGACACATTAAGACATGCATGACCTAATATGGGCGTGCTACCACTCGTGAGAAAGTAATTTAGAAAAAAAAAAAAAAAAACAGCTGCCAAAAAGAAGAAGAGACCAATGCTCTTATAAACAAGATTACGACCTTCTGCTGAGATGTCTTCTTAGACGAAGCTGCTTTGGAGATCTTCTTAGTTTCCGGTGCAGGCGCATCTATAGGAGGCTCATATCTCGAGAGTTTGGCAACCTCTGGCTCTGACTTGGCTTTTGAAGGGATACCTCTAGTTGGTGGCTGCGAGTGCATAATGCCAGAAAGCTTTTCGCGAAGATCTCGGATCCCTGAATCCCTCACGCTGATAGATGACTGTTGGGAGCCTTTCTTCTGAAGTTTCAGTCTTAGATCCCTCGGACCAATGGATTCTAAACGGAACAGTGCATATAATTTAGATGTCATTATGAAATTATCTCCCCCGCTTCTACCCCTCTCCACAACAAAATAAAAAAAAAAACAAAGAAGGCTTTTTCATATCCTAACAGACAATACTTCACCAAAAAATAAAAAAAAAAAGGAAAAAGAAATATAGATATATACTTGAAGTTTGAGGTTCTACATCACCCCGGTAAAGGTCGTGCTTCCATTTGTCATCACTTTGGCGTTGCCTGTAGTTCAATAAAATAAGTTAAGCTTATGTAGGAAGCCGCTACAATATATTTAGCAGCTTGGCAATAATGTCAGATGCAATGCACCCAGGGGGAATAAACGATGATCAATAATGTGGCCAAATAGAAAACTATCAACCAGAGATGAGTACAAAAAGGTATAGTCGATGATTTCCAAAAGCAGTTGGTAAAAGATAAGTTACTCTAAAGCCCCTAGTACTTAACTTCAAATCTTCTTGCTTATGTCAGAACTCGTAACTCATCTGACAATTGCTCAAATTCTTCTTCTCTTTCTATAACTTCCATCTCAACTTTACTGAAGGAGCACAGTAACTAAGGTCGATTAGATCAACTTGACTGTTGACTCATTACCTGCTAGTGGGTTGACCATATTCGACTAATAGACTCGGCATACTAGATTTAAATAGAGATTCCTTGACTCATTAGCAGGTCATGTTGATCTGTGATCAATCTCATATAGTCTCACTATGCCAAATCAATCTGAGTGAAAACCGACCTTCCAAGCTCTAGCTTTCAATGCGAGACAACCACACATTCTTCTAGCCAACAACTAGCCTTCTTGATGCAAGGTTCAGCGAAACTCGAACTTCACTCTAAGCCAGACAGTACACATGATTGTTACAAAAGTTCCCCAAAGGATATAACAGAAATTTGCGTCCAGGGTCTACAAGGGTTTAGGACTAGTAACATGGAATCTCTCTCCACTTACATTAGATAACAAAAGAATGCATTAGACAATGCAGTCCATGCATGTGTGATTATCAATACATCCAATGATCCCCACAATAAGTGCAATTTTCATTTCTATATCTGATCATTAACTAGCTGTTAGCCTCGTTATCTGGCACGGAGAGTCTCGTCAACTTCAAGATTCAAATGTTAATGATTATAACAATGATTTCCTGTCAAGTATCAACTTTGACAATTTACATCATCAAAAGGATTGTCCTGGAGAAGTACCAAATGTACATAACATGTTGGCAAACCTTCTAATAAGGAACAACAGGGTAATGAATGATAGGAAGGAAGAATTATCCAAAGCATAATGGTATAAATACTTCAGTTTAGACTTCAGAGAGCGTGCAAAACTCACAAAATGAAGAGGAAACATAAAATCTGATCCCCTGAAAATTTTGTGTTGGTAAGTGTCTATCATGCTGCTCTAATGATCCTTCAAAGCACCAATAGCATCAATATAAGGATCACTCTGTGTTTTATTAATCTATATTTTGAACAGGACATAATCAAAGTGATACTGCTCCATTAACTCATCGAGAGAACAATTAGATCCATACCTGGAAGTTGAACTGCTAAAAAATCTTAGTTATATTTAAGGGATGAATGGATGATTAAAACCAAAGTATCCACTTCCCACAGACAGCAAGATCTCTAAGAAAAGAAAAGCATCAATATCATATGCTTCTGTATCACTTGTATCCACACTAACACATGTGTATAGTTTTAACTCTCAGATAAATGTGAAAAATCCTCAAATCACTGCTTGAGAAAAGTTAAAAGAGGAAGAAAATAACCAGACATTTTCCCACATCAAAGCTTTGTTATTAACTGAACGAAAGAAAGAGAAGCACTTTGGTAACTCACGTATCATTAAGATCATATCAAAAAACCCCATCTCCTCTGGAGTACAGTAACTATAAGTTTCCTAGAGATCAAAAAGCATTCTTGGATTAGCCACCATAGCCTTTTGCATCACTGAGCAATCCTAAGTTCCTACTTAACATAAAAAATGCCAAATTTCTCTAATTAAAACAATATAACCCAATTCCCCTGCTCTACTACAACATTAAACAACATGTAACCATTCGAAACCCTTGATTTCTTCTCTGAAGCAAAAGTGAACATATCTGAAGCATCTGGAAGTGAACGAAATCGAAACAACAGCTCTCAAGAACCGAATTAATGTGAATCGATCGATCAAAAAGTACTCTTGCATAACTTCTGTCGAAAAGTGCAACAAAGAACAGCTCCATCATAGCCTTTTGCATCGCTAAATATAATCCTAACAAAGCAAAACCTAGTTTTGTGACACCCGAAACACCCAAGTAGATAAAATCATTAAAATGCCAAGCTTCTTAAACCAAAGCAGAAACATGCTTACCACAAGCATCTAGAAAAGCATACTCTTTTGCATCATTGAGGAGTCCTAAACAAGCAAAACCTAACTTTTCTACACCCAAACACTAAAGTTTCTAAAATTAAATCAAATGCACCCCAATTCACGAACCATACCAAACCCTAGATTCCTCCTCCGAAGCAAAAAAATCACCATACCAGAAGCATCGGAAAACGAATCAAACAAAAAACAAAAACCCAATTCTAAAAGCGAAATTGGAGTAGATATAAAGACAAAAAGGCGAAATATCGAACCTTTTCACACCTCCTTGCCAGATCCGCTCGAAATCGTCAGGGAGGTCGCCGTTGAGGCGATCCTTGATGGATCTCTTCCGCCCCGCCGCGATCTGATCGGCGTACATCTCACCTCGCTCCCTTGGCTTCGCCGAGAAGAGGGCAAAGAAACCCCAGCTCGTACAAGGGTGGAGAGGTGGAGGAGGAGGAGGAGGAGGGAGCGGTGGAGCTAGGGTTTTGGAGAGAGAGAGAGAGAGAGAGAGAGAGAGAGGAAACTATCGCGGGGGTGCGAGAGTCGAAGGGAAGGGTTAGAGCATAAAAGAAATAGAGATTGAGGGGTATTTTGGTAAATTCAACATCCATCCTTTTGTTGGTAAAAATGTACGGTGCTTCCTCAACTACAGGGATATTGTAACAAATCCTTCAATTTTTTTTTTTTATTATTTTTATTTTTTACAAACTTAGTATTTTTTTTTTTAAAAAAAAAAAAATCCATGACATTTTGGTCCTCAAAAGTGTAATTTAGCCCCTCCGAAAACCAAAATTTCCAAAAATAAAGTTTTGAAAAAAATTGGGGCCATAACTACTAGGACTTATAATCAATTTCAACTGTTGAATAGTAGATGGACGGACGTGATGAAACCGAACGAACAACTTCTACACCCGCACCTTCTAGAAACAACACGCCACCTTTTCTTCCTCTCTCTCTCTCTCTCTCTCTCTCTCTCTCTCTTTCTCTTTCTCCCATTTACACTGAAACAAAAACCGTTGCATCATTTGCACCTCCGCGGGGAACGTAGGGTTTGGGACGCGGCAACGCCATGGGCGCGGGGAAGAGGACGAAGCCCGTCCCCGAGTGGCTCAACAACCCTCTCTGGTCCTCTGCGCCACCCTCCGCCGCCGCGGCGGCGGCGGCGGCGGTGGCGCCTGCACCGTCGCGGTTTGAGTCGCCGCCTAGGGCTCCGCCGCAGCCGCCGACGCAGACGCCGCCGACGCAGCCGGAATCGGCGCCGCCTCTTGCTCCGCCGCCGCGGGGGGGGAGATCGGAGGCGGAGGAGGAGGCGAGCCCCTCCGGGACGTCGCGCGCGGAGGAGTCGATACAGTCGCACCTGTTGGCCGAGTTCAAGCTCATGGTAAGGGTTTCTTGATCTCTCGGTTGATTAGGGTTTTGGTTTTGGATTAGGGTTTTACTCATGGAATTGGAATTTGGTTGGTGATTAGCTGTCGAAGAGGGTGTTGAATCTCGGGGAGCTGCGGAGATTGGCGTGCCAGGGGGTTCCGGATGGCGCCGGTATTCGCCCGACCGTTTGGAAGGTCTTGTTCACTTCATTTCAATTTGATCTTTGGAATTAGAATTTGTGCTGCCTCTTTTTTCCCTTTTTTTAATTTTTGTTCGAATATGATCGTGTTGGTAATTGATTAGATATTAACTCTGCATTTGCTATGTTATGATATGAAATTTGGGCCAATTGTGAACTTGAATGATGCTATGTAATGAACTTTCTATGCGGTTGTTCTCAAAGATCTAGTAAAATTGGTGAGGTGGCCACAAGGCCATGCATGATGGAGTTATCGATTCTTCATCATAAGTAATGACAAAGAAAAGAAAAAATATTGAGGGAGAAAACCCTAACTGAGTAAATTTTCCGTCGAGTTCTGCATCTTAGATAAAAAATTTAAGTATCTATCGGCACGGGCCGTATCGTGCCATCAAGATACTAGCACGATATAGCTCCAGTGCCGATGGCACAGCTCAAAATTTTTTTTCTTTAAATTACTAAGTAATTTTTTTAATAAAGTTCGAAATATTTTATAAATATACATTAAGCAATTAGAAAATTTAGTTGCTAAAGAAAATAAATATTTCATACCATTATATGTCGGCAAACATCGTCACGGCCCGGTACGCACAGTACTGTACTGTGCCATCAAGTTTTCAGCACGATCCCGTGCCACGGCACTTAAATCCTTGTCTTAGATATTTCAGGTGGTTGCTCTTATATGAAGTTATACATTGAAGAACACTTAATGGCCAAATGCTCTGGCAAATGTCAATAGTAATCACACTTAATGAAGAAGATCTTGTTGAATTACATGGGTTCCTATGGGGAGTTATTTGGGTTGATATTAGTTCTTTGCAATTTTAGTCGCCTTAATTATTTTTTGTTTTGCATTATTCATCTAGTATTGAAGTTATACACTAATAAGCTAGAAACGTCTTATTTCCTTTTTCTAGTTGTACTAGAAATTCGCTTGACTTTCTTGGTAGTTAGCAGCTTCTATTGGGATATTTGCCAACTGATCGTACATTGTGGGCACATGAGTTGGAGAAGAAGCGTTCTCAGTATGGTGCATTCAAAGATGAGCTTCTTCGGAATCCTGTAAGTTCTCCAGATGTTTCTAATTGCATCTGTCCAAATTTCTAGAGTCTAGGTTCATGAGCAATTTTATAAATTGTATCATCCAAAAGTAATAATTCCATCTAAATTACAGAATGACATTCCAAGCACTTGGTCTAATAGTGTGATGGTATTAACTTGATCATTTTTGTGACGGTTAATACTTTTCATTGCTGGTCAGTCAGAAATAACACGAAGAATGGAAGAATTGGAGGGCTTCAAAACCAAAGAGTTGAACTCTGAAGGGACTGGCTTGCTTTCAAGGTCAGAGATTACTCATGGAGAACACCCTCTGAGCCTCGGGAAAACTAGTGTGTGGAACCAGTATTTCCAGGTACTCCTTCAAGATTGAGTAAAAAACATCTACCTGTGGTCTATTGTATAGATTTTTGTTTATTTTGATGCAATTCTTCGTGCTCCATTACTGGTATTTATTGAGTACCTCACATAGCTTGAATCTCAACTTTCCAAGATTACAAGCCTGGGTAAACTTTTCCAACCAATAAGCCAATAAATCTTATCGCTTGAATCAGTCCTTTGTTGCTTCGCCTTTTTGTTGGAATTGATTTTTGTACCTTGCTACATTGCTACCAATTTTGAGTTACTGCATGTTGCTCGAACATTAGTTTTTTGTTTCTTTGGAAACATGCATTTTCCAACTAGATAAAGAACTGAACTAGGTAGTTTTATGTAGAAAGAAGCAAGTGAGATTTTCATACTAAATTCATCGTTCAAAATATTTTTAAATTCAGTTGAGGTGACTCCATCTCCTTCCCTCCTAGAGCTACTAATCTCATATAAATCACTACTTGACTATTGTTTTGGACAGAAGTCATGAAATGAGGCTCATTCTATTATATTAATAGTAGTTAATGGTTTGAAAATCATGTGAAAATCAGCAGGGTGTAAATTGTTAAATGAATTTTAGAATTTTTAATTTTCAGGAGTCAGAGATCGTAGAACAGATTGACCGAGATGTAAAGCGCACTCACCCTGAGATGCCATTTTTCTCCAGTGATACTTCTCTCGCAAAGTCTAATCAGGTGAGTAGCTACATATATAGCAGAATGCATTTATTACTTTTGGATATGGTTATTCTAGAACCCTGCAAAATTATCTATCTACTAATACCTTTCTGCAATATCTTAACTTTTATATAGGCTATAAGAAAACTTAATGTTTTACATATAAACCTCTGTAGTTAAAAAATGCCGCTCTTTAAATTTATTTTTATACAAAACCAACTTGACCCCATGAAATGCCTGACTCCCCAACTTAAGACGAGTCTATTTTTGTAGGAAACTGCACTTCCAAGGGCTATGTATGAGAATTCATATTTTCAGGCTATGCGCAAATAGATGATGTAGAACGGATATATATATATATATATATATATATATATATATATATATATATATATATATATATATATGTTTAAGCCTCTTGTATTTTTCTACATGTCCTGATAATTCTTTTTCTTATGTTTTCAGGAGTCTTTGAGGCGGATACTTATAATATTTGCAAAACTAAATCCAGGAATAAGATACGTGCAAGGAATGAATGAAGTTCTGGCACCTCTCTTCTATGTATTCAAGAATGATCCGGACCAGAATAGTGCAGTAAGGGACTAACCATTATGTAATATGGCTACTCATTCACTTAAATAGCATTATCCGTCTCTTATATTTGTGTGATGGCTTTAGTTTTTAGCTTATATGGATTTCCTATTGAGGCTCATTACTGAGAGATAATTGAAGCACTTCAAATGTGGCTAATATGAGAATATTGAACTTTTAACACTTAATCCGAATGGAATCTTACTCCTGTTATGCTGGTTATTCAATTTGCATATTGCTTCGATCGCTTAAGGAGCTGATAGACTTTATGATAAATGATTTTCTTTTTAAGTTTTTGGGAAAAACTGTACTCGAGATGGAACAGAGGCGACGAATAACCTTTTAATGATTGTGAAGTCTAGGATTTAGTTGAAGTGGACAGTTGGATATTTGATAGCTCATGACTTCTCTAAATGTGAAGAATACGTAAGGACCTAATATTACCTGATTACAAGCTTAAATGACCGTAAAGTGATTTTTGTAGGTGCAAAGTTCAAATTTCAGTAGGTGATTTTTTTTATTTTTTTAAAAAAGTTAATCAACAATACATTTTCTGTAATGTAGTGATCATATTTGTTCCTGCTTAAGGAAAATCCTTGTAAATCACAGCAAATATATAATTGGTAGCTTAGGGATTGAATCTCATCTTTTTATTATTCTCCCAAAATCAAATCCAGGCAAGTGCATTTCCTGGATACTTGTTTCATTCATTTATTACATGAGCATAATTGCACCCAGTTCTCCTTTCATACAGACCTGTTAATGCTTTACAATAGTACCTCCGTTCACTTTGCAACATGCTACTTGCCATGCTTAATGCTACCACTGGAAAGTACTTGCCCTACATGGATACCATATCACCTTATTCCTAGAATTATTTCTGATTGAAATAAATTGTGATCCAATTCCTCTGCTTCAATTGAACTTATCACTGCTTTTTCATCTGTTTGCAAGTAGATCGATTATGATTCTCTAGGCTGAGTTTCTCGCATGGAGCTCGATGTGGATTTCCTTTGACCCAAGAATACCTTCTTTTTTTTTTTCGAAGTTGAAGATTTTACCTACCTGTCTCTATTTTAGGGTTTGTGCAGATTTATATCTTACTTCTAACTGCCACAACAAAATCTTATGTAATTCTTGACGTGAGCTTTATGTATGGTTGTTGACATCATTATGAAGTTTATCTACTAATTTATATATTGATTTATATCAATTATTTATTCCACTTGCTTACCGCATTATTATTCTTGCTCAACAGGCCTATGCAGAAGCAGACACCTTTTTTTGCTTTGTCGATCTGCTTAGTGGTTTCAGGGATAACTTTTGCATGCAGCTCGATAATAGTGTCGTAGGCATACGCTCTACAATCTCCAAACTATCCCAGCTCTTAAAGAGGCATGACGAAGAGCTGTGGCGTCATTTGGAAGTTACAACCAAGGTAAGGTTTTACAACAAAGCTGTTGGGTGTATTTCAATTCGCTGCTTCTCCTAATGGCGGCTCGATTAGTTGGACTCTGAAATTCCTCTTCTTCTCAATTCTTTCCAGGTGAATCCACAATTCTACGCATTCAGATGGATCACATTGCTATTGACGCAGGAGTTCAATTTCGCCGATTGCCTCCACATTTGGGACACCCTACTAGGGGATCCCGAAGGTCCTCAGGTTTACTGCGCACCAATAATTCCTTCTATAAAACCATTATGGTAAAAATGTACCAAACTTATTTGAATTATGGACTATTTTGATTTCGCTATCCAATCTACTAGCCAATCTTTCAATTTGTTTGATCTGAGTCCGTCAACGACATTTCGACATCAAAATTTGAATGTGTTGTTTATCTTTACAGATATAGTTAGTATACCTTATGCAATTTTCGCAATTATAAATTTATTAAAATAAGTAATTATTTTAAATTTTGAAGTCAAAATTGTTCGTAGTTTAGATAAGTTTTATACATTTTTACCGACCATTTTCTATAGTCGAAGTTAATTTTGGAGGAAAATAATCATAATCGAAACATTAGGATATAAAACAGTGCTATTCTTGAACAGGACACTTTACTACGGATCTGCTGCGCGATGCTGATACTCGTCCGCAGGCGCCTCCTGGCCGGCGATTTCACCGCCAATCTCAAGCTCCTGCAAAATTACCCACAAACTAACATCGATCACCTCCTACACGTCGCTAACAAGCTTCGCGGCCTGGTAGCCAACTAACCCCCTTGATTCTTCATATTGGTTTTTCCGCGGTTTTATTTTTCTCTTTTTCTCTTCTGTTTTGCTTGTTCTATGCTTTCCTTTTTCATAGCCACCATGTATATGCTCTGTCTCTCCTTTTGTGTGTGAATGTAAAACATCTTATGGAGTTTATATACTTTTGAATTACTTGTTATGGAGTTTATATACTTTTGACCCGAATTACGGATCAAATCAAGTTCAAAGATAGATTTATTCTTGTATTGTAAAGTCGTAGATCGATATGTAAAAACTCGGTTCGAATAATACTAGAGTACTCTTATTTTGAGTGACACTTCAATTGAGATTTTACGGGGATCTTGAGACTTGATGATAGTAGGAGTTAGCAATAATCATCAGCTCTCTTTTTTTTTTTTTGAATTGTTTTTTTCATTTTCTTCATCCACTTCTTGATAGTGTTTCTGGAAATTGTTTTATTTTAGGTTTCATAGAAAAGGTGTTTTTTCAAGAATTTTTTTTTTGAATAAAAAATAGTTTTTTATGCTTTTTTCGAAGAATCAAACACTAAAGTGGAGACCTAAGTTATTATCAGTGAAATAACATGCATTTTTTATGCACCAGAGTAGAGAAGTGGTTCCTTCTTATTATGGTCCCTTTAATTTGCATTGTGATTCGAAAAACTGGAAACTGCTTCACATATGTTTCTTGTTACAATAAAGTTTCTTCTTATTTAAAGAGATAAATTTCTATATACCTCTGGAAACATTAAAAAAAAAAAATTTATCTTATTTATTTTCAAAAATATTCAGATTAAAATAAAAGTAAAATTATTTATTTAATCTATTTTCTTAACCTATATCTTATTATTATTATTATTATTATTATTATTATTATTATTAGCAATAGTTTTTGCATATTTAGGATTCAATTTCGTGATTTTGGTTAAGTGGGAAGAAGAACCTTTTTTTTTTTTCTGTCATGGCCGAAGAAGATGAAGCTTTTTAGGTTTCAGCTCAAGAAAGAAGACGACCGTTGTAAGGATAAACAAAAACAAAAAAAAAAAAAAGAAAACCATTTAAGGAAAAAGATGAATAAGAATAAAAAGTGATTGTAGATTAGTGGAATACATATTTAAGTGTATTTTAGACTCGAAATTTCTCAAATTAGAATTCTGCAGAAAATTAAAATAAAATAAAATCAAAGTGAATAAAATAATATAAAAAATAAAATTAGATTTGTATATTATTAATAGTACTGAGTCATTAATATTATTAAATTTTTAGTTATTGGACGGAAGAGATTTATAGATGATAGTGGTATCATGGGGTTAATAGGCGATTGAAAAATTAGTGTGTTCTAAGAGGTGGAAATAGTCAAAGACGTAGATTTAACGGTCGAGAGTATAGAAGCTGGACTCTAGAAAAGAAATCAAAAAATAATTGAACAAATTTTTTAGATTAAAAAAAAAATTAAATTACAGTTAGTCCCTCTATAAATATTTGTTTATTTATTTTTCTACATGACAGAAAAATTCAAGTTATATATTTAGTCTTTCACGTCACTACTATTCCGTCTATATTTTATAATTTATACAAAAATTTCAAAATTTTGAAATGATAAAAATATATATTAAAATTATTATTTATTTTTTATACAACGAGTAAGGATAATTCGATTATTTCACTATCTCCATTAATATTAATACTGTAATTTGTCGAAAATATTTTTTAAAATTTGAAGGAGATAAAATATAAAATTTTGAAAGTAATTTCTAATGAAAATACTTTTGAAATGACAGAAATATTTTATTAAAAATTAATTTTCTTTCTCATAAAATAATATTATCTTTAAAGTGAAATTAATAAGATAATATTTAATTTTAAAAATATTCACTTTTTCCAATAACGTGGTAACTCTTTGGCAATATTTTTTTAAATTTTAAACGAATAGAATATAATTTTTAAAAGTAAGAAAGAAAAAGTAAAAAAAAGCATGCAAGATGATATTAAAATAGAAAAAATATAGAGTGGAGATGCCAAATTAAGGACAATTTGACTATTTCACCTTCTTCATTAATCTTGTATTTTTTTCAAAATATTTTTTAAAATTTTAAAAGAGTAAAATATAAATTTTTAAAAGACAGAAAAAAAAAGCAAAAGAATTTTAAAATAAAAAAATAATATAGAGCGAGAGATGTAATTTGATCATTTCATATTTTTTATTAATAATTTTAAAATAATAAAATATAAATTTTTGAAAGTCTTAAAAAAAAAAAAAAAAGTAAATTTTTTTACAAAGAGATTTTAAACTAGAAAAAATATAGTGGGCGGAAGAGTGAAAAAACATCAGACATATAAACTTTCAGAAAATATATTTTCTAAAATTTTTAAATAATAAAATATAAATTTTTAAAAGTTAGAAAAAGAATAAAAAAATAACAAATTTTTATAAGAGAATTTTAAAATAAAAATATATAGAGCACAAATATAATTGAATCATTTCAAATTCTTTATTAATAATTTTAGAATGGTAAAATTTAAATAGAAAAAAAAAAGGTAGTGTGGAGAAGCGGGGTATCGATCCCCGTACCTCTCGCATGCTAAGCGAGCGCTCTACCATCTGAGCTACATCCCCTAACAAACATACGGTTTAATATTATTTTATTTGTTCTATTTATTTTTATATTTTTTGTTCATAATATTTATTTATTTATTTATTTATTTTCAAATAAGGTTTTTGGTTTTTACTAGTTGTTTCAATCGAGTCACTTACTATTCGTTCAATTTTTTTTTGAATTTTGTGTATTTATTTATAATTTTGAAAGGATAGAAGAGAAAGTGCTTTTTGTGCTAGTTTATAAGACTAAAATACAAAAAACTTTCTTATAAATACTCTTTTTTTTGTTTTTCTTTTTACTTTCAGAAATTTATATTTTATCTATTTAAAGTTACAGAAAATATTTTCAGAATTACGGTGTTAATGGAGAGATGAAATGACTATATTATTTTTTCTTGTTCTACAAAAAAAAAAAAAATTTTTTTTTTAATATATTTTTATTTTTTAAAAAATATTTTCGGTATAAATTATAAAAAATTGACGGAAACCTAACTGAAAGGGGCAGATGTATCAACTTAAAATTTTGAGTAGATAAATTTAGGTTTTTGAAAATTATGAAGAGAAAGTAAAAAAACGGATATTTACAAATTTAGCCTTAGCCCCCCTCCGTCTAGATTTATTAATTTTTTATTAATTTTTTATAATTTATATCAAAAATATTTTTAAAATAATAAAAAATATTAAAAAATAATTTTTTTTTTTATATAATAAGTAAAAGTAATATGATCTTTTTGTTATTATCTTAGATACTATTTATTTATCATTTTACATATAAATAGACCAGAGGTGTTTAATTTTTATTTATTTTTTTGATAAAAGTATACATTATTTTAATTTGGTTATCTAATCTTTAAAAAAATTAAATTTTCTTTTCAATTTTTTAGTTTGTTTAATTTTAGTTTGTCTAATTTTTTATTTTAATAAATTTATAATTGCGAGAATTGTATGAAGTGCACTAATTAAATCTGTAAATTTTGAAGTAAAAAATCTATTTGATTGACTTAAATTAAACAAATTAGAAGATTGATTAGTAAAATTAAAATTTATTTTTTATTTTTTAAAAAATATAGGAATCTTTCACTCTACTTTTTTTTTTAAAAAATAAATTAATAAAAAAATAGAGCAACTAAATCTCAAATTTTAAATTTAAAACTTCAAATGTCACACCTCGTCTCTTTTGTTAAACCCTAGCAAACCCTAGAGAGAGAGAGAGAGAGAGGAAGAGGTTCGTAATGGCGAAGGGGAGAGGCGCGGGGAAGGAGATCCTCGAAACCCTAGGGGACTTCACGAGCAAGGAGAATTGGGACAGGTTCTTCGCCCTCCGCGGCTCCGGCGACTCCTTCGAGTGGTACGCCGAGTGGGACGACCTCCGCCGCCCCCTCCTCTCCCAACTACCCGCCGCCTCCGCCGCCGCAGCCGCCGCCGCCGGGAGCGGTGGCGCCGCCGATGAGGAGGCGGAGGTGGAGATCCTCGTGCCCGGGTGCGGGAGCTCGCGGCTCTCGGAGTGCCTCTACGACGCCGGGTTCCGTCGCATTACCAACGTGGACTTCTCCAAGGTCGTCGTCTCCGACATGCTCCGGCGCTACGTCCGGTCTCGCCACGAGATGCGGTGGCGGGTCATGGACATGACCGAGCTCCAGGTAACCCTAATTGCCGTAATTGCTCCTCTTTTTCTGAAATATTCGATGGGGATTTAGTTCAAAATGGTGGTGACTTTGCGTTGCTTGAGATGTGTAAACTTGGGTCAAAAACTGGACATTTTTGGATTCAGCAGGAGCATTTCGGAATAATTCAGGGGTGGAACACTTTCTATTATGATTTTTTTTTTTTTTTTTTTTTTTTTTATTATTATTAGCATGATAAGACTCGAACACGGCTACTCAATTAGATGTCACGAAGAGACACGACGACTCAGTAATTTTTAAAAAATTAAGATACGGATACTATATGGGCACCGCCAATAAGATTATAGTATTATTAATATAATAATATATATTTATTATATATAAAATATTAATTTTATTAAAATATTATTATATTTTTTATATGAATGAAAGTTAATAAAATTTTTATTAATTGTTCATATGTTTCAATGGAAGAAATATCGCACCATATAATTTATTTGTATTGTTTAAATTTTTTTTTGCATGTATTCATTAAAAAAACAAAATATTTATTATCTTATATTATATATACATAAAATAAAATAAAATAAATATATAATCTTTTAATGGGATGTGCTATAGATTCGTGTCGAATCAGTGTCCATGGTGCGTCCGTGTTGGACAAGAGCCCGACACGAACACGCAAAACTTATAGAAGTGTCTGTGATACATAGTTTGTTTGTAATTCACGCCGTTGGAATTGGAAATACAAAGAAGTGGAAAAAGTTGCTACTAAGTTTCTGTCTCTCTTGCCGAATAAATCTTTGAGATGTATGGACTGCAAGCAATCCCCCGTCTGCGGCACAATGTGTTGTATAGAAAATATAACTTTTTAAAAAGGAAAAAAAAAGGAGTTCATAACAAATACCAAATGTGAATTTATATCGTTGTTTTATGATGCCTTTTAACAGAGTATTGTAGAAATTTATGTTTTAGGGAATTCAATTTGTTGTGTATCAAAATAGTTGCTGATCATGAGGGATCCTTTAACAAGCCTGAAATTTGAACCTTTTCATTTTGTTTTTGTTGTATTTATAAAAAATGTAAGAAGCATTGTTAAGCTTGCACTCTTTCCTTTCAATTCTTCGATCAGTCTCTGTATTTTACATCATGCTTCTTCCTGTAAATATCCTTAAATATCTGCTTCATATTAAATTCTTAAATTCTTCAAAAACCTTCGGACTTTACATTCTTCTTCCACTGTAATTTCTGCCTTTTTATAACTTACTAACCTAACTGACTTTTGCAAACTACCCAGTTTGCAGATGAATCTTTTGATGTAGTTCTTGATAAGGGGGGATTGGACGCTTTAATGGAGCCAGAGGTTGGCTCGAAGCTGGGAAGTAAATATCTTAAGGAGGTATTTTGCACTCAAATCTTGCAAATCTTCCCCTGTATTTTAAGAAATTATATATCAGAGCTTCTTACAACCTTGTCCTGGTTTTGGTGAATCGCAGGTGAAAAGAGTTCTTAAATTTGGAGGAAAGTTTATATGTCTCACCCTGGCGGAATCTCATGTGTTAGGTGAGCTTATACAAAACTTAGAATGTAGCAGCGAAAAGTCTATTTAGGTGCAGCAATTTTTATCTTGCACATGAAAACCTTTGGACAATGTGTATTAATTTAATGCCTAATTTTCTTTCACAGGTTTTATTTTTTTAATTTCTTATACTCCATGTTTTTGTCATAGTTTGGACTTTTTACTTTACAACTTTTCATGTTCTTTGTAGGTTTACTTTTCTCAGAGTTTAGGTTTGGATGGGTAACAAGTATTCATGCTATCCCTCACAAGCCCTCTAATAAGTCTACGTTTCAAACTTTCATGCTTTCTGTGCTAAAGGACAAGTTGGGAACCATAAATCCAATTAAACTATCTTTCGACCAGTCGTCTGTAAATTGTAATGCTAAGCAGGTATAATAACTTGTTCTCTTGCAGTAAACAATCTTAAGAAATGGCACCTTTTATGCCTTCTTAATATTCAATTTGTATCTACAGGTCCATGCTATTATTAATGAGGCTGAGAATGAGAATACCATCCGATTACAGTATTCCTCCGGTGCTGATATAGTGTACTCTTTACAAGATTTACAGCTAGGGGCTATAAGAAATTTGGAAGAGCGTGTTCCAGGGAGAAGGTTTCAACTTATTCTTGGAGAACAAGGACGTTCACTTTACAGCTATAAAGCTGTTCTTCTGGATGCTGAGCAGAAATCTGGACCGTTCTCATATCACTGTGGCGTTTTTATAGTGCCTAAGGTGGGTAGGCTTATAATGTTCATTTCCACAAACATTTTTCTCATGTAGTTTATAAGCTGCTCTGCGATCGATGAACTGTTGTTTAAACCACGTTAATGCTGGACGTTTGGTTGGTTTGGCAGCTCTTGCTATGCCTGAAGTGCGAAAGCAAGAAGAATTTTTATTGGGATTTGTCGCCATTTACATGTACCGGTTGAAAGTAAACTGAAAAATTCATCTAATTAACAGCAGAGAAATTTAGCAAGAGAAAAACTTTGAATGCTATATCCAACTTCAACTAGAGAAGTTGGTCATTTTTTATCTGTATCTGGCAAACTATGTTGTTAGACTTCTTGAGACTTTTATAGTTTTTTGAGATGTTCTTTAGCCTTATTAACCTTCCAATTCTGTCAGGATCATTTCTTGTACTATTGGCTATTTTAGACATTAGTATGTGCAATACATAGTTATTTTGATGTTTTCTGTGCCTCTTTTTATTCTGTTCTCAAATCATGCCATCAATATGTTAGCATTCCACTTGTGATGTGTAACAAAGTAGGTTGAGATGTATAACCAGTTATTTTAGGTTTCAGACTCGAGCTCACGAATGGCTGTTTACTTCAGAAGAAGGACAATGGGTTGTTGTTGAGAGTTCAAAGGCTGCTCGTCTAGTCATGGTACCCCCCGCTTATTTAAATTAATGTTTTCTCCTCAAAATGAAAAACTTTCTCTATATTATTACTTATTCCATATCCTGAAATAGGTATTCTTGGATTCAAGACACGTCATTGCTAGCATGGATATTATCCAGGTAATGGTTTCTCTAAGTAATTATATGCATACTACAAATAACTTTTGTCATTATTTTCTTCTAAATCGAGTCTGATTTGTCTTCCTTTTTTTTTTATTTTTTGCAGAAGGACCTCTCTCCACTTGTTAAAAATCTCGCACCTGGGAAACCTGAAGAAGAAGCTCCAATACCGTATGTATTCTAATGTTAGGCAGCTTTTAATATATGGTGGCTTATTAGATCATTCAAGATATGCACTGATAGATAAATTCCCTTTATCTATTATTGTTGTTGCACATTGGGTCTTAAAGAATTTGACTTGGAGAATGATGCTTTCATCTTTTCTATGGCCTTGAGGTGCTGTGCCTATTCATGCGGTAGGGTATACTTTATTAAGAGAAAAGGCTATCAAAGGAGGTTTTACATTTTGATTTTGCGCCCTTCCCTAGAGCTGGTTGAGTGTGTAATATAAAAGACTCCTTATTTCCCTATACAGAAAATAGTCTTGGTCTCAATTGAGAAGTTATTGGTCCAATTGAGAACGATCTGATACATAGCGGTTGCATTAATTGGTCAAGTCAAATGAACTGGTTAGCCCTATTTACTTAGAGCCATTTACTCCAATTAACCTTCTGAATTAACTGAAGATTGAAATAATATAATTTAAGGCTCAGTTTGATGCCCAATTTCATGACCATCATGTTAACTCCGGAATGGATAAGTTTTTCTAAATAAATATTTCTATATGTTAAGGTGACTACAGTGGTAGTGCCTAAACTTCTCTCACATTGCTTATGAAAATTTAACATTGCTTACGAAAGGAGAAACTTTTTGCTCTACAAATAGGTTGAACAACTCTAGCTATGTGAAAATTAGCATCTAAATTTTAGTAGTAGGCACTATGAAAACGTGTCTCTTGAAGCAACTGTTTGTTGGTGACACTTTCCTGTTATTTTTGTTTTTTTGGTAAAATTTCTTCAGGAGGTGGTATAGATGCTGAAAATTTTCTAGCATTTGTGGTGCGTATTATGCACTGTAATGTACTTTGGTTTGGTAACTTAGTTGACTGTTGATTTTGCTTTCCCTTTATCTTACCCAAAAGACAAGCTCTTTTTGGATTGTTGGGGACTCCTGATACTTGATCCTATAGTCCTTGTATCAAACTGAAAAACAAAGAGCTGAGAATACACTCATTCAGAGGTATATTTGCTGAAATTAATGCTTCAAATGTTTATGACTTCATGCTTTGGCTTTTGACTAGTTATAATTTCTATATTTGTTACTTCATGACAAGTTTTATTGTCTCATTATTTGCTTTTGCATTTGCTTCTCGTGGGCATATTATGAAAGTGGTGATTTTGTGAGCTGCTAAAGACCTTCTCAGAGTCCTAATATATTCTTTTCTGTCACTCTCTTTCTTTTCTTTGTTGTAATGTTATTTTTTCCCCTATTATAATTTATGTGTAATAAGCAAGATTATAAAACAGAGGTTCCTCTTTTTCACATATGAATGTGAATGCAGGTTTATGATGGCCAACGATGGTGTCAAGCAGAGAAAAATTTTGCGACAGGTATTATCTGTATACATTCTGTGGAATGTCTTGATGACTTCATGCTTTTAGTTTATTTGCATCACTGATATACTAGTTTTCGTCGACCAATTGTTGTGTCTCTGTTACTGCTCTGTCTTATTTCTGCTGCGTGTTTTATGTAGGTTACTTCTCCAATTACGGGATCTATAATCGTGGAAGATGTGATTTACGAAAATGCCGATGGGTGCAAAACAGGACTCAGCTCATTGGAGGATAAAATGTTCAGACGGCTTACTTTTGAAAGAAGTGTTGGCTTGGTGCAATCTGAAGCACTGGTGGTTAGTACTGATGGAATTGAAAAAAAGAGAAACAATTCAGCCTCAGTGTCTAGAAGAAAAAGAGGCCAGAAAAGAAATGATGGTAAGTATTTTGCCACTTCCCTTGATCTTAGTTCTTATTGTCGATGTTGGAACAACTTGTGCGATGATAATGGTGCTTAATTCTCTTTTTACGTAGGATCCACGAGTAATTTGAAGATTGACCACAGCTCCCTGGCTAGTTCTTACCATGGTGGTATTATTTCTGGTTTTGCTTTGATATCATCTATTCTGAGTATTGCGGCAGAATCTGGAGGAAAGGTGAGAATTGATTGTGGAAACAGGTTCTATTTTTGGGTTTAGAATGTGTGATTATTTCAGAATATTCAAGCTCTTGCTTCATAATATTAATTAATGAATTTGGATTTAATAGTAAGAAGTTCCATTGCAGGTTAAAGCTGTAATAATTGGTCTTGGAGCTGGGCTTCTTCCAATGTTTCTTCGTGGATGTTTTCCTTTCCTTGATATTGAGGTATCTGATTGTGCTTTCTTGTCTATAAATAAAAATGAAGGATTTTATATTTTTGCACATTTACCTTCTTAAATATGCTTAGTTGCGTAAATTCTCTTGCATAACTGCTATTTCTGAAGATTGCATTCATGCCTCACCCAAGGTATATATTGGAAAAGGTTTTTGCATTGATACCCTGGCAGGGGCATGTGCGTGAATAAATTTAAGTTTTTCAGGGTTACGTGCACAAAATGGGCAAATTTGCATATTTGTTGGGGTATATATGTGTAGGGAGGTCAATAGGTATCGATACCCGAAATTTTATTTGAATCCGAATCCGAACGGTGGGAATATACCTGATGCTAAACGGATATAGTTTCGGATACGGATATAAAAAAGGAAAACCCTTCAGATTTGGATTCGGGTATGGATTTTGTCTGTATCCGACCCGAACCCGAATGGATTATATATATATATATATATATATATATATATATATATATATATATATATATATATATATATATATATATATTTGAAATTGTATTTTAAAAATTTAGATTTAATGTAATATGTTTTGAAATATGGTAAAGAGAAATAATTGTTTTGGGTTTGGGTTTTTGGATTCAGGTTCAGTTTTCGGATTTTTGGTTGGGTTCAGGTTTGGATATGAATTTTCAAAATTCGTTGGATTCGGGTTTAGGGTTTCGGGTTTGTAGTCGGGTTCTGGTTCGGGCTTTTGAAAATCCGCCCTGAATTCGATCCGTTGACGTCCCTATATGTGAAAGATTGTAGTATAAAATGCTCAAACTCCCGTGCTCGCGCAGGTGGTGGAGTTGGATCCTGTAGTTCGAGATATAGCAAGGGAATGTTTTGGCTTTGCAGAGGATGAACGGTTGAAGGTGATTAACCTTTCCTAACCATTGTTGGATAAAAAAGATGTCATTTATTGCTAGTTTATTTGCTCTTGCTTATCTTAGCTTATGATCTAGCGCCTATTTGACCTGGCTATTGGAACAACATATTTACTACAAAAAGCAATAGCTTGGCATCTGTCTATAACAAGGATTTAAGTGTCGTGGCATGGGATCGTGCCGAAAACTTATCGGCACGGTGCGTGCCGAGCAGTGCCAATGATTGTCGACAAAAAAAAATATATGTATGCCGATACATAATGGCATGAAATATATATTTTTTTTAGCAATAAAATTTTCTAATTATTTATTATGTATTTTTATCAAATCTTTTGAACTGTATTGAAAAATTGCTTAATAATTTAAAGAAAAGAGAGTTTTGAGCCATACCATTGGCACTAAGGTTGTAGAGGGTTTTGAGCCATACCATCGGCACTAAGGTTGTGCAGTGCCGGTATCTTGTTAGCACAATACAGCACGGTGGATACAGACCGTGCCAATAAATACTTAAATCTTTGGTCTGTGTCTTTTGCTTTGGTGGGGAGCCAAAACGAGCTACGGAGGCTGCAGCTTGGGAATAGCTTTTGCTTTTTTTTGTTTTGTTTTTTTTTATTTTGTGGTAGCGGGAAGCTTTTGAGGCAGATTCTCATGAAAAACCTTTTAGTACATTTTCGAACAGCTTTACTCAACCGCATGATTGCTAAAGCTCCACCCAAGCCAAATAGGCACATAAATTGGTCGACTTCGCTTATTATATGTGTATGCAGATGGGCCATTATATCTTAGTCGCTTGAGATTTTATTAATCTGATCGCGGTTTAACTTGTTTGGAATTCATGAATTTATCACTCACGCTGCTGGAAAAGCCAAACTAAATTAAATTCCAACTTTATTATCAAATATCCTTTTCCCCCTTGAGAACTCCCATCAAGCTCAGTTTCTTAAGGTCTCTGAGCTCCTGCTTTATCTCCGGTGCCTTTTTCAGATAAATTATTGTGCGAAACAAAATGTTTCTTTCGCAATTAAAAGTTTTCTGCTTTATGTTGGAATTGAGTTAACCCTTCCATCCTGGATTAACGATTAGAAGTCTAAGAATTGCTGTTAGTAGGCGGTTTGCGTGAAAATTGTTTCTAGATTTGCCTTTTTCAAGTTTTCATAATCTACACGACTGTCTTATTTATTACCTTATTTGTTTGTGATTTTAGGTTCATATCGGCGACGGAATTAAGTTTATTGGTGATTCAAGTAATGCGGCATGTGATACAGATACCGAGAAGAATGAAAAGGATAGTTCTTGTTCAAATGGACCGATAAATGATGGAAATAAATTGAACTCTCTTTCGAACGGAGGCAAATCTGCCGCACCCAAAATTCTCATTATCGATGCAGATTCATCTGATCTAAGGTGAAACTCTGTAGTAACCTTCTTTCTTTGTTTGTATCTATAAAAATGTGCGGGTAAAAATCGTAACATCCTAGTTGTTCTTCTTCTGCCTCTGCAGCTCAGGGCTGACGTGTCCTCCTCCCGATTTCATCGAAGAATCATTTCTCTTGTCTGTGAGGGATTTTCTTTCTCAAGGAGGTCTATTCGTCATTAACTTGGTCTCTCGATCCTCTTCGGTCAGGGAAATGGTCGTCTCGCGGCTTAAGGAGGTACGCCATAATCGGAACACTGATATTATTGTATTCATTAAATATTTCAGAATCCCTCCTGAATATTTAGCATAAATGCAAATCGCCACCCAAACTTTCAAAAGTAGAAGATGAGGACCTAAATGCTTACCTATCATTTTCAATCAACCATCCCGTATCGTAAGAGCGGTAACACGCTAGGCGTCATGGGGATCCTTCACCGGTCACTTTCACCCATTCCAGGATCGCGTGAATTTTACTGGTAACTTTTACTAGTGAAATTCACCCCATCCTGAGATGGATGAGGTGTAAGATGTACACTCCTTTTGAGGTGTGCCATTATTATTTTTCAACTTTTGGGCGCCTTTAGTGAAAAGCGCTTGGTTGGGGCCTTGGTCGGTCGAGAAACAATTTGGTAATTCCTTAACATTAGCGGAAAACCTGTATTAGGTCTTCGACCGCCTCTTTTCGCTTCAGCTGGAGGAAGATGTGAATGAGGTTCTCTTTGCTTCTCCTACAAAAACAAGCATCGACTTCGACATAAACATCGACCATTTTCTGGAGGCTGCGGGGGAGCTCCGGACACTGATGAAATTTCCCCTACCAGAGTTGGAAATGGGTCCAAATAAGCTCCAAAGGTTAAAATAATTTGTTTGTGGTGCCTCATGTGAATTGGAATGTATCTGAAATGTAGTTATTTTCCACTTTTAATTTTTCTCACTTCTTTTGGGACATTTTGCATGTATGCCCCTCAAGAATCATGTATTTGTGTATATTCCTTGATTATTTGCTTGTATGGGTACATGTCCCTCTACATTCAAGACCCCCTACACCATATCTTTTCATGCTAGAGGGGGCAAAATGCGATGATATTGAAAATAAAAATCTAATATTAAAATTTTAAATTAAAAATATTGATTTTTTTTTATATAATATAAAGATTTTTTTTATTAAAATTTTACATAATTTAAATATTTGTACATTATTAAAATTTTAAAATTATTGATTTTGAATTTTTTTATTTTTAGATAAATAATATTAAAAATTTATAAAATTTATTTTTTAGTTATTTTAAATATTTTAAATTAAATTTGATGGAGTAGATTTTTGATTCAAAAGTTTCAACATCTAAAATGATTTATAAATATAAAGAGTTTTTTGCTTATAAAAATATGCCGACTTATATATATATATATATATATATATATATATATATATATATATATATATATATATATATAGTGGAATATTATCGATAGCATCAAGTTATTGGTGCTATTAATTTTTTAGTCCTTCGATTAAGGAATGCGAGGTTAGGATGATAGTGGTTCTAGGGTTTAGTGGGTGGTTGGTTTAGTAAAAATTTTAAGGGATCACTATAATTTCAACCGCACATCTTTTCATCCAAAGGTTAAAAATTTGGTAGATAGTATTCCGATCGAACTCTATATATATATATATAGAGAGAGAGAGAGAGAGAGAGAGAGAGAGAGAGAGAGAGAGAGAGAGTAGAGCTTATATGCTTTTAAAAGTACAAGTATATTTATGCTTGTGAATTTTTTATCATTAAATTTATATTGAGATTTGTATTTTTTATTTTATCTTTCTTTCTTTTTAGTTGATTTTACAAAAATATAAATTTTAATACAAATTCAATGGTAAAAATTCACGTATGGATGATCTTATACTTTTAAAAGCATATAAGCTCTACTATATATATATATATAAAGTAGACCCTTTATACTTTCAAAGACAAAGCCTAGCTATGCTAGTAAATTTTTTACCATTAGATTTGCATTCAGATTTGTGTTATTGTAAAGTCAACTAAAGAGAGAGAAAGAAAAAATATAATAGCACATATCTAAATACAAATTCAATGGAAAAAAATTCATACGTGTATATATATATATATATATATATATATATATATATATATATATATATATATATATATATATGATTGTGACTTTTTATTTTTTTTGAATTTAAATTTTTATATTTAGTTAAGTTAAAAAAATATTATCAAATTTAATGACTCTATTAGTTATCAACTGCTTATTGATCTAATTGTACTTACTAACAATTAATTAAAGTAATTAAACTTGGTCAAATCATCACTGAAATTGATAAAATTTTTATTTTTATTGTTTTGAGTAAAATCACTTAATTTCAAAAAATTAGGAGTTTAGGGTCCTACTAAAAAGTAGTTTAGGGAGCTATTTTGTAGTGATCTCCTGTTGAGGGGGCCTCTATACATTTTTATGTAAAATAAACAAACAATGAAGAGGTGTAAATTATACATTTTAAAATGGGGTTTATGGATAGAGTTTTTCTCATGTTGACTTGACCAGTTCTAGGGTTATTTTGTATTCTTTCTAATATATTTATTACCCTCAAACTTAAAACCCATAAGCTCATTAGCCACATAATTTTTTTTTTAGATTTAATTTTTTGAAAAATTATAGTTGACTTGACCTAGTAAAATAAATTAATAAAACAAAAGAAAAAGAATATAGTGCAATATGGGGCTAAAAAATTACAAATATTACCAATTTTTCTAAAAAAATTTCCCTTGAAATTTTTTTTAATATTTGTACTACTTCTCGCCCGGCGAAATCTCTTATTTATTATATTTATAAATATAGAAAGTTAATTTTAATATTTTTAATATATTTAAATTTAATTAAATATTTTGAATATATTTAGCTTTTTATACAATATATTAGTTAAGTAATATTTGACAGGTATACTTTTTTAAGTAATCTGATGATTCATATTTAATAATTTGACATTAAAAAAAATATAAACTTAATAATTTAATAAATTTAAGCTAATTTGAATTAAAATTAGATTAAATTTGAAATAAAAATCTATGGTCCCTAAAAATCCATAGAATATGGAAAAGGTCCTGTTCTCATGCCTTGGAATAAAAATCCTTCTATAATACTATTGGGAGTATGATGACTTTTGTACTACAAAATAATTTTTAATAATGAGATATCGAATTGACGTTCACATTAATTAGACATAAAATTTTAAAAAAAAATTAGACTAAATTATAGAAAACCCTCTTATAATATACCATTTTTTTTACTTTGCCTTTCTATTTTTTAAAAATCTATATTTTGCCTCTCGTAATTTTGGAATTGTGCATTTACACCCCCGCCGTCAGCATTCCGTTAGTGAGCCGTCAATTTCATCCTTAATATACCAAAAATATCCTTCAACCCCTTCTTCTCCCAATCGCTCCGAGGCCGAGTGCTACCGCCGCCGCTGTCGTCGGGAGCCCCCGGCGATCGTCGGCGCAGTCGCCGCTCGGGCCCGCGCGGCTAGGCGCGGTAACATGCAGCGACGGGCGCTCGCTCCTGGCGCAGGACACGCCAGGCTGATCCTCGAGCAGGGGGAGGCGGAGCACTGGGCCCTCGCAGCGGCGCTGGCGAGCGGGAAGGAGGCGACGGTGGTGGAGTTCTACTCCCCCAAGTGCCGCCTCTGCGCCTCCCTGCTCGACCTTGTGCTCCAGGTTGATTAATTTATTATTTAATCAATTAAGGTTTTTTGTAGAACGATAAGAAAATGCTCAAGGAAATGATGCGGGTGCCCAGGGCGGCGGCGCCGCTCCCATGCGCGGCGCGTGCGTGCGGGTGCCCATGTGCGCAATGCAGCAGGGAAGGCCCGCCCGGATCTGCTCCCCTCCGGCTCCGGCTTTAACGGCGACGACAACGTGGAGAAAAGAACTAGAGTTTCGTCTTGCCTTCACGTTGAGGGAGGAAGAAGATGGATTAGAATGAGGGCATTATTGTTATTTCGCATGTTTCGTTAATCTCGTTACCCTCTAAAAATAATTTTGTAATTATAAGGAGGCAAAATGTAGGCTTTTGAAAGACATGAGGACAAAGTGAAAAAGCGGTATATTATATGAGAGTTTTCTGTAATTTAGCTAAATTTTTATAATTTTAACTTTAGTTTATTTTTATCGGAGGGTCGAAAAATTAATAGTATCAATTGCTTGGTACTATTAATAGTATAGTAACCAAACGTAGACTACTATACTATGTTTTTAATAGCATCAAATCATTAGTGTTGTTAAGATTTTGACTCTTGAATTAAGCGATATGCGGCTGGGATGATAGTGCACGCGTAGGATTTAATTGATGGTTCGAAAAATAATATAATCTAAGAGGTAAAAAATATATAATCAAAGAAGTAGATCTAACGATGAAAAACTTAGTAGCACCCACTATAAAAAAATTTCAATATAAGGACGCTTTTTAGACGACGTTTGAAAAAAAAATGTCCTTAAGTGTTTCTACAGTATAGTAAATACTAACGCTTTAAAAAGCGTCGTCATATGAATATTTTATTATATTGAACTAATTTATTAAAATGTTAAATTTTATTATTATTATTTTAAATTTTCGAATGTTTTAAAGTGTCAGGATTTTAATAAATCCTAACGCTTTAAAGCGTTAGAATATATTTTATCGACGTTTGGCATATTGTCATTATATATATGGTGACTCTTCCTTTGTCGACGTTTTAATCGACGCTTTCAAATACGATGCTAAATTATATTAAAACACTTTTAAACATCATTAAATATAAAAAAAATATTTTTAAATATTAAATTTTTTGTAGTGACCAAATACTTGGTAATCGCGATATATATATATATATATATATATATATATATATATATATATATATATATATATATATATGCTGGAATACTATTAATAGTACCAAGTAATTGGTGCTATTAAATTTTTAATCGTTGAATTAAAAAATATGTGGTTGAGATGATGGTGGGCCCTTTGAGTTTAATAAGTGATTGGAAAAATAGTAAAATCTAACGGATAAAAATGATTAAAAAAATTAATCTAATGGTAAAAAATTTAATAACATCAAATATTTAGTACTATCGATAGTATAGTAGCCGGACTCTAGGAAGAGAGAGCAGAATAGGAGTATATATTCTCGCTATATTGAGCAGAACACGAGCAAGCTAATCCTGACTCGTGTTCAACTTGTTTATTAAACGAGCTATAAATCTCGAGTTTAATTTAAGCTCGAGTCGAATACAAGCTGTCTCGCGAACCGCAGAGAATAGCAGAGAATAATATATATTTTATAAATTAATAGTTCTACGGATTGTGCGGTGGACAAAGTTCACGCAATCGACCACGTGATGTGAATTTGTGATCATTGTAAGTTTCTGAAAACGACTCGGCAACAACATCTATTTTAGTTTAGAATGAAAAAGTAAAAATAATTTTTATTCATTATTTAAAGGGGTGGAGTGTAATTTGTATATAATTGAAATGAATAAATTTTTTTATTTTTTAATAATATGAAAGTGTATGAAACCCCCCCTTTAATATTAGATATTTTTAAAAATTACACCTTAACTTTAATATTTGTGATTGAGGCCTCATTAATTTTTGATATTTTAGAATTAAGAAATTTTAGGTAAAAAAAAAATTAAGAATTTTGATCAATCCATTAGTGATTTTACCCAAATTAATAATTTTAATCATTTTTTCACCAATAAAGCTAGGGCAATTTATAGCCAGTAATAAATATAGTCATTGCTTGATTCGATTTTTACATATTTAAATAAAGATTTATAGTTAAGAGGGCTATATCCAAATGTTCTATAGTTGAGGGGTTCCATATCATTTTGCTATTTTCTTTTCTTTTAAAGGAAAATGTTATTTTGTAAAATTCGAAGGTGAAATATTTTTTACTGCCACCTCGAAATGATCAGTAAAATTTATTTTAATTCAGAATAGATAATTTAGAACGTACAAAAAATAATTTTGTTTTTAATTTTTTTTTAAAAAAAAAATATAGGAGCCAATTTAATGCAATCATTTTTGTCACTCTGGGTAAATTTTACATTGGCAAATATGTGTAGAGAGCCCCTTCAACTATAATAAGGTTTGAAACAAACCCCTCAACTTTTTTCTTTTTTCGCAATTAAGTACTTGTTAAAAATTAACGAAAATTAAATTTAACGGAGTTGTCATTGAACTTAACAAAAATTCTAATTTCATTAGTTGAAGTAACGCAAATAAAAGAAACAAAAATTGATAAGATGTTAATCATACATATATATATGTATATATTAAGGGCTTTTTTCAAAATGAACTATAGTTGAGAAATTTCGGGTGTATAAAAAATATATTTTTTAAAATATTTTAAATTTGAATATCTGTGTTTTAATAATATTTTCGTAATTTGATAAAATATTTGATGAACTATTTTTGCAAAAACATAGTGAACATTAAATAATAAAAGATTAGATGGTAGGACCATAACTTTTAAATTTTTAAGTTTCACTCTCCATTTCAAAATCAAAATTTCTAAAATTTTGGTACCCAAATTAAAAAAAAAAAAAAAAAAAGAGTAATTGCTTATATACTCCTGAATTTTTTTTTTATTTTCTTATTTACTCCTCTTAACAAATTAATATTAAAAATATTTTTTTAACGTTTCAAATTCTTTCAAGTATATTCCTAGAATTAAATTCGAGCCGTTAAGAACCGTTGTTATCTATGTAAAATTATTATTTTGTCCTTTCAAAAATATACTCTTTTACCCTTACAAATTTTTTTTATTTGCCCTACAAATTTTTTAAATTTTTTTTTTTTGTCATTTCAAATATACGCTTCTACTATTATCAATTTTTTTTATTTGTTCTCAAGTCAGGAACAAAATAGATATTTTAAAATTTTTAAACTCAGGTATAAATTTAATTCTGATTTAATCCGAAATAACTTAACAAATATATTTTATAATAATAAAAAAATATTAAAAAAAACATAAAAAATAAAATATTTTTAAAATATTGATATTATCCCTTTGCAAAAATAGAGCATTTTTCTACTTATGTTTTCACATTTCCCTTTCTTTCACAAAACAAAATATTAGTTTTGCATTGACTTTTTTTTTTCTTTTTTTAGACTAGAGAGAGAGAGAGAGAGAGAGGAGAGAGAGGAGACTTCAACATGTTATATTGGAAAGAGAGAGGAAAAGGAGAGGAATAGAGAGAGAGAGAGAGAGAGAGAGAGAGAGAGAGAGAGAGAGGAAGCTTCTCTAATTCTTAAGAAGATCAAAAAAAAAAAAAAGTTGTCTCTTGTTTTGAGGATTATTTTGGAGCAAGTTTATGGCTGTGAGTTTTGCTTACTCTCTCTCTCTCTCTCTCTCTCTCTTCTTTAAATTATTTGGCAATTTAGAGAGCTTTTTGATGTGGGTTTTTAGTTAAGCTGTGGGTTTTGGTGTTTGATGATTTTAATTTGTTGGAAATGGAGTTTGATGTGTTATTATTATTAGTAGAATAATTAGTGATTTATTCCTCTTTACTTTTATTCCTTTTTATAATTTTAATTCTCCTTTGTGCGTAATGCTTTGTTTCATCATATTATGCTTATTATATATATATATATTATTTATTTAATTTGGCAATTTAAATATTAAAATTTGTGCTCTTAATTCCAAACACATGTCATAAAAAGTTTTTTTTTTTTTTTTTAAAGAATTGACTTAGGTTCTTAAATAAGAGAAATTTTTAGAGTATAAAAGTGCAAAAGTTTCAAAATATGGATATTTATTGTTTTTGGTTGTTTTGTAAATAATCCTTTTCAATCTTATTTTGGCTCCTTTTATGGTTTTTTTTTTTAAAAAAAAAAAATTCTAGTTAGTTTTGTAATCTTGTGTATTTAAAAAAGAAAAAGTAAAAGATATATATATATATATATATATATATATATATATATATATATATATATATATATATATATATATATATATATATATATATATATATATATTTTTGTCACTTAGGCAATTAAAAAGCATATCTAAATTGCTTATGAATATAATGGAATTATTTGTAAAATCATATTTAGATATATATAGATATACTATTTGACAGTTTTGAGGTTTTTTTTTCTAAGAGGGTCACATCCTCACTAAAGACATAATCCAATCAAAATTTAAAAAAATTTAGATGCGCTAAATCAAATTTAATTTATGTATCTAAAATAAATTTTTATAGCACAATAAATTATTTAGATATTTCATATTATATATATTATATTATATTTTACTTTAAAATATTAATTATTAAATATTTTATTAATTATTTAATATTATATATGGTGTATATAATATTGGTAAGCACCAAGTGCAAGCAAAAAAAAAATTTCTCTTTTGAAATTATGAGTGAATCCTATTCAACATTTTCTGTACCAAGTATATATATTTGTATATATATCACATACCTAAACCCCTTTAATAAAAATTTAAAATTAATTCATCAAATATAATTTAAATTATTAAATTTTGTATATCTGTATATTTAATTAATTTTTAATATTAGAATATTAATTATTTAATATAAGTTATGGTGTATGAAGTATTAATATAAACTAGATGTATATAATTGTTTCTTAGTCTCCCATCAATTTTAATAAGGTAACTAAGCATCATGGACACCGACACGGGACACTACTCGGACACGATGACTCGGTAATTTTCAAAAAATTAAGATACAAACACGACATGAACACAGATAACAAATTATAATATTATTAATATAATAATATATATTTATTATATATAAAATATAAATTTTGGTAAAATATTGTTATATTTCTCATTCGAATGAAAGTTTATAAAATTTTTCGATAGTTTATATATTTTAAGAAAAAAAATTCTTCAGCATACATAATTTATTTATATTGTCTAAAAAATATTTGTATATATTTATTAAAAAGCTAAAATATTTATCACCTTACATATATATATACATAAAAAAACTAAAATAAAAAAATATATATACTTTTTTAATTATATGCTTATTGAATGTACGTTCAAAAAGTATCCGCATCGGACGCGAGTCCGACACGTACACGCGAGTGTCCGACACGAACACGCGAAGCTTATAAAAGTGTCCGTGATACACAGATGCTTATTGAATGCACATTCAAAACGTATCCATATCGGATATGCGAGTGTCCGACACGGACACGCGAAACTTATAGAAGTATCCGTGATACATAGTAAGATAAAAGATACCCTCACTAATTTGTAAATTTGAAATAAATTCTTCAATTTTAACTTTTTAGGTAAAAAATTATTATATAAAGTTTATTTTTTTTTTTATAAAATAACTATCAAAACTAAAAATTGATTGAATTTTAAAATAAAATTATTAATAAATTTAACTTAAAAAGTTAAGAAAATATTAATAAAAATATGTATATAAAACTATTTTATAGCTATTTTTTTATATTTTTTTAATTATAAATTTTTTAATTTTAAATTTTAATAATTATATATTTTAATTGTCTCAAATACTATTTATCCGAAAATATTAATAAAAATATGTATATAAAACTATTTTATAGCTATTTTTTTTTTATATTTTTTTAATTATAAATTTTTTAATTTTAAATTTTAATAATTATATATTTTAATTGTCTCAAATACTATTTATCCGCGGCGTAGCACGGATCTTATACTATATATATATATATTGGTCCTCAAATTTATGTTATTCTCCTCAAATTCTTTTACTACAAAAACATTCAATATGAAAAAAAAAAAAAAAGAAAAAAAAAAAAGAAAAAGATAGTTGATTGTATTTTTTTCCTTTCAAATTTTGAAATGCACAGAAATGTTAGTGGCAGATGATTTCAGTAACAACTTGAATTGAATGTGAAGTTTGCAAACTCAGTTTGTGCAATGACAAAAGAGCAAGTGAGAAATTTGTGCATGCATTTTGCAAGATTTTTTAGTTGGAATCATATGATCAAATGCTGCAATGAAATAATTGTAGGGATCTGTTTTTATGAACTGCTGTTGTTATGTTATCATGCATGTTTCCTGAAAGCAGTGTCAGTGACTTACTGTGTTGAACTTCATTTCAGCAGGAAACTCAGATCCCTCCATTTCCAGACTCGAGAAATGCCGACGATGTCAACTACACCGAATGCTTCGACGTTGCTCGAGAGGAACGAATCGCCGGCATGACGGTCGACCTGAATGATTCGAATCAGAACCCGAAAACCAATCCACCACCACCGCCAACGAAAACCAAGACCGAGGGACACCGACCTGTTAAAGCTTCGAATCGACCCGATCCTCAACAATACAAGGACAAAGTGGATGATGGTTCTTCCCGCCAAAAGTCGAGTAGAACTAGTAGTAGAGGAGGGCCATCTCCACTCCACCCAGCTCATGAATTGAAACCGACGAGAAAAGATGGAGCGAATCCTCCCGCAGAGAGATATCCGACGCATAATTCTCATCACCGACAACACAAGGATCAAAAGGATGATGGCTCTACCCATCGAAGGCCGAGTAAAGCGAGTAGTAGAGGCCCATCTCCGCTACACCCCACTCATGAGTCGAAATCTCCATGGCGCGAAGGACCAAATCCTTTTGCGGAGAGAGTTCCATCTGATGGGCGCGGTTCCCATACCCCGCGAAGAGGTAGAAGGAATGCAGGAGGCCAAGGCTATGAACCTGTAAAGTTTTATCTAACTCATTTTCTCCTTATGTTTCATCAAGAATTACATAGCTAGAAAGCTATTAGTGTCGATTTGGTCTGGCTTTCGGAGCTGCTTCTCTACTGTGTAAAGGGAAAGCCTCCGTAAACTAAATGTTTTCACAATTTGTCGAGTAGAAGCCAAAATGAGCTTTTGGGTCCCCAAAGCCAAGAAATTGATTTGAGGCTTCTGCTTCTACTGTAGCGAGAAGCTATTGAGGAAATTTTAGAACAGTTCTAATCAAACGACACTTATGTACATCTTCTGATTCGACAAAACAAACCCTTACTATTGTTCTTCGTAAGTTTAATGAGTTGACGTTGGTTTTCGTTGCAGCAGAAGGAAGACCACTATGCTATCCCACCTCTCCCTAATTTTGATGAAAATAACGCGGCAAATATTACCGACGTCTTCAAGAAAGCGAAGGCGGATCTATCGTCTGCGTCACCTAATGTTCATGCCAAGCCAACTTATCAAACCACCAAGAATGACAAGAGTTCCCAGAAGGTATACTAAATTCCCATGCCTATATATTTTCTTTCTGTTAAGGTCTTAGCCATCAGATCTCATGCAGATCTTAAAGCAGATCTGATGGCTAAGAACTTACGAGTACCACAGCTGCTATACCCATAAGAGTATAGTAGCTGCAAACTCTCCTCTAATCTTTTTTGTCCATGACTGTTCAATAAAATACTCAGATCTTTTCATACTCTCAATCTTTGTAATATGTTCTTAAACCTGCATCAAATCTATCATCTTTGATCAGTCACACTACGACAAGTGAGATAATTTTTGGTCAAAAAGATCAGTTCTAAGTGGATGCTTAGTGAAATAAACTCGGGTGTAAACAATTTTTTCTGTCTCGCAGAGTTGCTCGTGCTGCGCTGTGATGTGATTGCAAAATTATATGAAGATTGAAGAACCTGTGTGTGTGTGTGTGTGTGTGTGTGTGTGTGTGTATATATATATATACTCCCAGAGAAAACTCTACTGTTATGGAGATTTAAATTTTATTTGTCAAAGCATTTTCCTTACGTTTCTATGTGCCTTGTTCTTTTGTTCTTGTTATTGACTATTGATTGTTTTTTGAGCAAATGAATTGGCTTTTGCAACTTTTCAGTTTCATTTAGTTGATTATAACAGAGAGGAGGAAAAAGAAAAAAGAAAAAAAGAACAAAGCTATCTTAATCTTCTGACAAACATATGCTATGCAGTTTTTTCTTATGTCAGTGCTATGTCAATTCATTTTAGTACAGTTTTATATCTGAATTCAACAATTATTCCGAGTTTTTGTACCTATTTGAGACATCGATAAAGTGCAGGGTTGTAATTGATGCAATTATCTAAAGCGCTAGGGGGTTTATAGTAATTAGCCATTTTCCTACCCTCTTAGGAGAACATATATTCCCTATAAAATTGTATAGAGAAGAGAAGTACATGATCATTTAGTTTTGTACTTTTGTTGAATGCAGTAAAAATATAAAGTTATAAATCTAAATAAAACCAACATCAATCCAACATTATATTACCTAAAAACACCAATTGCAGCTTCCATAATAAAAAGTACTAAAATATAAATAAAACTGGAAGTAATTCTACAACATTCATACATATTTGACTCAAAATAACTAGTATAAGCAGAAACAATTGTGCAAAGATTACAAGAGAAAAAACTCAACAATAGCTGAGAGTTGTAAATAATCACTATCTTGGTAATGTAAATTGATTGAGCTTAAGTAAATGGACCAAGGAAATAGAGAGAGAAAAAAGAAACTACCTTAGTTTCCTTATCGGCAATGCGCGACCGAAGACCTTTTCAACCTCATTTGCTTCCATCTTCAGCTCATTCAGAAGCTCCATCTCTTCTTTGCCCAGCCCCTTGAAGAAATTCTCCGCGTCTCTTTTCACTTCGATGAACCCTTCTGCGAGCTTCTGAAACAGCGTAAGTTCGGTTTTCCCCAGTTGCTCGACCTCTCCTTCTATCTCTTCTACTTCACGTATAATGGTTTTCTCGCCTTCTTCTACTGTCTTCTCTATTCTGTCCACGAGGGGAGGTTCAGGCCCACATGTGTTGTCTGTTCTGATGAACGTACTGAAGTCGCGACCGACACTTTTTGCGGCTTTTCTAGTTCGGGGATTATTGTTTCGGGTAAAGAAGCGCTTCTAGTGTACACGACGGCGCCGCCGTATCCGTCCCATGCATCATTCCTACCGCGGTAGTACACGAAAATGTAGTCATCTGGTTTGTTTTCGACCTTGGAGGATAAAATATACCTGCAGAGTTTAATGAAAATAGATTAAACATTTCTCAAGTAGCAGCATGGACTTAAAAAAGGTAAAATGCAGGGATAGCCCACGAACTTTTGCAATACTGATGGTTAGTCTCTGTGATCAAATGTCTAAAACGGAATATCGTATTCGATTTTCAAGTTATTTTTTTCAGAATAAGATAGATCACTTCATAGGTGAAATATGCTATTCTACCGGATCATGAATGCAAAGACTTTTTAAGGAGGAAAAAAAATCGAACTCCTGATCTCCAATCACACAAAGGAATCTTCATACCAAATAAGTTATTATTGGATAACTTATTTCAAAGTCCGAACAGGGCCTTAAAAGATTAGCTCCGAAGCTTTCTTTTATTTTGCGATCACAACCCTGTTACCCTCTTAACCTATACGTTGTGCTTGAGACTCATGTCGCCGTAATAATGTTTTTTTTAAACGGAAAAGGATTATGTGCAAAACATGTTGCGTAACACACATTAGGTTTATTTGGATGGCAAAATACGGTCAGAAATTTATAGCAAAATGTAAGAAAATTCATCCACTTGAATTTTTTAAACTAAAAAGTGCAGGAGTAAGCTGCAAAATCATATCAGTCAATTTAATCCATTAAAAAAGTGAGATTATTTCTCTGTTTTCAGGTTGAGAGATGAATTTTACTTCCTTTAATTGATGTATAAAAACGTACCAGTCATCTTGGTAATGGAGGTACTCATTGTCGTGATTGTAAAGTATCCCGGGCTGTTGAGGATCTTGAACGAATCTCTGTACGGCCGATCGAGTAAAGAAGCCGCTATCCGGAGTCTTTATCCTCCAAGATATATTTCCGACAAGTTTGTCCGATTCCACATGAAACTCATGTAATTGGCAATCAAATATGTCGAATGTAGGGTTTAGTCCCCTTGTAATAAACCATTTTCCGTTGAAGTTTGAGATATCGAAGCTCTTAACAAGAGCAGATGGATCAGGTACAGGAAATTCACCGACATCAGACTTCCTAGGAACACATTTCTTGCGCGAGACTGCACACTCATTGAATTCGTCGACGACACTGTTCTCAAATAGATCTCCACATTTAATCTGCATAATAAGGAAGTAGTTTTAAGTTAGTAGATCAACCAAAGAGGGCCCTTTTCTTTCTCTCCAACAGATTGTCTACAGTAGAAGCCGAAACTTCAAATTGAGGCTTAGCTTTTGCGCACCAAAAGCCCATTTCATCTTCAAGCCACAACAAAAGCACTGGAACTTTAGTTTGTCGAACACGTAGCCAGTGCTTCTTGAAGTAGAGAAACTGGTATAGAAGTTACGGCAAAACGGGAACTTAAGCTACTAATGAATATGACAAAAAAAATGAAAGCAACCTGGCATTCAGTCTCGTCAGGACGATTGTTACAAGTTTGTAAACATGCTACGTTTGCTGCGCATGATGGGTTAGCAATGCACTTGGCCAGCTCCACCCTGAAATAGAGAGAAAGAGGAAATAAATTTTATAAATACATAATACACAAATTTATATTCAAATATGTTAATTGCAATTTCTTCACATGGCACAATAAATGTCAATCGACATAGATCGGCACGCCTAGCATATATTCTGTTACTATTGGAATCAACTGCCTTATCATCCAAACATAAATTGGTATTTTGCTCAATTTTGATACAAAAATTCTCAATAATCTATTGGTCACAGTTTTGAGACAATGGTTAATTTTTAAAGTGAAAAAGAGCAATGTAATTTCATGTCATTAAGTTAGGAAAGTGTTGCGACAGCTACCGCTAAATTGTTATAATATGAAAATATAACAAGAGGACCTTATGACCCAATTATTTGATTTGCACGGCAAAACCACTATTGGTGTTTGAAAAAACATGATTACTGCACTCATAAGGCGATTAAAGCATGGGTCCTGACATATGCGACACTATTAAAGAGCAAATTCTCGAACATCAGTTTTTGGAAACTAATAGTTTCATATATACGACAGGAAAAAGAGACAAAATATCTTCCGCAAACTTGTTACCTGCATTCTTTCAAGAGGCAAGTGCATGTCTTGAGCGCGTCAACTGCATCGGCTGTCGGAATAACTATAAAGCTGCTTGCTATTATTCCAGTTAAGGTGATGAGATGCATCCGGCACCAATGCTTAATAGGATTTGACAGAACTGATATCGAAAATGCTACATCGGCCTTAACCTGGAAGTCAAATCTTTTGCATGAATAATCAAATATGAAATAAAAACGGTAAAATGCAACGACAGGCCATTTTTGAAGTGGGTTCCTCAACTTTACTGTTTCCGACTTGGCACCCCCTCAACTTTTGTTTTTATTTTTTATATATATATTTGACGATTTCGAGCCTATTAAATTGGGATTTTATTGAATACATTGTGAATTCCATTAATTTAACACCTTTAATCATTTTTCAGCAAATGAAATTAATAGCTAGTAGTGCCAAATTTAACAATGCCCTCAATCTAACCAACTGAAGTAACTGAGATTTTAAAATGATTAAAAATAAAAAGGTGAGGGCCCTATATAAGATGGCCTATAGTCGAGTAAGGGCGGTACATTTTTCACTAAATTGCACAAAATACCTTAGAATAATTAGTAGTTCAATACTCACATCAGGCCTGCTTACAGCAGCAATACCAGCTTCTCCAGATACAAGATTAGATCCTCTGCACTCCAACCGACAATAATGTATCCGAGAATTCGCCCAGGAACTAGATCTTGATAATCCCCTGCTCAATTTCACCTTATCGTGGCTTCTATAATTCTTAGCGATACCTCCGAGTATACTTCTACTGCTGGTAGAAAAGGATTTCTGGCACGGAATAGAGCTTTTGTCCGGAGAGAAACAGTTTGTGTAGAAAGTAAACGTCATGTCTTGATGAGTGGAAGTGATGATGCAACCTACAAAAGATTACGGGGGCGAAATAAGTAAAAGTTATTTACATATAGAGCCATGCAAAATTATCTACTTACGTGTAAACCTGTGAAATCTGAAAATTTTCATGTGTAACATGTCCTTGGAAAAGTTCATTTCTTAAATAAGTATGAACTTTCCCCATGAATTCGATGACACCTCGACTTAAGATACAGGTGAGTATGTGTAGAAAGACAATGTGCTATTCAATCCAAGAATGCTCTTCATTACGTACGCAACTATGAACATTAGATATGCCTAGATAAGGACTCCTCTCCTCATCACATCCCAGATGGAAATAACATCAACACATTTCATAATTCTAAGGCATTGAGTAGAGTCGACTTCTCAATAAGTTGTTAAATTCCTAGATTCGCAGTAAGTAAAGCTCAGTATATACTGAATAACTGGTGCACAATGGTTTCAGTGATACCATTTATCTACCACAGTAAAAATCAAACCGCCCCGCGACAATAGCGAGAGGTGTGCGGCAATGGTGGTACACACAATCCCCACTTAGAGTTGGGTGGGAAAAACTACCCCCGTCATAGCAAGCTTATTATATGTGATTGCTACTGATACGTGTTGAGAATATTACTGGGCAGTTTCCTATCAGGTGGGTCTTTAAATAACATGTTATCTGAGCCAGTCGTGAGTCCCTCCAGTTTAACGAGGTCCACGGTTCAATTACTATCCACAATTTAGTGACACAAGTTACATTCCATCGCTTCCTCTATTAGCTCTCCTATTACCGCAGGTGACATGCATTTCCTATTAGATCGCTAACAAGAGTAAAACTCTTATTAGAGATTTCTTCATCTATCAGACTATCCCGATGGTAAAAATACTTCTAGAGGGACGGACACGACTGAAATAGAAATTAAAGTTCAATGCATCGGCGGCAACAAAAGTTCGGCGCCCCAAAATGACATTTTGCAGCAAGTTAAGCAACCAGTGATGTAAATCACACAAAATGCGGATTCCTGAGGGCTTAAATCAACTCCCGAGTGGACTTCATCATCCTCCTCCTGTAATTCTACCGTTTTGCTAAAACTTCCACAACATGTTAGTAAAATAATATTGGTTTGCCGTAGTCGTATTTATATGCTACTATTGTATTTCATCGTATTTATATAGTTGAAAAATGCAGCATCTGGAGTGAATAATTCATTCATTCTACACTAATGTATAAGATTTTTTTAAATACAATTTTTACATAAAATAGTATTAGAAGATACGGTGGATTGCTCGCAATCCTAACATCCAAAGTATCAGTTTGGCAACAAAAAACAAAAAATTCAAAAACAACTCCTTATTGCTTCCATTTTTTTTCTCTTTTTTTGGCAATGATAACAAGAGGAAAAAATCCTCAGGCCGAAAGTATAGAGTTCAAGCCATTTTCGATAACAGGACATCTGATTCCACGACCAGCTCCATTAGTTAATTCTAGAAATTAAATTTCATAATTCTTAGATACCTTCGATTTGAAATTTTAGTTTTTTTATCACTATTTTTTATGAGATTTTTATTTTTAGCCGTTAATTAGACAAATGACATAAAAAAAATTATAAAATTTAAATTTGAAGATAGTTCTAATAACGAAGATCATATCTAAAGAATCGAAAAAATCAAAAATAACTTGAAAGCACAGGGGACCAAACAATGCTAAATTTCTATAACTCCATGCATTTTACTAATTAATTAAGGCGGTGTTTGATTTCTACACACACACACACACAAAAAAAAAAAAAACCTAGAAAGCAATTTTCTAACTGGAAATGTTTTTTCGACGATGAGGAACCAAAAAAAAGAGAAAAAGAGAATGTAGGAAACAAATTTGTGCGCAGGAGAGGGAGATTAGGGTTTTGTGCGAACCTGGGCGGAGGAGGCGACGAAGTGGAGGAGGAGGAGGAGGAGGAGAGGATCATGGCGCGAGAGAGAGAAAGAGAGAGAGCCGTTGATGGGTTGAGAAATGGCGTGGGTGGGAGAGTCGGATAAGACGAGGAGCGAGTGGAGTGGGCGATATGAACGTAGCCCGCCACCTTGGAAACTGTGCCTGAACCAGGTCCACCACGTCAGCAGCCCGGTTGGTTTGGACCTTGTCAACCGGGGGTTATCCACCTTAATACCCAAACATGTGTTCCACCACATAAATAGAACAGCTGTTCCACCTGTTATTTATTATTTTTATTTTTAATTAAAATTTTTAAAATTATAAAATATTTAAATTTATAAAATTTTAATTATTTTATTTTATTTTATTTTATAAATTTTAATCCCGTCCATTATTTTTATTTCTTTTTAACTTTAACATAATTTTTCTTATCCCGGTACAACTATTATACTCAACCAAACACAAAATTACTATAATTCTTGCTTGTATCTGAACTTATATCTATTTCCAGAATAACTAATTTTCGCTTATACCCGAACCAAACGCACGGAACGGATTTTGCACGGAGTCCAATCCCATCGTAATAATTCGGCCCACTAGTAATAATAATTTATTTAATTTAAATCATAAAGCAATAATTCGGCCCACTAGTAATAATAATTTATTTGATTCAAATTATAATTTAAAATACTTAAGTTTATGTGACACCGAGTTAAGAGGTTTAGTCTTAAACCATAATTTAAAATGCTTAAGTCTATATGATACCGGGTTAAGAGGTTTAGTCTTATTTATATCTTGTATATATAACTAATTTAAATTCAAGGAGTGCTACAGTTTAGCTACAGTTTAGTTATTATTACTAATATTCATGTCTCTTATATACTCAATTATAATTTCATTTTCATCCGATATGACACTATTAGAATATCTTAGCCGCCTCCTGCCTCCCGCCTCTCGCCTTCAGTCTCGACTGAAAAAAGTTCACTCCACCCTCCGCTACGAATCCGGGTCAAAAAAATTATCCCACAATTCGTTCGGTGAATTAATATTTTTTTTATAAATTATAATATTATTAATATTTTGTAAATATAAATTAATATTAAATTATATATAATTAATAACATCAACTAAAAAAATTTAAAAATACCTATCAAAATTAGCAATAAATTTTAAAAGTTTAAAATACATGTAAATTAAACAAAAAAAAAAAAAAGCCTATTAGAATTACAACATTGACTTATTTATGATTAATTTTTTTTTCTGAATATATTATTTTTACATATATTTTTTAAAAATATAAATGATTTTTGGGACGGACCATGAAGGGGCAGATTCGGAGCGGGTCAAAAAAAATTTTGTTTTCTGCCTTGAATCTGTCTCGAATTATAAAATTTATTTCGTTTCCTGCTCCAAATTCATTTATTTCTCTTCGTTTACTGTTCCATTCTGGACGAATCGAGGCGGGAGCTCCGCCAACCCAAATCGGTTTGCATCCCTAGTTAGGAGATAATGAATATTGAAATAAATTTTTTTAGGGTTAATTTTATATAAAGCTCTATAAACATATCGAATAGCAGATATATTTCAATAAAATTCAATTTTTCATATTTATTCTTTCAAAAGTCTTAAGGTGTTAATATGTCCCTACAGTAATTATGAGTTAAATATTTAATTTTGGCAGTTAGTGAAGTAAATTTATCTTTTTGTCTTTTAAAATATTTTTGTATTATTTTAAAAATTAGGGCTTTTGGAGAAACATATTTGAAAGGATAAAACTGATATTTCATATATATTTTATTAAAAAATAAACCGTAAACTAACCGTAATAAATAAAAGGAATATATATTTTATTAAAAAATAAACCGTAAACTAACCGTAATAAATAAAAGGAATATATATGAATAATTTTTAGAACTTTTGAAAGAATAAATATAAAAGGTTGAATTTTGAAGAAATATATTTATTATTTGATATATTTACAGTTATTTCTGTATAATAATTTACTATTTCGAGACGGCCAGATATAAAAGTAAAATTGTATTTGATTTATAATGCTGGTGTTCTTAGAAATGATTGAAATTATGTAGAGAATAGTGAAAAAAAAAAAATTGAATTTCACATAAAATATACTTTAATAAAAAATATTATTATAAAAATAAGTTATTATAATATTTAATAAAAATAATTTATTAGAATATTTAAATATAAATAATATGCATTAATATATGTAATTACTAATTTTATTATAAAAATAATTTATTATAATATATAATAAGTTATATCTACACAATTTAGTTTTAATTTAAGTTATATTTTAATAAAGTTTTGAATTAAATTTTGAAATAACACTATTCCACCAAAAATAGCTTATCCTAAACTATTCCGAAATAATTAAAAATAGCAAAATTTGACTAGTATAAAATATTCCCCTAAAAAACATACATTTTGGCAGAATAGTGGGAATAATTTTCGTTATCTCCACTTTATTTCGGAACCAAATGGGTCTATAATAAAGGTTTAGTAGCATTTATCCCCTTTAAGATTTTTTTTTTTAAATGAGGCTTTTGCTTATTTATTTCTGACTACTATTAAAGATTTTAAAATTTATTTTAAAATTATCAAAATCTAAACTTTAAATTTTGTTAGTAAACTCTAGAGCATTATTTCGTTGGGATATAAAAGAGAGATAAATTTTTATTTCCCACTTTATATCCAAACACTATTTAGGAATAGAAAGAATAATAGTTTTCTCTTTTGAAAAAACAAGCTCGTATAATTTTGAAACAGCTGTTCACCCTCCCTCGTGGAACAAGCTTGTTCCAAGTGGGAACAATCTTAAATAAAGTTTAAATCTAATTTTGATTATGATATTAATTTATTAATCAATCTAATTAATATATTTACATCATTATTTATTGTTTATATAGTTAAATAAATAAATAATTTATTATTTATAATTAATTAGCTCATTAAAAATTAATTATTTAATATGTTTATCTATTAATTAATATTTATATTTGTCAACTAATTAATATTTTGCTTAATAGCTAACTAATTAGATAATTTACTAATTAATTAAAAAGTTAAGTTATATTTTTATAATTAATTAATTAATATTTTTTCATTATCTTATTCAATATTCATAGCTAATAAATTTATTAATTTGTTAAATTATTTTTAATTAATATTTTGATGTTAATTAATTAAATAAAATATTTTAAATTTAAAATTATAATTATTCTTATTCTCGTTATTCCATCCAAATACTATTTATCTTATTCCCAAAAATAACTTAACTTATATTTAAATAAAAAATTAATTTTTTTCTACTTATTCTTAAAATTGTATCTATTCCGTGAATAAGCAATTTCTGCTTATTTTTGAAGCAAACAATAAAGGGTTTGAAAATATTTGAAAGAATTTATAGAAACTAGTAAAGATATTTTGATCAACCAACAATATATTAAATATTTTTTAAACTTTTAAAAGATATATTAAATATTATTTTTAAAGATAATTTTTAAAAATTTTCAATTGGTGGAATGATTTTTTTCAAAATTTTATTTGACTAACTAATTCATGTCTTACTAACTTTGTATTATTGCTATTTATTTATGGATTAAAAATATATCAAACTTTCTGCATTGTAATAATAGATTCAGGAGACTAATAAGTTGAGTTTGATGAGTTTAATAAATTGAGTAGAGTTGTGGTCCATAATAAACCTAACGGTAAGAGATCCAATAATAAATCTAACGTCCATATGAATTGAGTTCGAGATCGATAGACATTATATCTGTACATTTTAAATAAATTGGTTGCGTATTTCTAATAGATTGATATTTTGGGATTAATGATTAGTGTTTTTTATTTTATTTTTATCTATATTTATCGCTCTATTAAGAGTGAATCAATATGGAAGAAAATTTTTAACGGATCAGAAGAGATTGAGAAATAAATTTTATATATATATATATATATATATATATATATATATATATATATATATATTTTGCTCTCACTTATGATTTACTCATAAGTGATATGAGAGCGATATAGGAGGAGGATGATATAAACTAATCCCATGAAAGAAAAAAAAAAAAAAAAGAAATTATAAAAATAATTTAAAAATTGGTGGGGTCAATAACGGTCCAGAGATGACGTGGCGCACCACGCCGACTTTTATTTATTTATTTATTTCCCATTTGAAACCAAACGCGGGAGAGAGAGAGAGAGGGAGAGAGGGAGAGCGAGCTCGGGGAGCGAAGAGCCATGGCGGAAACCCTAACCCTAACCGTAACACCGGCTGAGGGTTTCGAAGCCGAGCCCATCGATTTGGAGGCGATTCGAAGGTACGATCTCCCCATTTCCTCCACAAGCCTCTTACCTTCCACGGTTCCACCTCTCTCTCACTCCTTTGTCTCTGGTCTCCGAAGCCGATTCGAAGAGCTCTCGCAGAGGCGAATCCATGGCGTTGGATCCTTCGATTTGGCGAGTTCGGAGCTCGAGAAGTCGTTGGAAGCTTGCGCATTTGAGTTCCAGGTAACATGTTGACGCGGTTCTCTTGTGAAATCCGTTTCCGTAGTCATTACCCTTTTTTCCATGAGGATTTTGAAGTTAATTTTCGAACTTTTGATCGATTCTTAGGCAAAAATCAAGGAGATAGAAGCGGAGAATTCGTATATTGCCGCTCTTGGAAGCGGAGATTTAGGTGAGTTCGCATGAAGCACTTTTGATTGCTGATTTGTCAATTTTTATGTAAAATTGATGAACTTTTCTTCTAGGAGTTTGTGCTTTTTTAGTATTTCTCCAATTGCGTCTTTTTTATGACTAAGGCCTAGTTTGGTAGTATGGTGGCTAAAAGCACTTTCAATGTTCCCGTTGTTTTTATTATAATATTATCGCTGCAACTGCTGCCGGAGAAACATGTCCAGAGACTGTTGCAACTGCAGTTTTAAAGCATTGGAGAAGGAAAAATTATAAGCGCTTTTGAATATTTTGGGCATTCCATAGTATAAAAATAATGTTTTTAGCTACCACATTACCAAAATTGGCCAAGTCTATCAATTTGGTGCATATAATACAGCATGCTCGTCCTTAAAAAAAGGAAAAGAATAGAAAAAAATTTATCTTGATTTGCTCTCCTTCTAACTTTTAAGTTATGCCAAATTATGCTGCCTTTATTTTGCAGATGCATATATGGAGTGTATGAAGAAGGAGATCAGCTCAGTGGAGGAAGAAAACTCAAAAATCTCAGCTGAGATTAGCAGTCTCACAGACATGGCTGATAGAGGTAAATAAAAGTTCTCTCTGTGTTATTTCCCCTGTTCTTCTTGGCATTTCTCTTATCATTGGCTCTTTTTGTACAGATTTAGCCCAATTGGATGGTGACCTTGAAGCATTGGCGTGCTCTCTGAAGTTCATTGACTCGGGGGTCAGTTTGTTATTCTGAACGTGCTAAATTTATTAATTTAAACTTGGTTAGCTGACTGCGCATCCTTCATCTTATATTCTTGACATGCTTATTTCTGGCTGTTGTATAAGTTCTGATCATTAGAATGATACAAGTATTACAGTAATATATGATACTTACTAATACAACAAAAAGGTGCCAACTTTTTGTCACATGTGAAGAATTCAGGTTCTCATGACAAGATCACAAGTTATTGACGGAATAGTCCAACTATCCGTTGCTTCACGCTGTGTTGCATGAAACATTTAAAACACAATTTGTTCTTGGAGAAGTTGTAAATGCCCTGTCTCTCTGCAGGAGCTGTACCTTGCATTCATTCTGAGAGACTTCTATATGTTGATAGATGTTAGATTGATATTAATAATATCTATTGAGCTGTTTGGGAACTTTGATGCTGTACCGCTTCTTAATGGATCCATGTGGATCAGAGTCAACTTGTTTTGGTTTCTGCTTTTCTTTTACAGTTCTAAAGAGTACTTTGAACTTCTCAAGCCTGCTTGTGAATGTTCACAGTTTTGTTTCCTTACCAATTGTCCATTTGGCATTTATATTTTTTGGGGATGGACAGACTTATTTTTGATAATATATCAGAATGTGTTGCTTCAGGCTCGCATTAATGTCTGCCCTTTTGTGTGATTATTTCATTGTAAGATGGTGGCATTTACCACTGAAGTTCTGTTCTTACTAAAAAAAAAAAAATAATACATTTGCTCTTTTATGAAATTGTAGGCTTTGGGCTCGTTGCAATCTGGTCTCCCTAATGGCGGATTAGTCCCAGGTGATTTGTGCGAAAGTCAAGTGGATTACAAATTTGAGGTGCCATTTCTTTGCAGATGTAGTCTTTTTGTATAATCTGATTTAGCATTTGTTTTTTGCCTTCTTACTAGAACTCTTTTCCCAGGTAAGTACTATAGAACAATTTTGTGCTTGAATTCACAAGGGTTAAAAGATGAGATATAATTTTCCTTTCATCTGGAGAGAATTCAAAGAGAAAAAAAACCTACTCTTTCCGTCAGTTAAGTGATGTAGGACATTTGCATGTAGAAGCCTTAAAGATGATAAGATGAATAAGAAAATGGAAGAATAGAAGAGAAGGGGAAGTGCTAGGGCTTGTCCGGGTGGAAATTAGTGGTAAAGGTAGGCCCATTTAACTAAAGACTAAACTCACACTGGACCATAATGACCCAATTGACTCAGAAGTGTGCCTCCGATTGACTAATGCGCCATGTGGCTCTTGATCTGCGCCCTTGTTGACCTTCCTTGAGGCCAAGGAGATAAGCTGCTATCTTCGTTCGCCGCTACCTTGTGCTGCTGCTGCTGCACTACTTTTGTTATCTTGTTGAACTCCCTTTTCCTGTACCTTAATCAACTCCGAACTTACTATCTTATGGTTTCAAAATATGTTCTTCCTTTTTCAGGTCTTTCAGTTTTTGCATGTTGTGGTTGTGAAAAATGTTTAGTTGTTCACAAATTTACAGGCATTGGAGCTTGATCAGCAAATTGAGAAGAGTAAATCGAATATCAATGTTTTGCAGAGTCTTGATTATGCCTTGAAAAGGTAGCCTCCGAAATTCGGAGTTGAAGTATGTTATATCCTCATGTGCCTTTTGCTGCTTTAAGCATTAGAAAGAAGCAAGATTTTCCTAACATTAAATTGATTAATTCACTTCGATTTTCACATCTATATTGAGTACAAACAATCTAGGCTCTTTTCGCTCAGTTTGCTTTCATAACTGTAATAGTGATTAAAATGCACTTTTTATTTTAGTAGTGAAGTAAAAGATCAATGATCGCGATGCAATATTTACATGCTTTGTTTTGGATGGTTAATTAATTAAGAATTAAGAATTGCATATATCCTACAGAATTATCTATTTTATTCATAGCTTTTTTAAATTCAGATTTTCTAATGCACCTTTAAAATTTCAATATGCACATACCCTGCAAAACTGAACTTTCACATACGCTGCTTGAGAATTTAGTTTTTTCTACTTCAATGCTCCTCTGCCGGAGACCTTAATCAAGTAACCCTTCCATGGATTGGATGACCACCCTATTCAAGATAAGAGTATTCTTGTAAGAAGTTGAAACTAGGAAGGACATATATGTATTATTGAATGCGATCTCTATGCAAATAGCTAATTTTGTTAGGTATAGCTTGAAAAACATGAGATTTGGAAGAAAATTTCAAAGAGCATACATGTGGTTTCTAAATTGTAAGCAGCATGCATACATGAAAGTAGCTGATTTTGCAAGTGTGTTTAGTGAACATTTTTGAATATTTCAGATGGCTTATGAAATGGTATGTTTGAGATCACTGATCATAGGATGACAATCATCATATTATATACGTACTGACCGACTATATTTGATCGTTGTAACTGTCAATAATGCCCAACATGGCGTTTTGTTTCTAGCATACTTTTGTTGCCTGTGATACTTTGTCAAACTTAAATTACCTACCAGTAGTATATTGCTTATATCTGAACAAATTTACTGTCACCCTTTCCGAAAAATACGAGGAATGCTGCCATCAGAACACTCATCTTCTTGATACGTTTTCTGTGTCATATTGTCATTATGATTTCTTTTTGGTTCTAGTGCGAACTAAGAAAAATAAAAGAGTTCTTCTGAGGCATTTATCTCTTCCCTCTTATCTATTTCAGGGTTGAAGCAATAGGACAAATTGAGTATATGTTATCTGAAGTCAAGATCGTAGAATTCGAACATAATTGCATCAGGCTGTTTGTGAAGATGCCTATACCCACCTCTGATGGCTTGGTTCTTGGGCACAAGTTGGATTGTGCCATAGAACCATGTATATCAGATCATGAGCTGCATATAGAAGTTATGGACAAGACCATGGAGCTGAAGAGTGTGGAGGTAATATTATATGCTTTTTTGTGCATGTTAATACATCTCATGTTCTATTCTGATTTGAAGTCAACACCTTTTTTAATGACCAAATCTTTAAAAGAAACATCGACACTTCTCTCTTTCATAATTTTTCTCTGTTGCTTGTTTTAGTTTATTGTTTTCAACTGTGTGGTAACTAGTTTCAATTTACTCTGTGTTTTAACTTTTGGCTAATTCAGATTTTCCCTGATGATGTATATATAGAAGGGCTGATTGATATGGTCAAATCCTCCAGGTATATTAATCAGTTTTTCTTTGTTTATTTCTCGTAGTTTGCTGTATGAAGGAACTGCAGTTTGTTTAATTCCTTAAACATACTTAGCATGGCTACATAGATGTAGACTCATAACTTGCCTATGCTTTGCGCATCTTTATAATTGGATGCTTTTTGCCTCATTTGGTATCATTCTAGGTAATACAGTTTATTTTATTTTTATTTGATTTTTGCTGGAAGTGCAAGGCGCGTTTTCAAGCATCACTTCTACTGTTACAAAACACCTAGAGGGCAAGAAAGTATTGCCTAGGCAGCCGGTCATCACCTTTGACTATTGCGTGTCTTGTTCATAAGTAAAAAATACTAATGTTTTCTTTACATCTGTTTATTTTGCCAAGCATGATTCATATACTCTGTGATTTTTCACTTCTTTACGTTTCAAGGACTTCCGGGTGAATAATGTAACGGAATTCTGATTGGTAATATAAGAGGCTGTAATGAAATTAAGATTGGGAATATAAGAGGCCATGCATGCTAGTAATAATAACCGGGTTTAAGCATTTTCGGCCAGTGGTTTGGACTCAATGAGTTATTATTGTTAGCGGGTTGGGTCGTTATATTTGATATCAAAGGAATCTTTGTATATGTGGCGGATCTGTCTATCTCGTGGGCAAGATTGTTTATTAAAAAAAAAGGGCATTTTTTTGCCGACTCTGGTTTCGAATTCGACCAAAAGCTTAACGAAAAGGGCCATGGGTCATGACAAATATGCACAATTCTAACACCATGGTTTTTCTCTTGTTTATTTGGATACTCGGCAATCAAGTGATTTTGTCAGAACATAGTAGGCCGGAATTCATATGTATACTTAAAGTGAAGAAACTCCGTCATATGCAATTCTCGACTAATACGCCTAGGTTTTTGTTGCGCACATATTCCATCACCATTGTTAATAAATGCATTAATTGCTTTTCTGCTACGTTGTATTCTAATTTTAGTTCAAGCTTGCTCTTCAATTTTATTTTATTTTTTAAAAATATATATTGCAGAGATTTCATCTCATTGACTACCTCCTCCTTGGGATGGTTTATTAGACAAGTTCAACATCGTATTCTTTTGTGTAATTTAAGACGCTTGCTGGTGAAGGATGCAAACAAATCAAGGTGATTCTTTTCCACAGTTTCCATAATGAATGCTAAATATTTCTCGTTCTTATGGATTTAAGACTTCTATGGTACAAATCTCTTTCTAGAATTGATAGATCAAAAGTTGCTGCTCTTTAGTGCCTTATCATATACTTGGTTCTCTAACTAGAAATTGAAAAATCCTAGGGATTAATTTTATAGATTAACCTTCGTGTAGTAATGATTTTTCTAAACGAATTGCTCGGTTGATTTGTTATATTCTAAGCCTGAGTTGATTTGAATGAGCAAAAGCTTCTTGATAATCATGTTGGTAGATTTAAAGCATAGATTTCAAATGCATCAGATCGCAGTGATTAAAATTCTGCTATTCAATGAAAATGTTCTTTTTCTTTACTTCTTCATTTCAAAGCAGACATTTCGTGTTGCAGACACTCTTTTGAGTACTCGGACAAAGATGAGACTGTTACAGCTCACCTGGTGGGGGGAATCGACGCCTTCATCAAGATCTCTCCTGACTGGCCACTATCATCTTCTGGTCTGAAGTTAATCTCAATCGGAAGCTCGGACAAGCAGTCAAAAAACATATCTTTGAGTTTCCTTTGCAAGATCAAGGTAAATAACACTTGTTAGCGATAAAGACCATTTTTTGACCGAAGGCCCAGAGAATGGTACTTTATTCTAAGTACAAAAGATATTCTTAAAAGCATTTTATACTCTGCCACAAGTATTTAAATGTCGTGGCGTAGGATCGTGCCGATAACTTACTGGAACAATACGTCTTTAGCACCAATATACTCGTGCGCCGCTCACAAAAATACTTGTTTAGCACCGATATACTAATTGTTTATTATATATTTTTATTAAATCTTCAGTATTTTATTGAGATAATTGTTTGCTAATTTTAAAGAAAAAGGGATGTTGAGTCGTGCCATCGGCATAGGAGTTATATTGTGTTGATATTTTGTTCACACGGTTTGGCGCAGTGGGCACGATCCATTCCAATGAGCACTTAAAACTTGCTCTTCTATTATGAATTGCTTTGCCCATGTTGGAATATGTAATAGGGTGCTCTAATATGCTTTGCAATTGAGATAGGATTAGGAACCTAAACGGAAAATAGAAGCATTTTAACTTTCACTTCTCGACAGCAAAAGCTTCAAAATTTTTATTTGTCAAACATCTAATTACTATTTTTTTTGAAATTTTTATTGTTGCAGGAGCTGGCGAACTCGTTGGACCTACAAACGCGGCTCCATCTCGTGCGGTTCGTAGATGCTATCGAGGAGATACTCGTCCGCGAGATGCAATCCGAGCTCCACTCGAAGTAAGCAAAATATGTTGCTGAAACTCCCAGAAGCCTTCAGCTTCAGAAACTCTTCTATGCCTTTTCGTCGCTGCTCGTGCGAAAGCGAAGATCTTTGTATGTGGCACTCAACTAAACATTTTTGCAGCGTGTTTTGTGTTGTAACTGTTTCCTCCAATTACCTTTGTTGCATTGAGAGTTAAAAGAATTAATGTTTTAAGTTTTAGCTCTCATCTATGAACTATGAAATATTTTGAATTAATTATCCCATCTTTCAAAATTTTCATCTTACTGTTTAATTTTTTAATATATTTGATTTGTGAATAGAATATTAAACTTAAGCATGATAATTAATTTGTCCCTAAAATATTTACTGTATTTATGTAAAATCTATAGTTCATCTCTATTATCCAGCACAATTGTGGAATAAAAAAAATTTCAAGGGGCCTAAAAAAAAAAAAAGGCTAAAATATATAATTTTTTTTTATAAACATCTTATTTTTTTTACTTTCTCTCATAACTTTTAAAAATTTATATTTTATTTTTTAAAATTTGTTTTTAAAAAAAGTTAGAGTTTATAGTGTTAATGGAGAGGTTAAACTGATCAAATTATTTTTAAGAATATTTTTAGTATAAATTAAGAGTTAGGTTTGAGTGATAAAAAAGTTATAGGTAAGTTTAAGTGTAAAGAAGGAAAAAAAAAAAAAAAAAAAAAAAAAAAAAAAAAAAAAAAAAAAAAAACTCAAGTGATATGAACCAGTAAAGCAAGTTACCCATTTTACCCTCCATCATGTAACTAACAACTGTAAACTACCACTTTCCACCCACCCTTCCCTCCACACAACAACAAGAAGCAGCAAATAAAAAGAAGCTCCCTTATCCCCTTCCCTTTCCCCCTTCAATCCCCTCCCCACCACATGCAAAAGATGTAAAAAAAAAAAAAACACTATCAAATAAGATCCCTAAAAAAGAAAGAAAAAGAGAAAAGAGAGAGAGAAAATGAATCTTATGATGATGAACACTCTCACTCTCACACTTCCCTCCTCTTCTTCTTCTTCTCCTCCTCTTCTCTTTGTTCATTAATGGCTTCTTCTCTCCCTTCTCTTGCTGTCGGCGGCGGAGGCGCCGCCTCCACTCTCCAAAAGCTTCCTCCCTCCTCCCTCTCCCTTGACAAGGTAGAGATCATGCTAAAAATATATTACTTGGTGGCAACTCTCAACTATAGGCAATTTTGATATTGGCACCTGACCCTCTCAACTTTTGTTTATTTTGATTTGATTAGTTTTTCCTTAATTGAGTTCTTATTTAATTTAACAAAATTTATAGTTTTTAATTTGGTGGAGTAAATTCAAAAGCAGTTCTTTTACCAACCTAACTGCTGCTGCTGCTGCTGCTGCTGTTTGTCAGAGCTTTTCCTGTCAGAGAAGCCCTTCTTCAGCAGCAGCTCCAGAAACCGTCTCCGAAGCGCTTTCGCAGTCGCTTTTCGACGTCCGAGAAGCGCTCGACATCCTAAAAGACGGCACCCGCATCGAATCAGCCCTCTACGTTCCGCTCCTGCAGCGATGCGTCGATAAAAGCTCGCTCTCGGAAGCCGAAATTGTCCATGCCCACATTGTGAAAACTGGGACACACCAAGATCTCTTCATATCAACCTGTCTTGTCAATGTGTATGCGAAATGCGGGTCGACGGATCACGCCCGTAAGGTGTTCGATAAAGTGCCGAGGAGAAATGTCGTCACTTGGACCGCTCTTATCGCCGGATATGCCCGTAATTCGCAACCGGAGTCCGCAGTCGAAGTGTTTATTCGGTTGATAGACTCGGGCTTTTACCCTACGAGTTATACGTTGGGAGCTGTTTTGAGTGCCTGTTGCGCTTTATATGCTACCGAGCTCGGGAAACAGATTCATGGGTATATTATAAAGTACGGTGTTGAATCGAACACGAGTACAGGGAACTCTATTTGTAGCTTGTATTCGAAATGCGGTAGCTTGGATTCGGCTATGAAGGCCTTCGAGCGGATCCCGGATAAGAATGTGATCTCGTGGACGACGGTCGTATCCGCGTGCGGCGACAATGGTGATGCGGAGCATGGCTTGAGATTGTTTGTTGACATGCTTTTGGAAGATGTGGAGCCGAATGAGTTCACGCTGACAAGCGCTCTGAGCTTGTGCTGCGTCGCTCATGATCTCGATCTCGGGAAGCAAGTTCATGCCTTCTGCGTCAAATTCGGGTGCGAATCGAACATTCCGGTGAAAAATTCGGTCATGTATTTGTACTTAAAGTGCGGGGAGATCAACGAGGCGAGGAGGCTGTTCGACGGAATCGAGAGCGTCTGCGTGATCACGTGGAACGCGATGATCGCGGGCCACGCCCAGATGATCTCTTCCGCGAGGGACGACGTGGCGGCTCACTCTAGCGGAATTGAGGCCTTCAAAATGCTATTGAAAATGAGCCGTGCCGGTACGAAACCCGACTTGTTCACTTTCTCGAGCATCTTAACTGTTTGCAGTGGTCTCGTAGCGCTACCGCAGGGCGAGCAAATCCATGCTCAATCTATAAAAACCGGTTTTTTGTCCGATGTTGTTGTTAGTAGTGCATTGGTGAACATGTACACCAAATGCGGGTGCATCGAAAAGGCTGCGAAAGCGTTTGTCGAGATGCGTACAAGGACTCTTATATCATGGACTTCGATGCTAACTGGTTACTCTCAGCACGGTCGGTCGAGAGAGGCGATTCAGCTCTTCGAGGACATGAGATTAGCTGGCGTGAGACCGAACCAAGTCACCTTCGTCGGTGTCCTTTCTGCGTGTAGCCACGTGGGGTTGGTCGACGAGGCCGAGCACTATTTCAACATGATGCAGAGTGAGTACGGAATCGAGCCTGTCATGGACCATTACGCGTGCATGGTCGACATGTTCGTGAGGTTGGGTCGATTGCAAGACGCGTTCGATTTCATAAAGAGGATGAACTTCGAGCCCAGCGAGATCATTTGGTCGATTCTAATCGCCGGGTGTCGGAGCCACGGGAATATGGAATTGGGGTTCTATGCCGCGGATAAATTGCTCAACGTCAAGCCTCGCGGGATTGAGACTTACATGTTGTTGCTCAATATGTACATGTCGGCGGAGCGATGGCACGATGTGTCGAGGGTTCGAAAGCTAATGAAGGACGAGAAGATCGGATTTATCAGGGACCGAAGTTGGATTACGTTGAAAGACAAAGTACATTTCTTTCGCGCCGACGATCGGTCTCACCGTCAGAGCGGCGAGATGTATGAACTGCTGGAAAATCTACTGAACAAAGCTAAAGAGTTGGGCTATGTGCCGTATAAAAGCGTCGAGTTATCTGAAAACGAAGACGACAGCGAGAAAGCTTTCGTTCCAGTGACTCATCATAGCGAGAGACTAGCTATTGCTTTCGGGCTGATAAACACGTCACAGCATTCGTCGATTCGAGTTGTTAAGAACATCACTATGTGCAGGGACTGCCATACTTCGGTGAAGTTATTCTCGGCAATGACTGACAGAGAAATCGTCGTCAGAGACAGCAAAAGGCTTCACAAGTTCAAGGGCGGTCGGTGTTCGTGCGGCGATTTTGGCGCGCTTTTGTGAGAGGTTTCTCTGAGCTACATTTCGCGATTGCGAGGTATGTAAACTGCACCTGAGCTACATTTAGAAAGCATGCAATTAATTCATTTGATTTTAGAATCCTGTGAATACACTGATTAATCAAAAGACAAAAATTTGATCACTGTATTTCTGAAGCAATTGATCAGATTTGTTCTGTGTTTCTTTTTTCTGACAGAAAAGGTCATGAAACGTCGTAGTTGATTTGTGTGGATTCAAATATGAGATTGGGTAATGCTAAGTTTTTCACTAGTTTTACTACTTCATGTCATTTATCTTGCATTTTGCTCTCTTTGTTACTATTTCGATTTTCCGGAAGGTTCTATTAATGACAACTAAATTATACTCTCTCTCATGTTTGGACCTGAGATTTTTTAATAAACTTAAAATATGGGCTTAATTAAATAAAAAAAATTTAAATAAGATTAGAAATCAGGCAGGACTTGAACTGGGCTTAATTAAATAAGAAAAAATTAAATAAGATTAGGAGTCTAACGAGACTTGAAGTTAATATTAAATTATACGACGAGACTTGAAACAACACCCTCCCACCCTCATGTCTGGATTCGAGATTTTTTTTTTTTTTTTTTTTTTTGAGAGAAAGGTGAAGTAATTAGGCTTCGAACTCGAGACCTCGGATACCAACCATTAAGTCCATTGCCACTTGCGTTAGGAACGGTCAGTTAGACTCGAGAATTTTTAATAGATTTAAGACGTGAGTTTAATTAAATAAAAAAAATTAAATAAGTTTAGGAGTCTGACGGAATTTGAACTCAAAACTTTCTACTCTGGTATCATATTAAATTATACGAAACAACCGCCATTGTTTAAAAAACTCAAGTTAGTAGAGCGCAATGTTTATATATTTTATATTCAACATATACACTGTTTTTTTTTTTTTCAATTGAAAGAAAAATAAAGAAAATTAATAAGTAGGTGAAAACCTTCATTCTTCATTATTAGTCATTTTCTTACTAATTTGATGCCCAAAACATTTAATGTAGAACAATAAGTTGTGTTAAAAAAAAAAAAAAAATCCTTTATTGTTATACTATGGATGCTTTGAATTCCTATTGGATAGGGAAAGTGTGTAGTACAATAAAATTGGTTGCCCTAATCATAACATGGGAGATCTCTACTGTTCATATTGCTTTAAGATTCGAGCTGGTGGACTGATTGAAAAATTGAAAAATGACAATAATTTTCAGATATTTAGAGCATTAAATGAACTATTTATTAAATACCAAATCAGAGACAAATCAGAGACAAAATAATATGGCTATAGTTAAATCAAATAAATTGAAAATTTAAAAATTGGGTCAAATCGATTCATTTTTTTTTTTATTTTATTTATGACATCATTTCAGATGTATGAGCGAAAGCAAACCTTTTAAAAAACAGATCAAAAAAAAATTATTGCAAATTTGCAAATTAACAAACAGATCTTCCACCTTCCATTTTGTTTTTTTAGCATATTAGGATAGATTTGAAATGAGTTATTATTTAAAAAAAAAAAATTATTGCAAATTTGCAGTAGGCTCCTATAAAAACTTATTTGGATATCTGATTAAGTTATCTGAGGTACTTAGATATGTCAACCGGTCGGATTCGAGATAGATTTTTAAAAATTCGAATTCGAACCCGGCTACCAAATTCGAATCCGAACACGAATCCGACGAATTTTAAAAATTCATATCCAAATTCGAACCCGACCAAAATTTCAAAATTCGAACCCGAAAATTCAAATCCGAAACACATATATATATATATATATATATATATATATATATATATATATATATATATATATATATATATATATATATATATTTTTTTACAATATTTTAAAATATATTATATTAAATTTAAATTTTTAAACTATAAATTTAAATATAATATCAAATATTTATATACATATATATTATATAACGTAAAATCAATTCGGATTCGGATCGGATTCGGGTTCAGGTTCATATCCCAATCCAAATCTAAATCCGTCGAATTTTTATTTTTTATATCCATATCCGAATCCATACCCGTTTAACTTCGAATAAATTCATTCCATTTGCATTCAGATTCGGATAAAATTTTAGATATCCGTACCCGTTGACATTCCTAGAGTCACTATATATTATTTTTTTTCTTTTTAATTATTTCAATCTATATATTTGCTTTTAGTACATATTGAGGTCTACATAGTGTATGTTTCAAACAAGATATTAAGTATACCCTAATTTGTTAAGTTTTGTATATAAATATAGATAAAATTTAATATATTTTATATGTTTATAAAAATTTCAAGGTAAAAATATACTAAACTTAGATCTTTTCGAATTAATTATTCAATCTTTTAAAATTTTAATTTTACTATCAAATTTTTTAATTTGTTTAGTTTGAATAAGTCAACAGTATTTTAACTTTAAAATTTAAATTAATTACTTATTTTATGCTTACTTTAATAAATTTATAATTATAAGAATTATGTAAAGTTTCGAACTAAATTTTTCAAATCAAACAAATTAAAATATTAAGTGATAAAATTATAATTTTGAAAAATTAAATAAGTAATTTAAAATAATCCATAATTTAGTTAAATTATACACTTTTTTTATCTAAATTAAACTACATTAATATCAATTTGGGTTAATTGCATACATGTCCCTCCAAATATGTCGAATTGCAAATATATTCCTGTAAAATTCAACTTTTCATATTTATCCCTGTAAAAATTCAAAGTTCTTCAAATATGCCCCTCAGGTTAATCCCCGTTTGGAATCCGTTAATTTTTTAACAGATTTCATGTAAAATTACTTTTTTGCCCCTTACAAATATATCTCTTCAAATATGCCCCTCAGGGTAAAAAGGTATATTCACTTTGTACTCTAACCAAGGTTAAGCATTTAACCTATGGTTAACTCAACTTTTCTAACAGTAGGGACATATTTGAATAACGGTGGATTTTTGCAGGAATAAATATGAAAAGTTAAATTTTACAGGGATATATTTGTAATTCGACATATTTGGAGGGACGTATGCAATTAACCCTATCAATTTACTTGCCAATAATTTCCTACTCATTTTATGTTACATTTAAAAATAAAGCAATAAATTAACTCACCACACCCACCCCTAAAATAATTGGGCATTATCTCTCTAATAATTAAATAAATAAATAAATAAATCAAGTATGAAAAGGACAAATTGGGAGTGCAAGTGCATGTGCTTGGATCTTCAAAAAAAAGTGGTCAACTTCCACACCAAATGAAAAAGACAAGGTGTGGCACTATCTTACAACACACACAAAAAAATAAAAATAATAAATAATAATAAAATTAAATAAATAAGGATAAAATAGAGAATTTTTTTATTATTATTTGTGTTTGTGAGTTTAATTTTTTAATAAAAAAATGTTAAAATTAATAATTTTAATGACCAATATAATATGTTTGTGAGTTTAACTGTATAGAACAAATCAATATATTTGATATAAAATTAAAGTGTTATATTATTATTTTTTTATAAAATTTTTATTTTTAGTCGTAATGTTGAAAATTAATAAAAGTTATTTTTCAGATATTTTTAATAACGTAAATCAAGTCTAATAAAAATCAATCATCGATTTGAAAATCCCATCATTAAAAAGAACTTTACTGATTGGACTTTCCACCTCTAACTATTGCTAAAATTAATAATAATAATAACATTATCATTTTTACTCACATTTTTCACATTTAATTTGATAAATAGTGATCAGATTCAATAAATCTACGGTAACTGCACCAACCACAGTGCAAGGTTTTGGGTACATTATGGGGTACATCAAATGTCCCCATAGAAAAAAAAAAAGGAAAAAAAGAAAAAAAGAAAAAAAAGAAAAAAGGACACTACATTCATTATTACAAAAAGAAAAAAGAATAAATCCATACCTTAGTGGGTCCCACGTACTCATCTCATTTCATTCTCCGTTCTCATTCTCATTCTCTCTGTCTCTAGACACATTTACACTTAACCCCCTCATCTTCTCACAGTAAACAAATGGTTGGAAAAATGTTTGAATACTCCCTCAACTATAGGTCTCTGTGAAGTGGACCCCTCAAAAAAACAACTTTTGATATATTTTTTAAAAAAATTTAGATGATCTTAAGTCAAAATTACAATAACTCGGCTTCTTGTTGGACAGAATTTTAAATTTTTTTTTTTTTTTTTATCGTAAGACACAAAAACCTCACTTAAATAATTTTATTCAGAAAATACTTCTGTACAAATTTGATTTTTTATTTTTATTATTTTAACGGAGATGCCCTAAACTTCTGATTATTTTTATTTGAATTATTATACTTATCTAAGTTAGAAATTAAATTTTACTAAATTTAATATTATTTTATTAGCCATTAGTCCTAGTCTAATTTTTTTTTTTGCTCAAAACTAATTATAATTATTTAATTCAATGATGTCACCACTAAACTTGCCACATTTTTAAATTTAGTCAACTAATGCAACTCATTTTAAAAATTATTAAAAGTAAAGGGGACCTCAATAAGATATATATATTAAAAAAAAAGGGAAAAATATAGAAATTTTTTTGTAAAAATTTATTTTTTTTATATTTTCTGTTGACTTTAAAAAAAATCTATATTTTATTTTTTTATATTTTATTTTTTTTAGAAAATATTTTTTAAGGATTCCGGCAGAGAGTGAAATGATCAAATTATTCTTATTTGTTTTATAAAAAAAAATTTTTACCATATTTTTATAATTTTAAAAATATTTTTGATATAAATTATAAAAAATAAACAGAATAGTGGCAGAATTTCGACGGAGAGGGACTAAATATATTAAGTTAATTTTTTTAAAAAATAAAATATAATTTTTTAAAAATAAAAAAAAGGTAAAATAAAATAAGTATTTATATTTACAGTGGAATTTTTCTATAATTTAGCTATATATTTATGAAAAATATTTGACGAGTGAAAGATACCTCACCCTCGGATGAGCATCATACATTTTTTTTTGGAATGCAAGAGTAGCATTGCTCTATTTTTATTTAAAATTTTACTATCAAATATAATAATAATTTTTTGGTGGTAAAGTATAATATTTTTAAAAAATGCTATTTGTACATTTTTATGCGGTGTGGTGAGGGTTCACTTCACAATTTGTGAAGTGATCCCTCACCTTTAGATGGATGGGTGTAAGATGCACACCTCTTTAAGGTATATATGTAGCATTGCCCAATATTTTTATACCACAAGATGATAATATTAAAATAAGCTAAACCACAGAATAATTAATTATAATTTTTTTTTTAACATGGAAAAGTAAACATGAGCTAAAAACTATGGAGGAGGGCGAATTAAAGTTTATCTAAAAAAATAAATTAGTTTTATATAGCTTTATATAAATATATGGAATAATATATATATCTCTACAAAATTTAAAAGTTTATATTTATTACTTCAAAATTTTTAAGTTGTTCATATATATACCTAATGTTAATATCTGTTAGAAAAATATAGTTAATTATATATTAAATATTTAATTTTGATTAGATAATGAAGTAAATTTATCTTTTTATTCTTTTAGATATTTTTATATTATTTTAAAATTTAAAATTTTTAAAAAATATATTTGAAAAAATAAAACTGATATTTTATATAATTAAAAAATAAACAACGAACATAAATATGAAAAATTAAACTTTGTAGAAATATATATGTTATTTGATATATTTACAAGTAACTATATAAAATTAATCCAAAAAAATAAAAAAAATATTTCTCATACATTCCAAATAGGGTGTACGATGTACACCTCATCCATCCCAGAATAGAATGAATTTTACTGGTCACTTCAGTGAAATTCATTTCATCCTGGGATGGATAGGGTGACTAGTAAATTTTATTTCATTTTTGAATGGATGAGATATATATATATATATGGTACATCCAAAAGTGGCAGATAGTATTGCTCAAAAAATAAATATTGAGGGGTTATTTTCAAAACTTACTATAGTTGAGGGGTCGCCACACATTTTTACCAAATCACAACAAAAAGATCTCTCTCAGATCGAGATCATAAATTCACAAATCAAAGTAAAACCCATTACATCTCTCTTTCTCTCTCTAAAACCCAAATCGAATTTTGAGCTCTATCGTTTGATCCTTCGACCTCGCAAAACCCTAATTCGGAGCCGAAACCCTAGGGATTCCGCCATGAAATTCCGCATCGGGGAGGGATCGAAGGCGAGGAGGATCCCATTTTCGTTGCCCCGCAGGAAGAGGATCCCTAACAATGGCGTTGATGGGGAATTGGGATCCAAGCGCATAGATTCGGGTATGGATTTTACGTTTTGATTTGATTGAGGGTTTAATTTAATAATGCCATGTTCTACAATTGTGATCTAGGTTTTCAACAATAAAAATGTATAGAGAGCCCCTCAACTATAGGCAATTGTGAAATAACCCCTCTTTTTTTTTTGGTTGGAGACTAGAGATGCCAACGAACTGAACACGAGCGAGTTGGATCCGCTCGTTTAATAAACTAGCCGAACACAAGTTGACTTATTAAATGAGCATTGCTACATGTACATCCAAAACTGGATATACATCCTACACCCCGCCCATCCAAGGGTCGGGACTTTTCCACCCATCACTTTGAAGTGATGGGTGAAATTCACCCCACCCTTGGATGGGTCGGGTGTAGGATGTACACCCCAAATGGGGTGTACACATAGCATTTACCCTTATTAAATTATCGATCTGAAAGATCAATACACGAGCTGGCTCATAAACAATAAATTAGATTTTCAGTCATATTATTAGATGTAAAGTTAAAAAAAAATTAAAAAATTAAAATTTTAATTTAATAATTAAAATTCACAAATGTTGAATTTTTTTATATTAGATTGGCTTAAAATTCAAATACTAAAAATTTATAATATATATATATATATATATATATAGTCCGATCAGGGTGATTTGAAAATACTAAAAATGTTGATGTTATAATAGTTTTTGTTATTAAATCAATTTTAGCAGAGTTTGGCTTATATACAATGATGAGTCTTATAAATAATAATTATTGTTAATTTTTGATTGAATGACCAAAAAGATAGGTTCAAGAGCTAATTTTTTTTATATATTTTAAAAACATTCCAGTTCAATATAAATTAATAAGCTTCTTTATAACTGATTTGGACTTTATATTTAAGTTAGAAAAAAAATTAAGTAATAAAAATCTATATTTCATATATATATATATATATATATATATATATATATATATATATATATATATATATATATATATTCGTGCTGTTATCGAGCTGAATACGAGCGAGACCAGCTCGACTCGCACGTGTTCAGCTCGTTTATTAAACGAGCTGAAAAATTCGGCTAGTGTTTGGCTCGTTTACTAAACGAGCGATTCAATTTTGAGCTCATTTCGAACCGAATACGAGCTGGCTTGCGAAAAACAAGCTGGATTGCCACCCCTAGTGAAGGCTCACTCACCTTCTAATTTTTCAAAAACTATATGATTTTAGGCTGAGACTTTAAAAATTTATCAAATTTAATCTTGATTATTGGTTAATAACAAATGGAATTATTATCAACCGTCCCTAGTGCAAGTGGCAAAAGGCTTGGTGGTTGATATTCGAGATCCTGAGTTTGAATTCTAGTTGCTTCACATTTCCTGCTAAGTTTATTTTAAAATAAATAAAGCGGTAGCACGCAGTTGGTTAAGGGTTTGATGGCCGGTATTCGAGATTATATAAGTTTTCTAAATATTCGAGATTATATAAGTTTTTTAAAAATTTATATAATTTTTTTTTTTAAAATTATTATATAGTTTTATCATTTTTTTTCTGAAGCAATTTCAAAAAATGCAAATATATATTAATTAAAACTTTTGAATGGCACACATAAAATTCATATTTTGCGGAAATACATAGATGCATAAATAATTTTGCAGTAATATATGTAGCGAGTCCAGCTAGAAAGCTTTTAGAAGTAAATCGTGTTGGCTTAAAGGGGTTGGTATCCTGCAATGTGGCAGGAGGTCGGATTGAGCCGAGTTACGTTCGAAATGGCGGAAGATTGAGTTGGGCCGAGTCATGTTCGAAGTGGCGTAAGGCTAGTTGTGCCAAGTCACAATTAAGATCCGTATGCGCTGTATCTGTACGCTTTAAGTGAATTGATTCCGTATTTCTAACAGATCGAGTTTTTGGGATTAATTATTAGTGCCAACGATCTGACAAACCGAAGAGTTTACTTTCTCGTCATTTTTGACAATAGAGAATCTGAATTAATGATCCGCACCGTTAATTTTGATCTAGATTATTTGAACTTGTTAGGCTTTCAAATTTTACAATTTTACAACATTAGTTTTTATTAGTTAATATAAAGTGAATTTGAGATTAGTTGATTACTAGACAAATGATATCCTAAAATTAGGAAATTGAAAACTTAAGAAGATCAAATAGCCTCGATCAAGTTTAGTAGCGCGGATCGTCAATAGAGATTCCTCCACAAGTGTTCAAATAGCCTCGATCAAGTTTACTAAACAACACCGAAGTAAACCCTTACTTCCACTAGTATTCTAACCTAATTCTGTATATGGACTATATTTTTCTAATTTCAAGCTCAATCAATTCTTCTAAAGCCTATTTATGTTTGGCAATAGGTAGTAAAGATGATGCTTTCTTCGAATCGAGGCCGTGGTTGGATTCGGATTGCGAAGATGATTTCTACAGCGTAAATGGGGGTAAGGTTGCTTTAGCTCTTTCTTTTCGCTTAATTTTCTAAAATAGCTTCTTTACTTGAAAAGCAGAAGTAGGATACATGACAAACAAATCAGAGCTCTCGGATTTAAAAAAAAAAAATGCTCTAATTTGAAGCGTATGCTTCAAACTCCAGGATGCATATTTTAAATAACAAATTCTTGTTCCTTCAATCTCATATTTAGACTTCACTCCGTCGCGAGGTAGTACTCCGAACCATCATTTCGCCACCCCTCGACGATCTCAAGCATACAAATCCTCCCCTCTGGGCTTTAGTCCTAACTTTCAGCCTGAATCTTCTCCGAATCATCAAAAACCGAAGCTCTCCGAACTTCTTCAAGAGAACCAAGAAGGCGAGGAGGATGCGACGGAGAAAAACACCGTAAACGGGACGACCAAAAGTGGCGCGAAAATGGAAAACCGCAATCTCAATACCAACTCCGGTGCGAGTCGCGATGCGTCTCTGAACGTAGAACCGGAGCATAAGAAAGACAGAGAGTTCAAGAGCATGCAGTGTTGCTTCCCGAACTTTGCGCGAAGCCTCAGCTCCACGGAGAGGAGGAAGCCGAGAATGAGCCCTGCTCAGTGAAAATCCCTTTTCGGCGCAGCTTGCTCTTGTGGAGTGTTTACATGTTCATAGCATAGATGGCTTTCTCCGATTCCCGAATAACAATGTACATGATACAGAGCCATTGCACAAGATGTGTTCTTTGTTGAGATGTATAGGGAGGAAAATGGTGTTGTTTTATTCGCCGCTTATCGACGCGTCGGCTGCGACGATTGATTCTTAAAATAACTGGTTTGAGAGTGTTTGAGAGGTGTAACAGTTTAGTTTCTGAGATAAGTTCTTAAAGATTCCTGGGACTATTTAAGTTGTTTGCTAAAATGTAAACAACAGTGAGATAAAATTTAATGAATTATATGTTTTCAATGGGTTTCTTATAATGGTTATTTGAATATTAGATATATAACTACATTTGTAGAGCATGTTTATAATGGATTATATAGTGACTTAATTATGTTATATGAGTATATAACATAGGGAGTTGAGTTGAAATGCCTTCAATAGCAAACCGTTCTATTTATTTTTTATGATAGAATTTTTAAATCGATGATCGGCACTCTTTAAATGATCTAGATAAAATATTTAAAAGTTAAATTTTATATTATTTTGACATCATTAACCTAATAATAAATGAATTGTAAAATTTATAATTTTAATAGCAGATATGAGTCTTTTAAACTATATAAAAAATATAAATTAATTAAATTTTAATTAGAAAAAATTTAAAATTATTTAAAATAAGATTTATACTTTTGATTTTGATTATAAAACTTTTATCACCACTTTTTAAAAGATACTCATTTTTAGTCGTTCATTTTTATGTTCATTTGATGGACAAAAAATAAAAAATAAAAAAAAATATAAAATTTAATTTTTAGATAATTTAAATGATCTAGCTCATATTTACGGTGTCGATCGTCATTTTAAAAGTTCTATCATCGAAAACAAATTAGTGGCAATAGAGTCCATTTGTTACCGATAAATGGTCTAGCTCATATTTATGGTGTCAAACATTATTTTAAAAGCTCCATCATCGAAAATAAATTAGTGGCAATAGAGTCCGTTTGTTACTGATAAATGGTCTAGCTCATATTTACGGTGTCGATCGTTATTTTAAAAATTTTATTATTAAAAATAATTTAGTAATAGAGTCCGTTTGTTACCGATAATATTCTAGTCTAGCTCATAACATAGGTGGAAAAATTGAGAAATTAATTATTATACTTTTGATCCTCAAATATAAAACCTGTGAGTTTTGATCTTCAACCTTTAATTTATTATATATTTTTTAAACTTGAACTTTTTATGTTGTTAATATCAAAATAATGCAAAGGCATTTTCGCATTATGATTGATAATATGATAATAATTAAATACTATACCGCTTATACATTAACACTTTATCAATATTTAGCCTGCTAAATTAAATTATGAAACTTGATTACAACATTCAAAAATTTGAGAAGTTACAATAAATTAAAATTTGAGGACTAAAATGTCAGCCGTCATCTTATAGTTTGAAGACCAAAAGTGTAATTTGATTAAGGCCTCTTATAAATTGCTACTCGTACATCCGAAATCTGTACGATATATATTCCATTTATCCTGAGGTGGAGACTTCTCTACTGGTTACTTTGAAGTGATCAATAAAATTCATCCCATCCAAAAATGGATGGAGCATAAAATGTACATCCGATTTCGAATGTACAAAAGCATTTACAAGAAGTATTTTCCTACAAATTATATATAGCAATGCTACCCGTACACTCCAAACAAGATGTACGATATACACCACTCGTCATTTCGAAATGACGAATAAAATTTATTCCATGCTAGGATAAGTAGGGTGTAAGATATACACCCCGTTTGAAATGTATATCTTACACCCCAATACATGCACATATGGACAAATTGCATATAAGTCCTTAAAACTCTTGTTAATTTTCATTGTGGTCCTCCATCTTTCTCATAATAATTCAACATTCTAAACCCACATAAGCACATTTCATTACTGCATAGTTCATGAACCTCTGATGAAAACATGCAAACAAAGATAAAGCTCAAAGAGAAGTATACATAAACAAAAGAGTCTCATGTGTTTCTCAGAAATAAAACAACAACAGCAACAGCAACAGCAACAGCAACAGCAACAGCAACAACAACATCAGCAATACCTTGCGCCCTTGCCGACGAGAACTCAATTCGAACTCGACGCGACACGTTCACGCTTTGATGGTCACGGTGCACAAGCACAGCCCGGACGGCTTAACCGTTGACACTCGCCATTCTGCTCCCACCGGCGCATCCGGATCGTACATCAGCGTCTGGTATCCGGGCTCTTCCTCCAGTGAGAACAGCAGCAGTTTCCCGTCGAGAATGCCGAACCGGAACCCTATCTTCGAGCTGCCCGTCAGGGGCACCGGAACCTTCCGACACGAGCCGTCGGACAGATCAAAGATCGACAGCCTCCTCTGATTCTGCCACTCCATGCAAAAGAGTCTCTTTCCGAGAACCGCGTGCGCGGTGACCATCACGCACCCGTTCTTGATCTCGCACCAAGAGTGGTACGACGGGTCGTACACGTCGACGGAGCGGGAGTTGCCGATCCTGAAGTTGGAGCGGCCACCCATCACGTAGAGCTTGTCCTCGAAGCCGCATGCGAAGCATCCGTAGCGAGGCCTCTTAAGGCTCTCAACAAGCCTCCACTCGTTCCGATCGGGATCGTACACCTCGGCACTCGACAAGCTATTGCCGTCCGATCCGTAGCCGCCCACAGCATACACCACGCCGTTGACCTCGGCGCACGCAAAGTCGTATCGCGCAATGTTCATCTTAGCAAGCATGCTCCATCTGTAACAACAAGTTCAGAGACTCGCAAAAACAATTGAAGCTTTAAAAAATTCTAAGTTTATAGGTTTAAGCTAATTTCTTACTTTAATAAATTTTAAGCTAACTAAAGCTGCAAAGATAAACAATGCAATTAAATTTTGAAGTTAAAGTGCTGATGATTGACTCAAATCAAAAAAATTAAAAGAATGAGAAGTAAAATCAAAATTTAAAAAGGTAGGGTAGTCGATTTAGAATGGTTCATAGTTCAGATAAGTTCTGTACGTTTTTACCAATTACTAGAGATAATACCACCTTGGTTACTTTCTCAAAAGTAGCAACGAATTGTACTATAAAGTACGGAAAAAATGATACCGGTTGAGTCGCGAATCATATTGATAAACCTCGTTAGAAGCATATTCCATCCCGTGATCAACCAAATACCCTGCCATCACCAAAAGCGTTCCATCAAGAACGACTACTCCGAAACCGGCTTTCATCGGACCAGGCATAGGAGGAAGAGCAAACTGCTTTTTCCCGAAGCAGCTTAACGCCTCCCAATGGCTCCCTTTCCCTTCTTCATTGCCAGTTAATATATATATCCACTCCTCTAACTTCGCTGCTTCGTTTCTCACTATAACAAACTCCTTGCTTTGGATAAATGATCTCCAACTCTTGCACACGGTACCCATATTCGGAAAATAGGACCTGGGTATTAAAGCAAGGCAACACTTTGCAACATCGTCGGGTAACCCGGGTATTAAAGCCCGGTGAAACCCGTTTTCGGCTTCCGTCGAAAGCCCTTCCTGGTTCAGCCCAGCAGAAGTTTCCGAGCCAAGGCTCATCTCTGATTCTGCGAACTGCTGCTTTGTAGCAACGAAACCAGGCATTGCGAAACTTGGCGTTAAAAACATTTGATTGCTGTGGAAAGGATTGAATTCGTTATGCTCGCTTTTAGTGTGCGTCCTCGACAATGGGGGAGAGTAACAGGAGTTTTCGGATATATTATAAGTGGTGATGGGTCAAGCGGAACGATTCGTGGTATCCATCGTTTACAGGAATTTTCAGAGACAAGGGCTTGAACGATGCGGAGGTTTGGTTCTTGAACACCGATGATGCCGTCGATTTTGTTTTCGCTGTCTCAGATGCCATTCGCGAGTGGCACCTTTTGGAGTAAGCTTTGTCGATTGACCGCGAGAAGCCAATCTCCTTATTAATGTCGTAAAAGTTGTTCTTTCCACTGACCATTTTCCGCAATCTACAAAGAATGTCAACGACATTATAAATTTAATCAAGTAGAGAGAGAGAGAGAGAGAGAGAGAGAGAGAGAGAGAGAGAGAGAGAGAGAGAGAGAGAGAGAGAGACTTACTGACAGCCACAGAAATGTAAATTATACTTAACCTGCAGTAGCCTCCATTTTCTGAAGTTGAATCAACTGCAGCAAACAAAATGAAAAAAAAATACAGCATCCAATTCAGTGAAACATAAAAGTGAGAAAAAGTCGCGAAATTGTAAACTATCATCGTAACATACTTTGAAGATAACATATGAAGAAAACATGAAGTATCTGATTATGATTTACGATCAGATGAATTGCACGATCGAGAAACTATGCTTGCTTTCTTAAGGAATGTAAACACTCGTATCTTTCCAATTAAAGCGGTAAAGGAATCGGTGACAATTCACTTTAAAAACGACCCGAAACAAGTTGGAATTTAAAGGTGTTGTGCAATTTAGAATATCTTTAGAATATCACAATGGAATATAAGAAAACAAATCCCTTGCGATATGTTTCATGAAAGTTCTCGTATCGCTCAACTATTTTCTTAGATTAGAAATTTTATTTCAATCTCTACATGGTCGATATCAAGTTAAAAACCAAATCAATTGAGCTCTCTCACACTTTAGTTGTGCTCTTGACAACTCAAATTCTTGGGAAATTTCTTGTATCGTATGTACTAACAACTACTATGCTCACAAATCTAATTTAAACGAAGAAGTAAAATCTATCTAGAATTGAGCTAGAATACTTTTCGAGACCATCATTTCTAGTGACAGGGTATCTGAATCGACGATCGACGCATTAAAACATGATCTGCACCTCGTGACCTTCCTCCTAGGAACCAAATTTTTCGTGATTTTTTCGACATTATTTATCGGTTGTTCAAATGGTCTCAATCGATAAATAATGTCGAAAAATGACGGAATTTGGTTTCTAGGAAGTTCACATGATATAACATCATATTTAACGGTATTGATCGTCATTTCGGATGTCCCATCATCAGAAACTACTCCAGCTCGGCATCTAATATCTAATATTAAGATTATGAACCGATTTTCGATAGAGGAAAAGATATGAATTCTCATGACATGCTACAAATGAAGATGATGAAGCAATATTTAAGCCGAAGATTAACTCGAGCATCGGAAAAAAAAACAGTAGACAAAGACTCCAAATCAACAACTAAATTGAAGCATCAAAGGAGAAAACACAGTTCAGATCTACATAAATAAACTCCGAATGGCGAAATCATATAAAACTAAAACATAATATAACAAATACTACTACATCATCAGTGCCACAAATTAAATGGAAGCTTCATTAACACAATAGCTAAGATATTTTTAAAGAGCTTGAGAACAAAAGTAAACAATATAGGAGATCACAGATCACCCATTAATGAAACAAATTTTGCTTTTCTTTTTCCTAAATGGAGATTATAGTAGCTAAAACAACTAAAGATCCCTTCCTTTTGACATTGGAATCACAATTTAGCAGAGTTATTCAACAAAAATAGTTGAAGGGCACTTCACAAATCATCAAAAAAAAAAAAAAAAAAAAAAAAAAAAAAAAAAAAACCCATGGAAGAGGAGATAATACACAACAGATCTGCAGCAGCATAAAGTTGAGATCTTTATCCACCAACATCAAAAAGATCAAAACTTTGACACACAGATCAACAGATTTGCAATGGGGAAACCCTAAAATTTGGCTTAAAATGCCATGATTTCCAAGTTGGTAGCATTGAAAAGGGGGGAAATGCCCACAAAAAAGGAGCTATTTTTTTGCAGAAACAAAATTTGATCTGCAGATGAGGAGCAATTAAAGGGAGAGAGTGAGAGAGAGAAAGAGGAGAAAAATATGTACCTAAAATGGAAAATTTATCTAAGGAGCTCAAAATACCCAAAAATGGTGAGAGAGAGAGAGAGGGAGAGAGAGAAGAGAGGGATGAAATTAAAAGGAAAAAGGATAGAATGGGTGGGTGAGATAAGAAGGTTAAAAATGTCTAAAGATCCCCTCAACTATAAAGTATTTTGAAACAGGTACCTCAACAATTTCTCTCCTTGCTCTTTTTTTTTTTTTTTTTTTTTTTTTTTTTTTTTTTTTTTTTTTTTTTTAGAATTTTTTAAAAAGTGTGAATATTATTTTTTTAAAAAAATGCATAAGTTTTTTTTCTTAGTTTTTATTTTTTGAATAAATTTTTTTTAAAATAAAAATATTATTTTTTTATGAAATCTGAAAAAAAAAAGAAAAAATTATTATTTTTAGGAATCAAACAGACAGAAAATATTTTTTAAGTCAGAAAATAATTTTTTAAAATATTTTTCAGAAAACCAAACACCATCTAAAATGATTTTTATAAAAAAATTTGAGAATTTTATCAAATTTAATAGTTTTAATCACTTTATCAATAAAAAAAATATTAATAAACTAAATATAGCTAATTTAGCTATTGAATTTTTAACTTGAATTTGAAGTTTAAAAATTCTGAAATGATTTAAACGGCAAAATTAAAAAGTTGAGGGGTCGGTTTAAGTTATTGCTCTTTGTGTAGGGAAAATGTTCTATTTATTTAAGCATTTAAGTCCCTAAATTCTCACGTTTGTCGAATTTTAGATACTAAATTGTATCTATTTGAAATTTTACTTTCCAAAATCAATATTTTCGTATATTATTTGAGTGAACGGATATTCGATTAACTTTTTTTTTTTTTTTTTTTTTTTTTCACCGTTTTAAAATGTGCATGTGTCCTTTATCACTCAACAGGTGTTTACTTATTTTAATTTTAAAAATAATATCTAATATATTTTTTAATATTTTAAAAAATATTTTATTATTTTTGAGGGGTCAAAATTTCTGTGATGTCCTAACTTTCTAGAGTTTCATCCAATAGAACTATTATATTTTCAGCACGATTAATTTTCTTAACATTTTAGAACGGTAACTATTCTACCTCCTAACCCTCGTCTAAAATATTATAATCGGATTAAAAAGTTTAGTCTTATTATATCTCATATTATTTTTATTCTGAGATGATCGTGCAATGATTTTGTTGAAAGTTACACTCTATCCATAACGATTGTTAGTCTGGGAATCACATTCTGTCCGCTAAATAATCCTGACTCAGCTGAGGTGATTGGCTCTGGTACTAGCCCCAACTTCCCAAGGGGTCATCCATCAACTACTCTACCTCCGGTATGCTTACTCCATCGCCCAAAATATTATAACTAAGTTAAGAAATTTTATCCTATTATATTTTATATATATAATTATTTTAAATTTTGAGTATCATAATAATTTTATTGATTTTAAATTTTTTTTTTCAAATATTCTTTTTTTATATAGAATTTACTAATAAAATTAATTTTTTGAAAAATATTTTGATGATTTTAAAATAAATTTAAAAATTTTGAATAGTAGTCAGGAATAAATAAAAAAAAGGCACAATAAATAAAGTACTTTTTTAAAGGTTAAAATACATTTTTTTTATAAATATTCATTTTTTTACTTCTTTCTCCCTTTTAAAAACCTATATATATATATATATATATATATATATATATATATATATAGAAATACCTATTTTTTCACTTATTTCTAACTTTAAAAAATTTATATTTTACTCTTTTAAAATTTTAAAAAATATTTTTAGAAATTACCATATTAAAAAAAATGAAATAATCAAATTACCCTTACTTATCTTATAAGAAAAAAATTAATTTTTAATATATTTATATAATTTTAAAAAAAAATTCGGTATAAATTATAAGAAATGAACGAAATAATAACGAAATCCTGACAAAGCGGGACTAAATACATCATCTTAAAATTTGAAATAAATAAAATATAAATAAAAAAAAAATCATATTTACAGAAGATTTTCTGTAGTTTAGGTTTTTGTGTAGGGGGGGGAGGGGTCCTTTTCAACATGAATTATATGGGGGTCCTTTTCAACATGAATTATATGGGGGGGTGTCCTTTTCAACATGAATTATATGCGGATAAGGGTGGTGTGATATTTTTTCAATAACAAGGGAAAATGCAGAGGACTTAAAAAGTGGGGTCATGAGAGTGGAAATATTATCCTGTTGTATATGGTGAGGGTATAACTAGGGTTGTAACATCTCACTCTACTATTATTATTATTATAGCTAAATTATAAAAAAAAATTTTGTAATATTTTATTTTTTATTTTATTTTTTTGATTTTTAAAAGTCTGTATTTTGTTTTCTCGTAATTATTGAAATATATAATTACTCTTCCACCGTCACTATTCCGTAATCGTCAATTTTTTAAAAAATATTATTGAATATATCTAAAATATATTTTTAAAAATGACGAGAAATAAGTTAAAATTTATTCTCTCTCCAATATAAGGTAAGGACATTTTCGTCAATTTACCTCCTCCGTTAACGCGGTTGCCCCTTAAAGACAATTTGATAATTACGAGGGAATAAAATATAGACTTTTAAAAGACAGGAGGACGAAATAAAAAAACAAAATATTACAGAAATTTTTTTTATAATTTAACCTATTATTATTATTATTATTATTATTATTATTAGTGGATCGAGGATAAGAATATTCAAGAATAAATTCGAATCAATTCTGATGCTGATTTTGATACGATGTAAATACAAATGTCAAAATTTAGCGTGCCACATTTATTCACATTCTAAAAAAAAAAAAAACGAAGGAATGCGAATATAGTTTTTTAAATAATCCGACGTAATTAGATTGTTATTTTTTTTAAAAAATACGATTATGAAATTTTGGAAAATAAAATAATTTTCTATTGTTTTTTTTTTAATTTACTATAAATTTCATGTTAAAATTATATTTATATTTGTTAAATATTAAATTTTAGTGAAAATAAACGTAAATTTGTAGTTGCATTGTGTGTCTTATTCGTTTTTATTTTAATTTATATTTATATATTATATATGTACATTAATATATATTATTATCCGAATATAAATCCCACTCGTAGCATCTGATACATTTCGATATCCAAATTCGCATCCGAAGAAAAACATGAATTCGGATATGGTTTTGTCAAAATTTCGACCGTAATCGATAATTTTCATTCATCGGAATTGATTCGAGGCCAGTTAATTTTTATTCTATTTTTAATAAATTGTTTATTTGGTTATCAAACTACGAGGTGAGTGACACTTTTGACTCTTAAATTTTAATTTATTATAATTTTCGACTCGAACTTTTAAACTTATAGCAATAAAAATTTTAACTCAATTTAGGGCGCATTTAGTATTTAGGAAGGAGATTAGGGCAAATATATATAGAGATATGCTTCTAGATTTTTTTAGTAGGATCGTGGTAAATATATTATACGTATCGTACGAAACAAATAGAATATTTGTCCAACGTAATTTCTCTGTAATTTTAAATATAAAAAATAATGTAATACTAATGTGATTAATAATAAGTCAACAATTAAAATGTCACATTATTTTTATATTAGCGAATCATTAATATTTAGTCAATTAAATTAAATTATAAAATTTAATTATAATAATTTTAAAAAATTAAATAAAAAAATATAATAAATTAAAATTTGATGACCAAAATGTTCCTGCCTTATAGTTTGAGAACAACACGTGCAATTTACCTTTTTATTATTTAGGAATAATTACCTGTGTACCTCTGAAATCTGAAAAAATATCTGATTTACCCCTCTTATTTTTTCCTTTCCAATATATCCCTCATTCGTTCCACCGTTATTAAAAATATTCCTACCGTTTCCCTTTGTTAAGTTAACTAGGATTAAACTAGAGTTAAATAATAATCGGAGTTGAAAACTACCAGATATACCTATTTTGTCCGGGTTTAGGGTTTAGGATTTTTTAGGGTTTTAGGGTTTAGGGTTTACGATTTTATAGAGTTTTAGGGTTTAGGGTTTAGGGTTTAGGGTATATTTGAAAGGGCAAAATGGTAATTTTATACAGATAACGGCAACTACAAATGGTACACTAACAGAGTTTAACTTCAGGAATATTTTGGAAAGAAGTTAGTTTAACTTCAGGGATATTTTGGAAAGAAGTTGGAACGTAAGAAGGGTAGTTTTAATATTAGCCTTCTAAGAAGGATAAATCTGAAAACAGGAAATTTTTAGAAGTATATAGGTAATTGCCCCTATTATTTATATCCCTCACATCCCGCTTCATCTGATATGGGTTGGGACGGGAGTGAATTTTTGACGAATTGAAACATATCAAAGCGAATTTTTGACGAATTGAAACATATCAAAGGAAAGAGGGAAAACACCTCCTAAGATTGTAAGAAGGATTTTCTTTTGAAAAAAATATATAAAAACATATTTTTATTTTTTTGAATAAAAACATTTGGAAAACAAAATGGTGACTTTTTTTTTTTTTTTTTGTTTATAAAATATAGAAAATACTATTCGAAAAATATTATAATTTTTTAGAAAATCAAACGGACAAAAAATAAATTTTCAGCTAGAAAACTATTTTTAGATTTTTTTTTTTCTGGGAAAATTAATTAAAGTCTCCTTTTGTGAATCCGGAGGACGAATTCAAAATAAATTATTATTTTTTTCTTATTTTAGAATGTAATTGACGAACGAGATTTGAAATTATAGTCAATTCAGAATATAATCAACATTCATATGAAATTGAAATAATTCCAACCAAAAGATTATATCAAGATTTTTTTAAAAAAATAATAAGAATTAAGTAAAAAAAAAAGTAATAAAGAAATGGGAAAAAAGTAAGTACAATGCAACTTATAATTTTGTTCTTTTTTACTTTACTATACTCATTAAGTTAAAAAATTTATTAAATTTAGTGACTACATTAGCTATTAGCCTTTAATTAATCCTGTTTTGCTTGCTACAAAGTAATAATAAATTTATTAAACTTGATTAAATTATTAATAAATGTAATAAAATATTTTATTTTAATGGACTAATATTAATAAATTGTGAAAAAAAAAAAATAAAGCTGAGGGTGCAGTTTTAAATAGGCCTATAGTTGAGGGGGTCTCCATACTTTTTTTTTTTTAAAAAAAAAATGATGGAGATCGTGCTTGTGTTGGTGTCTCTAATAGTTGACTTTTTTTTTTTTTTTTTTTTGGTTGTTGCATTTCAATATCATCTTTATTATTTAGTTAGAAAAGGACTTATTCTTAATACCCATTTATTATGGTATAAAAAAGTGATTGATTTATTCTTTTAAAAAAGATAGAGATTAGTGGATATGAATGGGGGAAATAATTCCATGGTGGAGAAAAATAATTCTTATATGAGTGTGTACTAAAATATTTTTGATGATATGATAGTATCATTATTAATTATTTAATTTTAAACATTAATATTAAACTTTAAGTACTATTATTATGCTCTAAATTTTAAATCATAATTCTTCTGTACTTGTTACCAACACGCCAACAACAGAAATGAATCAATGGCCAAAAATAAGATACTCCAAGCATTTTCCAACTTTTAATCTTATGAGTAATGCTATATGTACACCATTCCAAAAGGTGCGAAATTTTATAGGCATGGTGTAACGACCCGACCCACTAGCAACAATCATGGTGTAACGACCCGACCTACTAGCAACAATAACTCGTTAGGCCCAACCCGACCCGGCCTACTAGCAACAATAACTCGTTGGGCTCAACCCACAGCCCAAAATACTTAAGCTCAGTTATTATTAATAGTGTTCATGTCCATATAAATCCAATCACAATTCCAACACATTCGATGTGGGACTATTGGAGGCGTCACAGACTCCCCCGTTTAGGCCTGATGTCCTCGTCAGTCCAAACACAACACAGCAGCCCAATATCACCAGACGATGTGAGACTCATCTCGCTAGCCCTGCCATCTAGATCCAATATCACCAGACGATGTGAGACTCATCTCGCTAGCCCTGCCATCTAGATCCAACCCAGGCTCAGCCGAAACTCGCCGCACACTTCCGACTGGTTATTGACTTCGATACTAAATGTAACGACCCGGCCCATTAGCAACAATAACTCGTTGGGCTCAATCCACAGCCCAAAATACTTAACCTCAGTTATTATTATCAGTATCCATGTCTCATATAAATCCAATCACAATTCCAACCACATCCGATGTGGGACTATTGGGGGCGTCACACCTCCGATGTGGGACTATTGGGGGCGTCACACATGGGGGTAGGGTGGGACTGTTATATTCCTGAAGTTCAGGTTGTAGTCGCGAGTTCGTGTAGTTGGAGATCGCCAGGGTTTGGACGACGCTTTGATCTTGGACTTCCACGGGGCCAACACGCCCAGCATGCTCGTTTTTGTCTCGTAGGGTGGCAAGTTCGTGTATCGCGTGAACTCGTGACTCCGACGCGTCACGCGTAATGTTAAGTTATGTCGTATAGAGGGAACTTCGATACTTCCGTGAGAAATGGTTCATAGATTCTTTTTCGCATTTGATCTGATCTGCGCATTCGATCTGCAACCCGTTTGAAATGCGTGAAAAATCAAGAATTATCAAAATAAGGACAATCCAAAAAGATTAGTAAAATAAGTTATTTGATCCGATTTCAATTTCGAAATATATTGGCTCTTTTATTTGTAAAATTTTACTGTCCTCTAACTCCAATAAAAATAAACACATCATAAAAGAAAACAATAAATATGAAGTTGTTTAGCAACGAGAGTAATGAGATATCTTTTTTTTTCTTCGATGAGGTCGTTTGGTGTAATATAATTATAAATATAGTGTAAATTGAAGCATTTATATTTAAACCAATCATGCTTGGTCGTATATGATTGTGAGAGATTCAGTTATTTATTAACTCTATAATAATTCCCAATACGTCCGTTGACGTGGTAAATTTTTTTTTTTTTTTTTATTTTTTTTTTTTATTTGTTGTCTTTTTGCTTTTTCATCCCTTTATTTTTTTTTAAGTCGTTTTTTTTCTTCTCTTAAAAATTATATTTATTTTATTTTTTCTAATGATTTCTTTTATTTTCTGCTGTATTTACTTTTTTTTTTTTTTTTTTTTTTTTTTTTTTTATACTACACCAAGCTTATAATAAAAATGCATAAAAATGAAAATCGAGACGAGGATGGATGCAACTCGGAGAAGGAGGAGGAATCGATTCCGATCGCCGACACCAAAAAAGCGATGAGGAGGAGAAAGAGGGGAGGCAACACCACCACCGGATCTTTCAATCGATGGAGTAATATGCGATGATGAAGAAGACGATGATGATGATGATGGTTGTAAAGTGAGGGCTTTCTCATTTTCATCTCTTGGATCATACTATTTTTCCAACCACCTACTAAATTCTGGAGGTCCATTATCATTCTGACCGGATATTCTTTAATCTAAGGGTCAAAAATTTAATAACACAAATAATTTGGTACTAATAGTATAGTAGTCTATGTCTATATATAGAGTTCGACTACTATACTATCGATAGCACCAACCACAAGGTGCCACCAAATTTTCCATCATTAAATCTACTTTTATATATATATATATATATTCGAATTATGTCAAGCCGAACACAAGTAACCTAACTCCAGCTTAGGGATGTTAATGGATACGAATATCCAAAATTTTATCCAAACATGAATCTGAACAAAATGGATTTACATGATGGTAAACGGATATGGATTCGGATACGGATATAAAAAACGAAAATCTTATCGATTTGGATTCGATTATAGATTTTGACTGTACCCGACCCGAATCCGAACCTTATCCGAATCCGAATTAATTTTACATTATATAATTTTAGGATTTTAGAGTTTAGGGTTAAAAATTTTAGGGTTTAGGATTTAGGGTTTTAGGGTTTAGGATTCAGGTTTTAAGGTTTAGGGTTTAAGGTTTATAAATATGTGTATATAAATATTTGATATTATATTAAATTTATATTATAAAATTTTAGATTTAAAGTAATATGTTTTGAAATATTATAAAGAAAAAAAGGAGAAATAATTGTTTCGGATTTGATTTTTTGGATTCGGGTTTTAGAATTTTGATCGGTTCGAATTTGGATATGAAGATTTAAAATCTGTCGGATTCGGGCTCATATTCGGATTTCGGATTTGATAGTTGGGTTCGGGTTCAGATTTTTAAAAATTCACCCCGAATCCGACCCGTTGACATCCCTACTCCAGCTCGTGTTAGGCTTATTAAGATATCGAATTGAAAAATCCAGCTCATTTATGAAACTAGCGATTTTTTTTCGAATCCATTTCGAACCGAACACAACTCGCGAATAACAAACTGAATTACGAGCCCTACTTGATAGTTGGCAAATGAGGTTCTAACTCCAGCTCGTGTCCGGTTCGTTAAGATATCGAATTAGAAAAATCCAGCTCGTACTCTGAGCAATTTGATTTCGAGTCCATTTTGAACCAACACAACTTGTGAATAACGAACTGAATTATCAGTCCTACATGATAGTTGACAAATGAGATTCTAACTCTAGCTCGTGTTCAGCTCATTTAGATATCGAACTGAAAAAATCAGCTTGTACTTGACTCGTTTATTAAACTAGCGACTTGATTTGGAGTCTATTACGATCCGAACATGACTGGCGAATAACGAGGTGAATTATCCGCCTTACTTGATAGTTGGCAAAGGAGGTTCTAAGTTCTAACTCCAGCTCTTATTCGATTCGTTAAGATATCAAACTGAAAAATTCAATTCGTAGTCGACTCGTTTATTAAACTATCGATTTGATTTCGAGTTTATTTTGAACTGAACACAACTCGTGAATAACAATGCCCTACTTGATAGTTGACAAAAGAGATTCTAAATTAAAAATATAATTAATTATTATTATTTTTTTTAATCAAATCAGAATATTTTTACATTCAAAATCATAGCATCAAATAATTTCCTCGAAAAAAAAAAAATCTCTTCGTTAGGTGTGAGATTTGGTCAAAATTAATTAAAGTACATGATGTACCGCACATATAAAATTATATATAACACATGAGCAACGCGAGGCTAATTAATAATTAAAAAAAATAAAATTTTTGTAAAACCCCCTCAACTATGTGCGATTCTAAAATTGACCACTGAACTATTATTTTTTTTGGGATTAATCATGCCAACGCTTAATATATTATTTTGAATGAGAAATTTTTCTCAAACTTAGTGACTCTAATAAAATTTGTAATGAATTAAAATTTTTGATCAAGGCACCAGCTTTTAAATTCTAATTTTTAAATTTTTTTTAAAAACTTTTTGGATGAAGCAACGATAATAAACTAATTCATTTATTAAGAATTGGTGTGATGATATATGAGTGCTATGTTATTTTAACATTTTTATTATTTAACTACTATATTATTTTAAAAATATGATTTAATAAATACGTTACTACTAGTAATTTAGCTATTTCTAATGACCGTGGTACTTACACAAATTAAATAAATCATAAATGTACGAAAGAAAATAAAATTACATAAATTTATGTGAAAAAGTTTATGGTTTTTAAAAAAATTACAGACGAAAAAAAAAAATTACTTTGATAAAAGAAATACGATTACAATAATGTCCAGTATATAGCGAAGAAAAAAAATATTTTTAACGAATTTCTTTTCATTGGATTTTCGTACTACGAGCATTGTATTCCGCACTCCTGTTTGATATCAGTTGTGTACTTCGGACTTGGACTGCTTCCCACTAAGGTTGTCAATGAGTCGGAACACGAGTGAGCTGGAGTTGGCTCGTGTTCGACTCGTTTAATAAACAAGCCGAATACGAGCTGGATCATTTAAATATCGAGCTGAAAAATTTGGCTTATATTCGAGCAGAACAAGAGTTGGCTTGCGAACAATAAATTTGATTTTTATTCCTATTATTAGTTGTAAAGTTTAAAAATAATTAAAAAATTAAAATTTTAATTTAATAATTAAAATTTATAAAAAAATAATAGCCTAAAATTTAAATAGTAATATATATATATATATATATATATATATATATATATATATATATATATATATATATATATATATATATATATATATATGAGCGGTTATTGAGTCAAACACGAGCGAGCTCACCCCAGCTCGTGTTCGACTCATTTACTAAACGAGCGATTCGATTTTAAGCTCAACAAGTTGACTCGCGAACAGCGAGCTGGATTGCCACTCATACTTCCCACCATAGACATCTAATTAGCGCACCGCAAAACTATCAAGGAATCGAAAGCATAAAATCGAAAATGATTATCAATTTTGAGACATATCTAACAAAACAATAGAGAGTGAAAAACATAATAAATGCAAAATTGAATGGGTTATATATATATATGTGGTGAGATATGATATATTTTGTTCTACAATCTCACATTTTGGAATATCATATCTCACTACAAATGGCCAAGGGTTTTTGTTCATGATAAAGTGAATCTCTTTTATTAAATAGTAAGTAGCAAAATTGAATGGGCCTCATTAAATTACCACATTGATTATTGCCCATATTATTTAGTGCATTATTTTGTTATATAAAGGCCTCTCTAATATTATGGAGTATGTGTGTATGAGTGTGAGAGTTAATCCATAGATAGAAGTAGTGTAGCAATTATCTTTGTATGCTTGTTGATGTTCTCTCTCATCTCCATAGGTAGGTACTTTCTTTTTGGGTGTTAAGAGTGCTTACACATTTTTACTTTGCTTGCTTGTAGTTACGGATGTCGATGGGTACGAATATTCGAAATTTTATCCGAATTGAATCTGAATGGAATGGATTTATTCGATGTTTAACGAATATGGATTCAGATATGTATATAAAAAATAAAAATCGACGGATTTGGATTTGAATTTGAATTTTAATTGTACACGACCCGAATCCGAATCCGACCTGAATCCGAATTAATTTTACGTTATATAATATATGTATATAAATATTTGATATTATATTTAAATTTATATTTTAAAATTTTAAATTTAATATAATATATTTTAAAATATTGTAAAGAAAAAAAAATAATTATTTCGGATTTGAATTTTTGGGTTCGGATTCGGATATGGATTTTTAAAATCCGTCGGATTCGGATTCGGGCTCAGATTCGGGTTTGATAGTTGGGTTCGGGTTCGGATTCGGATTCTTGAAAATCTGCATCGAATCCGATCCATTGACATCCCTACTTGTAGTTCAGAAAATTAAATTTATAGATGCAAATGGATTCAGATTGATAGAGATTTTCGTTCCGAATAGGATGGTAAGTGATAATCAAAAATAAGAAAAAAAAAATCAATATTCAATCAACTAAATTAGACAGTAATAAAAAAATTATAATGAAATGAAGTTTAAGGACCAAAGGAGCAATTTAATTAGCAATTTCTCAGTGACCCAAATTTTTTTTTTTTTATAATTTTTGTATTTTTATTATGAGAGTCAAAAAGTAGATGCAATAAGCAAATGCCACAAATCTTCTATAATCTCACTTTATTAAATATCAAATCTCACTATTACCATACATGCATGGAATAGTGAATCTCTATTAGTGAGTTGCAACATTAAAATATATGCACCTCATTCAATTACCACATTGAATTTTCCCCACACTTAAGGGCATTTTATTGATATATAAAGGGCTCTCCAAATTAATATTATGAAATATGTATTAGTGTGAGTGTTAATTAACCATGGATAGAACAAGTGTGGCAATTCTCTTTGTACCCTTCTTGTTGATGGTCTCTTTCACCAAAGGTAAGTATATATATTGGGTCTCTCAAGGAGCCTATATGCTTACTTTTTTTTTTGCTAATTAATTGTTCTTCATAAAATAAAAAATATATATTTTATCAGTAGTTTTAGCAATGTGGTGGCTAAGTGAAAAATACGCTAAACCATAGTGGTGCAAGAAGCCTTATGCATTGAAAAATGTATTATCATACATATTAGTACTACCCGAGTAATTGTGATCTCATACTTTTTAAGGAGTCATCTATCATAAAATTACTTTAGTCCTAGAGCGCTTAACCTTCTAATCCTCCTAAGTTTAGTCACCGTCTGAAATATTATAGTCAGATTAAAAGATTTAGTCTTATTATATTATATATATATAATTATTCTAAATTCTAAAGGTGTCACACTGAAAGCATACTAAATTATTTATATGAGAACATTTTGAAATTAATTTATCCTAATTTTTATTTATTTATTATTTTTGCATCTAAGTATATATATATATATTGCTACAGATGTTTTGCAGGGGCAGTGACTGGTGTTAAAGTATGTGATATTCACCCTGGGCAATGCATGCCCTCACTTTGCAATAAGAGTTGCATAGCAAAAAACTGTCTTGGTGGAAGTTGTGTCCCAGCTATTATGGGTGGATGCTGTTGTCACAGCTGTGGTAAAAAGACTCAGAATAATTAAAAAGGGCTATTAAATGTTTGATTTAGTTACTTGTTTGTATCCCTTAATTTGTGGGAGAAAGGAACAAATTGATCAAATAAGAAAGAGATATACTGTTGTTGGTTCTTGATGTGAACAACCTCTATGAATGTTTTAGTTGATTGTATATATGATATCTCTTCTGCTTCTCTCTTTTTCTCTCTCCGTTTCGTTTAATTTGAAATAAACTTAGCTGGAAATGTGAAACAATTAGGTTTTGAACAACCTCTAGGAAATAAACTAAACGGAAATGTTGGTTCTTGATGTGAACAACCTCTATGAATGCTTTAGTTGATTGTATATATGATATCTCTTCTGCTTCTCTCTGTTTCTCTCTCCGTTTTGTTTATTTTGAAATAAATTTAATTGGAAATGTAAAATAATTAGGCTTTGAGCAACCTTAGGCTTTGAACAACCTCTAGGAAATAAACGAAACGGAAATGTTGGTTCTTGATGTGAACAACCTCTATGAATGTTTTAGTTGATTGTATATATGATATCTCTTCTGCTTCTCTCTCTTTCTCTCCCCGTTTCGTTTATTTTGAAATAAATTTAGTTGGAAATGTGAAACAATTAGGCTGTGAACTCGGGACCTCCGGTATCAACCACCAAACTCTTTGCCACTTGCGCTAGGAACGGTCAATCCTTCTATGATATTATTAATTGTGTTGAGATAAGAAAGAACCCTATACTCTTTTTTTTTTTTTTTTTTTTTAAGAAATTAAAAGTTCGTAGGCAAATATATCGAAACTTGATGCATTACAGAGTATTTAGTATCTCAGGAGGATTATAATATTGGAACCAGTATTCACGCTGATGCCGATTATATAACTCATGATCTAAAATTCTAAAATAAAATAATATGAATACGAGAGATTGTAGAAGAAAGATAACTTAACTAATACTTTGTTAATAAAAAGTATCTAATTACACCCTCGGCGACACTCTCGACCTTATACGATATATATCTACTTAGCTGATATATCTAGTTGATCTTATGCGCCATATCTACTGTGACTAATATATCTAGTTACCACACGCCAAGTTATGTATAGCTATCAAGTCATAACAGACAACAAATTCAACTTTTAATTTGGATAATTACAAACCCTACTCTAATTACATAAACTTTTAAATATAACTAATGTATAATTTGAATATACTCTATCTCTAACTAAATTTTAGATTAATAAATCTGAGAGGCAAATTTTTTTTAAAAATCGAGAGATTGATATAGTTGTTCCTATCTCTGTGTGTGTATTGAAACTTGATACATTCGAACTCAGTATTTCAGAAGGATTATAATAGACTATCTAAGTGCATAGCAAAAATCATGTTATGACAAAAGTAGAAAGATCTAGTTCGTTGAGCGTAAAAATACCAAAAAAGAATCAAGAAAGAGAGAAAAAAAAAATAAAGCATATAAATTTTACGGGTTCAATCACTGGCTTACATTCACGGGCGAAAATGAAGCGGATATACAAAATATGTCTCTCTCACAGATTCCTAATTTTAAAAATATATCCATACTCCTTCTCATCCGCCTTACCAAATTAATAGAATAAAGAGCATATTTATAATAGTGGTTAAGTCCTAATTCAACTAGAAATACAAATCTACTATGACTAGAAATAATATTAATAAGATTAGATATAATCTAAACTTAACTTAATGGGATAGCCAAAATAGAATAGAGTTAGAAAACCTTACGTGTAATGATCTAACCCACTAACAATAATAACTCGTTGGGCCCAAACCACCGGCCCAAAATACTTAAGCCTATTTATTATTACTCGTGTCATGGTCTCTTATAAATCACAACGCCATTCCGTTCCGATGTGGGATTTTTGGGGTATCCCAAATTCTTCCCGTTTAGGCTTGATGCCTTCGTCAGCTCAAACACACACACAATCCAAAATCATTAGGCGATGCGAGACTTGTCTTACTAGTTTTGTCATTCAGACCCTGACATAGCCTGTCACATTGTCCTTCAGACCTTGACTCAAGTACGACTCATCACACACTTTTGATTAGTTATTGGCTCTGATATCTGTTAGCAACGAGCGCACAAACCCAACAGAATCAATTGGCGATCACGACAAAAGAAGTAAAACCAAAATGCACGACAGAAAAATAACACACAGATTTACGTGGAAAATCCTTTGCAGGGAAAAAACCACGGGCGAAAGAGAAGAGGTTTCACTATGTAGAAAAGAGGGAATACAAAAGTTCTTTTTTGATCGTACAATCGCTCGATCTCTCTAGGGCAAACAAAAGGAAAAATTAGGGTTTTTTTTCTTAGCGGATCGGATCGGATCCGTACCCAAACCCTCCGCTTCCACCGCGGATATCCATTTTCCTTTCTCAAAAATTTTACCAAATTTGTTATCGCACCGCAAAACCATCAGCGAACCAGAAACCCAAAATCGAAGCGATTCTGATTTCGAGTCACATCTAACAAATTTCCACCTTGACTCGAAATTCCCTTTAAATAAAACATCAGTGATAACTCTCCACCTTCTCCACAAGCCCCTAAGGGCACTCCAATCATCAAGCAATGCTAATCAAGTCCAAGCAGTGCTTGAACTTGACATACGGAAGAGGCTTTGTCAACATATCAGCTGGATTCTCCAATGTGCTAATCTTCTTCACCGCAATATTCCCTTGAGCAAAAACTTCGCGAACAAAGTGATACTTGATGTCAATATGCTTTGTTCTCTCATGGAACATTTGGTCCTTTGTCAGATAAATAGCACTCTGACTATCACAAAAAACTGTAACTTTTTCCATGCTTATGCTTAATTCATTGAATAAGCCTCTCAACCATATGCCTTCCTTCACAGCCTCTGTAATTGCCATGTATTCGGCCTCCGTCGTGGATAATGCAACCGTGGGTTGTAAGCAAGCTCGCCAACTAACTGCGCATCCACCAAGTGAGAAAACATAACCGGTAAGTGATCTTCTCTTATCAAGATCTCCTGCATAATCATAATCTACAAAACCGGTTAGGCTTGCTTCAGACTTCCCAAATTCCAAACACGCATCTGTAGTACCTCGCAAATACCTCAAAATCCATTTCACAGCTTGCCAATGTTGTTTTCCTGGATTTGCCATGTATCTGCTTACCACACTAACAGCATGTGCAAGGTCTGGTCTCGTACAAACCATAGCATACATAATGCTTCCGACTGCACTGGCATAAGGAACTCGTTCCATGTATTCTTTATCCTCATCTGTTCTTGGTGCTAAATCAGTTGAAAGTTTAAAATGTGTAACAAAGGGGATACTTACTGGCTTGGCATCCTTTAAGCAGAACCGTTTCAAAATACGCTGGATGTATGCCTTCTGAGACAACTGTAGTTTCTTTGCACTCCTGTTCCGTTTTATCTCCATACCAAGTATCTTCTTCGCTGCACCTAAATCCTTAACATCAAATTCAGATTTCAACTGATCTTTAAGCTCATCAATGTTAGCCATGTTCTTAGCAGCAATTAACATATCATCCACGTAGAGTAGAAGATAAATGAAAGAACCATCAATTTGTTTCTTTATATAGATACAACTATCAAAATTGCTTCTATGAAAATCATGGCTAATCATAAAAGAATCAAACCTCTTATACCATTGCCTTGGAGATTGCTTTAATCCATAAAGCGATTTCTTCAATCTGCACACATGATTTTCTTTTCCCTCAACTGTGAATCCCTCAGGCTGCTGCATATAAATCTCTTCCTCTAATTCGCCATGTAGAAAAGCTGTCTTCACATCTAGTTGCTCAAGTTCTAGATCATCCATGGCGACCAAACCGAGCAAAACTCTAATGGATGTATGCTTCACCACTGGTGAAAAGACATCATTGAAGTCGACACCTGGAATTTGACTGTATCCTTTCGCCACCAATCGAGCCTTGTATCTGATACTCTCATTTCCCTGTGTGCCTTCTTTCTTCTTGAACACCCATTTACATCGAACAGCTTTCTTTCCTTTAGGAAGCTTCACTAAATCCCAAGTCTGATTCTTATGAAGAGATTCCATCTCTTCCTCCATAGCGAGCATCCACTTAGCGGAATCAGTACATGAGACTGCCTCTGTGTAAGTAGATGGCTCCTCAAGTGCATCTGTTTCTTGTGCAGTCACAAAAGCATAGGCCACCAGATCCGTGTCTTCATATCTCTGCGGTGGTCTGATCTGCCTCCTCGGTCGATCTCTAGCTATAGAGTGTGTGTCTGTCTGTGGTGGTGCCTGAGGCTCCGCAGGAACAGAATCGCCTGAAGTGATACCTGATGCCGGAGTGATCTGGACTTTAGAGTTTGTTTGATACTCCAACTCGACAAATTTCTTTGTTGCATCTGCATCTGTATCTATACCTGTATCACAAGGAACATGCGACTCCTCCTTTCGGCGAAGCATATCATTCTCGTTAAACTTAACATCTCTACTGATAATAATTTTCTTATCCTCAAGACACCACAACCTAAAACCCTTTGTACCAGAAGCATAGCCCAAGAATTTGCATTCTTTCGACCTAGGTTTTAGCTTTCCTTGACTCACATGTGCATAAACTGGACAACCAAATATTCTCAAATCAGAATAATTTGGAGGGTGACCAGACCATACCTCTTCTGGAGTTTTGAGATCAATGGAAGTCGACGGAGACCTATTCACCAAGTAGCAAGCCGTAGAAGCTGCCTCTGCCCAAAATTCCTGACCAAATCCTGCATTCGAAAGCAAACATCTTGTCTTCTCGATGAGTGTTCTGTTCATACGTTCTGCTACGCCGTTTTGCTGCGGCGTAGGGAACTGTACGATGTCTCTCGATTCCTTCATTTTTGCAGAACTCATTGAACTCTCCTGAACAGAATTCGAGTCCATTGTCTGTGCGAAGGCGCTTAATTTGCTTTCCTGTCTGCTTCTCAATCAAGGTCTTCCACTGCTTGAAGGTCTTGAATACATCATTCTTGTGCGACAGAAAGAATGTCCAAACCTTCCTTGAATAATCATCGATGAAGGTCAGCATGTACTTTGCACCACCTTTAGAGGGAACCGGTGCTGGCCCCCAAAGATCTGAATGGATGTAGTCAAGTGTTCCTTTTGTTCTGTGGACTGCTTTGCTGAAGCTAACCCTTTTCTGCTTCCCAAATACGCAGTGTTTGCAGAAGTCCAGACTTCCTGTACTTTGGCCACAAAGAAGTCCTCTCTTACTCAGCAATGTCAATCCTTTTTCACTCATATGTCCCAGCCTCATATGCCACAACTTTGTGACATCTGAATCTGACATAGATGAAGAGGATACTGCAGCTCCACCTGTCACAGTTGAACCTTGCAACACATAAAGTTTTCCTTCCTGCCTTCGTCCTTTCATCACAACAATGGCTCCTTTCGAAACCTTTAGAACTCCATCTCCACCAGTGTATTTATATCCTTTAGAGTCGAGGGTACTCAAAGAAATTAAATTTCTCTTCAATTGTGGAACGTACCTGACATCAGTAAGCGTTCTCACAATGCCATCAAACATCTTGATATTTACCGTTCCTCGTCCGACAACTTTGCAGGATGCATCGTTGCCCATCAAAACAACCCCACCATTCACAGCTTCAAAAGTGGAGAACCAGTCCCTGTTGGGACACATATGGAACGAGCATGCTGAATCAAGAATCCACTCTGTGCTGGCTCTGGATTGATCATCGCAGACCAGCAGCACATTCCCCTCGCTACTATAGTCTTCTGCTACACTGGCTTCAGCAGATTTTGAACCTTCTCTTCCCCTTTGATCACCTCTTCCTTCGGTCTGTTCCTTTCTTTTCAACTTGAAACAGTCCGCTTTAATGTGGCCCTTCTTCTTACAGTAATTGCAGATCAATTTCTGTGCCTGGATTTCGACCTAGCCTTCCCTTTACTGTCTTCGAAACTTCTCTGCTTGGATCTTCCTCTTGTGAACAGACCTTCTGCCTGACTTTCAGTGGTACCACTCATCTCCTTATCGATCCTCTCTTTCGAGAGTAGGGCAGTTGAGACGTCCTCCAAAGATATGGTATCACGTCCATAAAGCATAGTATCTCTAAAATTTGTATAGGAAGATGGTAGAGAACATAACAGTAATAATGCTAGATCTTCATCATCATATTTTATTTCCAGCATTTCCAGATCCGTAACGATTTCTTTAAAATCATCGAGATGAGATTTTATACTCTTACCTTGAATCAGACGATGAGAGTATAACTTCTGCTTCAGATGGAGTTTGTTGGTAAGACTTTTCGTCATACACAATGACTCCAATTTCAGCCACAAGCTCGCAGCAGATTTCTCCTTAATGACATGCTGTAAGATCTCGTTCGAAAGATGCAGTTGGATCTGCGTAAGAGCCTTCCGATTCATCTTCTCCTTTTCCGCCAGACTGAGGGATGCAGGCATCTTTTCCATCCCGAGCAACGCATCTTCTAGATCCATCTGAGCCAGAATTGCGCGCATCTTCACTTGCCATAACGTAAACCTTGTGCTATGATCGAGCAATGGGAGATCATACTTCATGGACGCCATTGATGAGAAGAAACCCTAATCGATGAACAGGGCTCTGATACCAGTTTGTTAGCAACGAGCGCACAAACCCAACAGAATCAATTGGCGATCACGACAAAAGAAGTAAAACCAAAATGCACGACAGAAAAATAACACACAGATTTACGTGAAAAATCCTTTGCAGGGAAAAAACCACGGGCGAAAGAGAAGAGGTTTCACTATGTAGAAAAGAGGGAATACAAAAGTTCTTTTTTGATCGTACAATCGCTCGATCTCTCTAGGGCAAACAAAAGGAAAAATTAAGGTTTTTTTTCTTAGCGGATCGGATCGGATCCGTACCCAAACCCTCCGCTTCCACCGCGGATATCCATTTTCCTTTCTCAAAAATTTTACCAAATTTGTTATCGCACCGCAAAACCATCAGCGAACCAGAAACCCAAAATCGAAGCGATTCTGATTTCGAGTCACATCTAACAATATCAAATATAACGACTGAGCCTACTAGCACAACAGTCCTGAACCTCGGAGGACACCCGTGCTCATCCTCGCTGAATTCTGAAGACCTCCGGTTTGCTGGTTGAGCAATGTCGCTACCGGGGACATCAAAATTAGCATTCCTTCTCTCTCTGGCGCGTCCCCGGATACTCGGATCCGCTCCGGACAGCGAGCATGGAGTCCGGCACGTCGAAAGCTTCAGGATTACGCCGTTACTCGGACTCTGAACTCGTGATATCGACGGTAAATTTTTGAACTTCACACACTTAGTGTATTTTCTCGAGTGCCGGGTGTTTGACGAAATGCCACAATGAAACTTTTGCATCATGGCTGCCCCTACCAACATGGATTCCACTTTAGAATGGTTGTATGCATTGTCTGAAGCCCGGGGACCTCTTGGTTCGAATCTCGCGGTGATCGGCACACCAAAAGGTGTCATTGAGCGTACTTTAATATATTTTTGGACTCCGTTTTCACGCAGCAGGTGCCCACTGCTGATCGCAGTTGTAAGAAGTCATTATTTTCTGGTTGGGAACTTATTAGTGTGAAGCACGGACCAGCGGCCGGTTAAAGTTGGGTTCTGGAGCCAAAACGACACTCTTCGGGAATCCGTTATGACAATTTTTGGTGTTTTTCGCACCTGGCTTACGCCACTTGGCGTGAGGCTGTCCCGACACTCAAAAGGGAGTGTCCTAAGACAGTGTGAACAGTCGAATGACATTTGGAGGGTTTCGAAACACTTCTAGGCCGAATCGGACTTTAAAAAGCTAAATCGAGCGAAATCGGGCGCGGATTTTTGTTGCGCGAGTTGTTGTTGTTCGCAGTAGCGGTTGGGCTTCATTTACTGGTCATTTTTTGAGGCTTGACACCTCTGGTTGCAGCAAGAGGGCGATGGGTAGTTCCGGTGTCGAAATGGGCATCCCGAGAACCAAATTGGTGAGTTCGGGATTTTAAAATCCCGTTTTGGCGCACTAGTTGTGCGGATGGCCCAATGTCATAATTATTGGTGTTCGGGACAGCGGGTGATCCACTAAAACTTGCGGCACATCCTGAAACATTCCGGAGAACTTGTTGGCTCTTGGTGGCCTTAGTGATGCTTATCGCATAGTTCGAAAATCGGTTAAAGAAACTGATTTTCCGATTATTGTTTGCATTATGTATTGGTCACTTAGGGTCGCAAAGAGATGTCGGCCATTATGGGAGCTTGTTGGACTCTAAATGAGTTGGCTCGGTAGATGGTTTAGTCATTAGTGGTCGGTTATGGGACCGATGCTCTAGTTATATTGCGGTGCACTTTAGTGCAGTGGTAGGTGTGTCGTTTAGTTAGTGGACACGTGAGAGATGTACTAACACATGCTATGTGGTTTCTAGGTTTCCTTGGCGCCTTGAGACTTTGGCAAAGTCGTGGACTCGGGCGGTCGTCATTCAAGTGAGTACTTCCATCCGGACACTAGCATAGTGAAACCTCATTGGGTACCATATTCAATTAGACCCTTTGATCTTCAATTGGCTCTTGTCCTTATGTATGTGGATTGTTATATCATTTCACTTGAGTTTACTATTTTGCTATTGTTGCCTTAATTCCAGATTGCGTTGTGACTATGATGTCCTGATTCTCGTATTTTACTAATTATCCTGCTATTTGGATTTAGGGCTTACATCTGCATAGTTTTGTGACTACATTTTCCTGATTTTTAATTATGCTTCTATGATTACCATGTACTAGAGCTTAGTTTTACATCAATATATCCACATGTGCCTGCGATTCTGGTTATGTCTTTACATCTCTGTATGCTTATCTATTTTTACCTACTCGTGACATTATAGATGGATTTCGGTTAACCCTAATTTTGAGGGTTATTGCATGTCATCCTTGACGGATTTTCATTCACTCTGGATTTAGTTGTCATTGTTGACCGTTGAGTATGTATTTGTGATTCTCCGAGATGTAGTCTTGATCACCCTTCTTGCGTTGTGTTTCTACTATAGATTTGTGATGTCTCTGATCGAGAGTTTCTCGGCATAGTGCCGATTGTCGGTCGTTGGACCATGAGTTTTTGATATATGTGCATAATTCTTGTGATCCCGATTGGGAGTTACTCGGCTGATTGTCGTCTTTCCGGTCTCTCGACCGTGAGATTTAGCATCAGTATTATGATCGCCATAACACTAGCTGTACATGTCACATACGCTTGTGGATTGATCCCCCACACTAACGTTCTTTACTGGTAGAGTGGTCTATTAGACCCATAAGCCCCATATAGCACCGAGTGGGTGCAGGGTATATGTCAGCCGATAGGTGTCGATCGTGGCATTAGCCTGAGGTCCTTATGACCAATAGTGGTACAGATTGGGTACTTGTGATTTCAGTGATTGATGCATTGTTATGGTACTTTGGCTAATTCTGTATTTGCCTACCATTGTTGCTATTTTTTCTTCATATCTAGCATGATACTAGCAGTACCTGCTTATCGTTATACCTTTTCATATTACATGATGATGATTGCTACTTTGCTTGTATTTCAGTTTCACAAATTGTATCCTACTTAATCAGATCTCTTGATTATGGTAGTCACATATTGATCTTATCTGTTCATATTATTATAATAATTTATAAAATTTGAATCATAAATTATAATAAATTAGAGTTTGTGAACCATAATGTCACATAACCAAAGATATAATTTAGTCATTTCTATATAAACATTTTTTTTTTCTTTTGTCAACAAATTAACTACTTTTTTTTTTTTTTTTTCCTTTTTGTAATACTTTTTAGCATAGTCCACAAACTAATTATAAGAGAGTCAAAAAGTAGAAACTTAAGTAAATACCACAAATCTTCTACAATCTCACTTTATGAAATATCATATCTCACTATAATTAATGTATCAACTTTGAGGAAATCTCTAATGCACCATGTGAGCAACAATATTAAATGCACTTCATTCAATTACCACATTAATTTTCCTCAAATACTAGAGGTATAAATATGAGGGCTCTGTATAATGTTATGGAAGATATATGACTAAGAAAGATCAACTATGGGTAGAAAAAGCATAGGAATTATTTTTATATGCTTGATGTTGTTCTCTCTATCCATAGGTATTGAGTTTCTACATCTCTTTTAAGGAGCCTTAGGCTGAATCTAATTATATATACAGTATAGTTGAAAATACATGCAGTTGAAAATACAACAATTGCAACTATACGCGTATTGCTTGATTAATTGGATGCGGTCGAAAACGTTATAGCTATAAAATAACATGTTGATTGCATGCAATTGAAAACCGTGTTCACAAATTTTGTCACTCTACTATATAAAACCGTCTTTATACTATATAAAACAAAGTTAATATTTTTAATCTAAAATTTTAGTAACATATCATCATATTTTGTAAAATTTTTATTTTCGGCTGTTGATTTTGAGTCATTCGATCATTGTGCAAATAATATCAAAAAATTACGAAATTTATTTGGATACTTCAAATATTCTAGACCAAGTCTAACGTAGCCGATCGTCGATTCGAAAGTCTCAACATCAAAAACAACTTAAAAACACCGAAGACTTCGTATATTTAGAAGCACACAAGTCTTATTGTATATATATATATATATTATACTACTTTTGCATCTAATAATATATATATGTTTGTTGAAAATGGTTTGCTTGCAGAGATAGTGAAGGGTGATGATCAGGGTGATGGAAAGGGCGATGATGGAGGTGATGACAAGGGTGGTGGTGATAAAGGTGGTGACAAGGGTGGTGGTGATGAGGGTGGTGGTGGTGATCAGGGTGATTGTGAGAAGAAACTCATACTGTACCCTGGGCCATGTTTAAATCCACTTTGCACAACACTTTGCTTCTTGAATAGCTACCATGGTGGTATTTGCAAGGGATTTTGGTACAAATGTTACTGTTATACATGTGGTAAAAAGACATTAGAATGAAGGGTTCATGTAGCTTAAGTTACTTTGTTTCCCCTTTGTGGGAGGAAAGAAAGAAAATAAAATAAGAAAGAGAAGTGTAGGCTCTTGATTTATCCATGTTCAAAAGTTGAAATTGTCATAAATGAGAAAGATATATAAATATTCGAGAAAGAACCGTGTGTGTGTGTGTGTGTGTGTGTATATATATATATATATATATATATATATATATATATATATAGATAGATGGGCTACTATGTTTGTACAAGCACCAAGCAATTAGTGCTTGTAAGTTTTCTATTGTTAGATTTAGCTCTTTAATTAATTTCATCTCTTATATTATTCTATTCCACTAATCACTCACTTAACCCAATGGGCGCATTATCATCCTAACCACACATGTTTACATCTAAGGGCTAAAAATCTACACGCACTAATGACTTGATACTTTTAAAAACATAAGAGCTCAATTCTCTCTCTCTCTCTCTCTCTCTCTCCCCTCCCTCTCTCATCTCTTCCCTCCCCTCCCTCCTCTCGCTCCTCCTCTCCTCTTCTCCTCATTCTCCTCATCTCTCTCTCTCATATATAATATATATATATATATATATATAAATATATATATATAAAGAGAGAGAGAGAGTCCGGCTAGAATACCATCGATAGCACCAAGCAATTAGTGCAATCAACTTTTCAGCCGTTGGATGAAAACATATGCGGTTGGGATTATAATGGTTCTCTAAGATTTTTATTATTCAACCAACCACCTAGTAAACCCTAGGAGCCCATTTGGCATCCAGCCCATTTGGCATCCGGTATACGGGGAGATAAGGAGGTTATCCCCCCTTTATACCCAAACAACATTTAAGTGTGGGGGAAATAGCTGTTCCCTCCATACCAGATTATTCAGGTGTAAGGATAAAACAGCTGTTCCACCCCACAGGTGGAACAACTGTTCCACCTGTTGCTTATTATTATTTTTTTTTAATTAAAATTTTTTAAATTATAAGATATTTAAATTTATAAAATTTTAAGTTTTTTTATTTTATTTTATAATTTTTAATCCCCTCTATTATTCTTATTTCTATTTTAACTTACCAAACACAATTTTTTTTATCCCGATACAGCCATTATACTCAACCAAACACAAAATTATTATAATTCTTGCTTGTACCTGAACTTATACCTATCCCCGGAATAACCAATTTTCGCTTATACCCGAACCAAACGCAACCTAGGTGACTACTATTATTTTAACCATACATTATTTAATCCAAAGGCTAAAAACTTGACAGCACCAATGACTTGATGCTATCGATAGTATTCTAGCCTAATTATATATATATATGCTTTTCTATTATTTCTTTATAATTGAAGCAATTTGGAATTATTGGTTAGTGCCAATAATCTATAGTAGGGATCGGATTCATGTCTTTACAAGATGATCAAAGGTGTTTAAAATTGGCTTTGATACCATAATACCCAAAAGGTTTATAATAATACAAGCCAAAAACAATTTTAAACATCAATTTTAAGATTTAAATTTGATAATTTAAAATTTATTTAAATTTTGAGTTCAATCAAAATATTTTATTTGAAATTTCTATTGACCCATGGCCTACACCACTAACTTGAACTTTTTGTAGAGTAGTAATTGAGGCTCTCCATTTGTAAGGGTTCTGGCTGGCTGCATGGGTATATAAATAGCTAGGCTATTGTGCTTTTGGAAGTATGGAAATTTTCGTGTTTATAAATTATTTTCGATGATTGAATATTCAATTCGGCGATTGATTTTATTAGACACAATTTACAGTGTGGGAACTATTTAGAACAAAATTTCATATTTTGACTTTGTTTTTCTTAGGTATCGTTTTGTTCGGAGATTAGTGAGAATTAGTAGTACCAAGTATAAGTATAAAGTTGAGTATAAGGTAGGATAAATGAAAATAGTGTTTGGTTGGGATATAGGTTAGTACCAGGTATAAGAAAAATAGTGTTTGGTTGGAATTGAAGAATAAGAGGGATAAATAGTTGACTTTTGAGTAAAAAGACGAAAATGCCCTTATCTTTTTATATGTATTAAAATTGATAAATAATATTGTAATTATAACTTTTTAAATATATAATTGTAATATTATTATGTAATTAATTAGATAATATATAAAATTAGTGTTAATTATTTATATGTAAAAAATAATTAATATAATATAAAAATTATAATAAATTTTTCTGGTAAGATATTATGTATTAAAAAATCAATAATTAGTGTTAATTAGTGTTAAAATTAGTGTTAATTATTTTTTAATCTAAAAATTGTATTAATTATTTATTTTGCGTTGGGAACGAGGATGTGGTACGAGAGAGAGGTTTTTTACCCGGCGGCGACGAAGAGCTACAGGGAAGGCCGAGAGGCGGCGGCGGCGACTATAATAATAAGTATTTATTATTATTATTATTATTATTTTTAAATAAATATTGTAATATCTATTAATTTATAAATTAAATGGTATAACAAATGAGTTGGGAAGTGTGCAAGGGAAGAGAGAGAGAGAGAGAGGATGGAAAAATAATTCTATGGTGGGAGAAAGTTGTACCGGGTTAAACTGGAATAAGGAGGAAATAGGGTGAATAAGTAATTCCATCTTATTCAAATATGTTTGGGTACAAAGGGGGGATATCCCCCTTTGTACCCGAAACAAACAATGCCTTAGTGAATGAATAGCCTCAAAATAAACGGTTGAAAATAAAAATCTCATAAAAGTAAATGCTAAAAGACTTAAATTTCTAATCGGAAGATTGTCTTTTGATGATAAGTAGAATTTCTATTAAAATTGCACTTAATTTGAATTATCCTACATCATTAAACATACAAACTTGTCACATCGGTCATTAAATAGTTATTTTTAAGATGCTTTGACCACTTAGTAAATAATATTAAAAAATTATAAAATTTTGTTTCTAAATAATTCTAATAGTGTAGTTCATGCCTAACGAATTATCGATCATTGAATCAAATGTCTAATGAAGCTGATCATCAATTCGGAAGTAACAATATCAAAAACGACTCTAGGGAGGGCCTCGTGCTTTTGAAAACATACTAGTCTAATTATATATATATATATATATATATATATATATATATATATATATATATATATATATATATATATATAGAGAGAGAGAGAGAGAGAGAGAGAGAGAGAGAGAGAGAGAGAGAGAGAGAGAGAGAGTCCGGCTACTATGCTTGTAAAAGTACAAAGCAATTGGTGCTTGTAAGTTTTCTACCGTTAGATCCATTTCTTTGACTAATCCCAACCTTTAGATCATTCAATTCTACCAACCACCCACTAAACTCAAGGTGCCCATTATTATCATAATCACACATCTTTTCATTTAAGGGTTAAAAACCGACAAGCATCAATGATTTGATACTTCTAAAAGCATAGGAGCTCAATTCTAGCTCTTATATAAAAGGATGTGCGGTTATGATGATAGTGGGCCCCTTGGGTTAAGTGAGTGGTTGGTGGAATAAAATGATCTAAGGGATGAAATTAGTCAAAGGGGTAGATGTAACGGTAGAAAATTTACAAATACCAATTACATGGTGCTTGTACAAGCATACTAGCCCGACTTTATATATATATAGAGTAGAGCTTATATACTTTCAAATGCACAAGCCCTATTATGCTTGTGATTTTTTTACCATTGGATTTGTATTGAGATCCGTACTATTATTGTCACGCCCCGGAACCCGGGCTTGCCAACAGATCCGCCGTGCACACGGGATTTCCCGCGTACACGAAGCGCTGGTAACCTGCTCCGATATAATATGAATAATAAAAGAGCATAATACAGAGCTGAAGTAGAAGAACCACATAGTATCTCAGACTGGAACTGTAATAAGTACAACAATCTCCCAGCTCACCAAAATAGTACAACCAGCTGGCGAAAGCCAGACCCAAAATAAAAGGAGAATACCATAGTCTGAGTGAAGGGTACAGCGTCTATCTACAGCCCTCAGTCTGACAGGAGATCTATCTATTCGGCGATCCCCTTACCTCGATCCGCTGCCGATGGCCTAGCAGCTCCCGCAGATGACTCTGCAAAATAAGGAAGAAGAAAGAAACAGAAAATAACAATGGGGGTGAGAACTACCAGATAAACCAGTAGCCTCCCCTAGTGGGTAAAACCTCAACTCTGACGCACCCACTAGGACTACTAGAGGCAAAAGGGAAAGGTGAAGTGGTAAGGCACATAAGATGCTGAGATAGAAAAACTACCACTACTATGCCTCTAATGTGATACTGGCTGTATGCATGCATCAGTAAACAGAAACTGTCCAAAATAACCCAATTCGTCATCTGATCCACGATCGGTACTGCCTGCTCCGCTCTCATCATCGGGCAAAAATCCGCGCCGATGTGATAGCAAAACTGTCAATAACTGTCTGGCCCCAGCCTCTAGAGTGGAACTCGAGGGGAGCGACCCACACGAGTAAAGTATCACCGGGCAACAACCGCGCCGGTATGATAAGTCTCAAAAGCAGGACTGGATCATGACTATGATCAAAGTGGGAAAAAACCATCCAATAAAGAAGCCTGATACCCATCAGATGCAATAGTACTCAATAAGTGGGAAATATCATCCACTAGAGGAAACCCAATCCCCAGCTAATGCAAAATAAACCAGACTCAACCCCAATCTGATGCAAGGATAAACATCTGGTCGACCGCCTACTGTCCGCGGTCACCGCAATACCCCACAAGTCCACAATCTAATGCAATCTCGACTACACTATCCCAAACCCCTGCTCATACTTGAGCAACAACATCTGGATGCAAAGGACAACAATGAAACATGTTCAAATCCCAATATGATAGTGTAGCAATAAATAGTGGCTAACTAGATGTCCAACCATGCATGCAATTGTACTTTTTAAAAGCTGTAAAAGGTGTCAAATATTAAAAAAGATTGATTTACTGGAAAAATTATTTGCATGCGAGATTATAGCCTTTGTTCCAATCACAGTGTCCCAATATAAGTCATCATATAATCTGTGGGGTTATATTAAATTTTAGAAGAGTTCGTCCCAGCGGTTCTCATCAATTGTCACAGTTCGTCGTCATAATTGTCATATTAGTTCGTCCCAATAGTTCTCATTAATTGTCATATTAGTTCGTCCCAATGTTTTCATTAATTGTCATATTAGTTCGTCCCAGTTCTCATTAATTGTCATATTAGTATGTCCCAATGGTTCTCATCAATTGTCCTGTTAGTTTGTCCTGTTAGTTGTCCTGTTAGTTTGTCCTGTTAGTTTGTCCCAATGGTTCTCATCAATTGTCATATTTTAGGGGATTTCTAGTAATCCCAGTGAGCTTGTCAAAAATGAGGTAAGCAACAACCGCCCACCTCGAACAGCTCAAACTACACCCCAGGTAGTCTCCTGGTTGTCCACAGTCCTCAATTCCTGCAAATCAATGCTCCCGGTTAAATACAAATCCCCAAAAGTACAATATTTGCTGTTTTTCAAACAGCACGGGAAAAGAGGAGTTTTTCACCTCTAAAAGAGCTCCTAAAATCCAGAAAAATTACGGTTGCGTTCCTCGCGAAGAGTAGATCAAAATCGACTCTTTAAACGCCTCGATCTGATGCTCCTACGCCAAGATAAAAATCGGAGAAGTCGGTGCTGTCCAGAAATTTCCACAGCAAAAAGGGGGGTCAAAGAGGCCTAGGAAACCGTGCCAAAAGTACGAAATGGAGCAAAATGATCAACACGGAAATCGAAGCCTTACCTCTTACGGTCGCGCTGTCGCAAAAATCGTCCAAAAATTCCACCTGGTTAGCCCGCAGGGAATTTTCGACGGAACTGCGACGGGAAATGGGCCTAAAAAGAAAATCGTCGCAGTGCGCCGCGTCGCAGATAACTCACTATCTGTAACTCCAGAAATTCTGAGATTCTGAGAGAGAGAGAGGAGAGAGAGAGGAAGAAATTTTGTAGAGGGCTTTTCTGATTCTCTCTCTAGAGCTCGAATTCGAGGTGGGAATGAGAGGGGTGGGGGACCTCTATTTATAATGGGCCAAAGAATCTTCCCACACGGGATCCAGATTCCGAACAGGAAACACCAAAATTGGCCAACCAGATTGCGCCACGTGTCCACATAACAGCAAACAGCCTGTGCAAGGCCACTCAGATCTCGCCACGTGTCCACGTGGTGCACGTGGTTGCTCCGCGCTCCGGGTTTTCCGGATCCTGTCAGCCAATAGGGGAGCGCCACGTGTCACCTTCCCGCGTGCTTCTAGAAGCCGGCCAACCAATCAGGAGCTGCCACGTGGCAAGGGAAAAATTCGGTGCACCCGGTGCACGCCCGCCGTGGACCGCGCACCAGCGCCCCCTGCCCGCGCCGCGCGCCTCCGCACTCCGCCGCTGTGCCGCCGCTGCGCCGCTGCCCGCCGCCCGCCGCCGTGCGCCGCCGCCCGCCGGCCGCCGGAACAGTAATTCCGGCCGGCCGGGTTACTGTTCCGGTGAACAGTGCCGATGTGCCGAAAAATAAAGTGAATACACCATTTTGATCGTTTTCGCGCGCTGAGTCCGAATCCGCCGTCCGTTTCGCCAAATTCTCATCCGAAATTTTGCAAAAAGCTCCCAGAAAACCCCATTTGCTCCGATTTTCGTGCCGAGTCTATTTTAAATGTCCAATTTCGATTCTACAAGCTCCGTCTCACCGAATAAGCTCCCCACAGTCACTGTTTAATGTTACACAGTTCCTGCGGGAGTCCGGATCATCACAATTATAAAGTCAACTAAAGAGAGAGAAAAAAAAAAGTATAACACGTATCTCAATACAAATCCAATGGTAAAAAAATTACAAGCATATTTGAGCTTGTGCTTTTAAAAGTATATATAAGCTCTACTCTCTCTCTCTCTCTCTCTCCTCTCTCTCTCTTCTCTCTCTCTCTCTCTATCTATATATATATATATATATATATATATATATATATATATATATCAATATATATATATTTTATATATATATTGAATGAGCTCACTATGCTTTTAAAAGTACAAGTCCTTAGTGCTTGTAGGGTTTTCAGCTCTTGGATGAACGGGATGTCGTGGTTAGAATGATAGTGGGCCCCTGGGGTTTAGTGAAAGGTTGGTGGAATAGTATGATGTTCTAATGGGTGCAATTAGTTAACGAGAAGATAGATCTAACGGTGTGGATATATATATATATATATATACTATATATATATGATACACGCATATATATATATATATATATATATTATATCTTATATAGAGAGAGAGGAGAGAGAGTTGTGCTGGAATGTATTGATGAGCACCAGCCATTTTGCCACCCATTTTGTAACCATTGATTGCATTGAGATTCGGCAAGTCCTTTAAATAAAAGAAAAAGCTTTTTTACTTTTTACTTTTTCTTTTACTTTTTCTTTTCTCTTTTTTTTCATTAAAGAGCCTCCACGGATCTCAATGCGATTCCAATGGCTACAAAATGGGTGGC
>CM054954.1:11136110-11327258 GCA_029168755.2 Tillandsia fasciculata
GCGCGCGCGCCGTGGTTTTTGTGTACGTAGCATTCATGTTTTGCTAAACTTTCTTTTTGGATTGGATAATTTGTTCTGTTTTGACTTGATTAGTAAAATATTCTAACTTAAGAGTTCATTTTCTTCCTTTCAAATTAGAAATTAGATCACAATCTAAATAAGCATTAAATGCCATTTATATTCGAAACCAAGTTAAAAAATAAGGTTGTAATATTAACTAATTTAGTGATAATGGGTGTAGTCATGAACGTGGATTATATATATATATATATATAGAATGAAATTAATTATAATAATGCCATAAATTACTGTTTAGGGTTCAAAATGTCACTCATCTCATAAGAACCCAAAAGTATAATTTAGCCATTTGTAACTAACGGTTGGTTTGGTTGTACGCTAAATCATGAAAAATAATTTTCCACGAAAAAAAAAAATTTGGGTGGAAAAAAATATTTTGCATTTTGAGTGTTTGGCTTGTAGGAAAAAAAAAATTTCATCAATATTTTTTTGGTTGAAAAGAAAAAAAATTATATTTGTTTGATTCAGTGAAAAAAAAAATTATTTTTTCAGAGCTTGAGTTTTCGTTTTCCACCGATTTTTGGCGGAAAAAAAAAACACACTATATTTTTCAAATCCGTAAAAATAGTTTTTTGGAAAAAAAATTTACAGCTAAACAAACACACACAGAAAATAATTTTTCAAACTGAAAAATAATTTTTACTGTATTTTACGACGATCCAAACCACACCCTTTTTTTTTTTTTTTTTTTTTTTTGGTGGTGGTGGTTCGCGAGTTGAGAAGCTCGTGGACCTCGTCCCGTCGTATCCACTAGGATATATTTATATTGTATCTCATATCCTTTGGATGACCATCATTTCAGGTCAGTCAGGTGCTGAGATGTCGGGACGATCCAGTGAGCTGTCACGATAGAGTCGACCCCTGTTATCGGCCGCAGTGGCCCAGTGCTTGTAATTACAGTTTCAGCATCATGACTTTATTCTGTTGTCATAGTTTTGGATTATGTTGGATTGCGGATGTGATAGTTGTAGAAACTTCATATTATGCTTTAGTTGTTGAATATGTCGCTCTCTGATTGTATTGTTGTCTTTACCTAGTCGAGCATGTATAAGAAAGACTCTATCCGTGTGGACAGAGAATTTTCTGTGCATGTGGCGATCTGTTCACGTTCTGAGTTTCAAGTATTGAACTCTGATAAAAAAAAATTTAGACAGTTTTTTTTGAAACTCGGAGCGTTTCAGTAATTTTTTTTTTTTCACTGTTTCTGATGAGGCCCTCAAACTGGTATTGAATTAAGTGGTAGGAAGCTACCTTCTCTCTCAAAAAAAGAAAAGAAAAAGAAAAAAAAAAAAAGAAGCTTAAGTGACTGCCACAAATCTTCTATAATCTCACTTTATAAAAAGTGTATATATAAGTGTACACCCCAAATGGGGTGTACATCTTATAAAAAACATCATATCTCACTATAATTAATGTATCAACTTATATTGTGCATACAGTTGAGGAAATCTCTAATGCACCTTGTGAGCAGCAATATTAAATGCACTTCATTCAATTACCACATTAATTTTCCTCAAATACTAAGAGGTATAAATATGAAGGGCTCTCTATAATGTTATAGAAGATATATGACTAAGAAAGATCAACTATGGGTAGAAAAAGCATAGGAATTATTTTTATATGCTTGATGTTGTTCTCTCTATCCATAGGTATTGAGTTTCTACATCTCTTTTAAGGAGCCTTAGGCTGAATCTAATTATATATACAGTATAGTTGAAAATACATGCAGTTGAAAATACAACAATTGCAACTATACGCATATTGCTTGATTAATTGGATGCGGTCGAAAACGTTATAGCTATAAAATAACGTATTGATTTCACAAATTTTGTCACTCTACTATATAAAACCGTCTTTATACTATATAAAACAAAATTAATATTTTTAATCTAAAATGTTAGTAACATATCCTCATATTTTGTAAAATTTTTATTTTCGGCTGTTGATTTTGAGTCATTCGATCATTGTGCAAATAATATTAAAAAATTATGAAATTTATTTAGATACTTCAAATATTCTAGATCAATTCTAACGTAGCCAATCGTCGATTCGAAAGTCTCAACATAAAAAACAACTTAAAAACACCGAAGACTTCGTATATTTAGAAGCACACAAGTCTTTGTGTGTGTGTTGTCATTATATCTAATATATAATATATATATATTATATATATATATATATATATATATATATATATATATTATATATATATTATTATACTACTTTTGCATCTAATAATATATATATGTTTGTTGAAAATGGTTTGCTTGCAGAGATAGTGAAGGGCGATGATGGAGGTGATGACAAGGGTGGTGGTGATAAAGGTGGTGATCAGGGTGGTGGTGATGAGGGTGGTGGTGATCAGGGTGATTGTGAGAAGAGACTCATATTGTACCCTGGGCCATGTTTAAATCCACTTTGCACAACACTTTGCTTCTTGAATAGCTACCATGGTGGCATTTGCAAGGGATTTTGGAGCAAATGCTATTGTTATACATGTGGTAAAAAGACATCAGAATAAAGGGTTCATACAGCTTAAGTTACTTTGTTTCCCCTTTGTGGGAGGAAAGAAACAAATTAAATAAGAAAGAGTAGCATAGGCTCTTGATTTATCCATGTTTAAATATTATGCATGTATAAGTGATCAATGGTTTAAAAATACTTTTGGGTATGATTCTCTCTCTCTTTCTCTCTCTCTCTCTCTCTCTCTCTCTATTTTGCAGTTCATTATGCTTATCTCAAAGATAGTAAGTAAGAGAGAAAACTAAATGAAACTAGGGGTCCAGTCAAATTTAAAACAGGGACTTTATACTCTTTTATCATGTTCAATTATATGAAAATAATCAATTTTTTTAGAAATGACAAGTTAGATAAAAGATTATAAAGATTTTACTCATTATGTAATTCTAAAATTTAGATTATAGAGACACATGTTTGTGACACTTTTGTATAAGTGTCTTATCTATATTTCATCTATATCCAAAATTAAATTATAGGGACACATTACAAAAATATATCGCTATAAATCCTAGCGACAGTACATATAGCAACACTAATAATAAGTATCGGTATTTTTGCCAGCAACACCTTTTTTAGATTTTAGAAACACTTAAAAGTACCGCTATAGCATAATTTTGTTGTAGTATTTGGATATTGAAGATAAGTCTTAGCTTAAATGTATCAGCATCCTACTTATGTGGCAGAGGCTGGTTTAGACATATTCATAATTGAAGCTTGCGAGCTGTCTACAAACTACGTAGGGGATGTCAATTGAGAACAGTCGCAATCGAGACTCGTTAGCACTGCGTCTATACACTATATCCCTTTCTAATAGCTCGAGCATTTGGAATTATTGGTTAGCGCCAACGATCTATAGTAGAGATCCTACCGATGACTTTACAAGATAATCGAAAGGGTTTAGAATTGACTTTGATGCCATAATGCCAAAAAGTTTTATTATAATAGAAACAAAAAAGGTATTATAATCAATATTAAGATTTAAATTTTATATTTTCAAATTTATTTAAATTTTGAGTTCAATCAAAATTTTTAATTTTGTGAAATTTCTATCGGCCCCATGGCCTACACCACCTACTAAGAACTTTTTGTGGAGTAGTAATTGAGGCTCTCCATTTGTAAGGATTTTGGCTAGCTGAATATATATATAGACTCTTATGAGTACGATTGATTTTATACTTATAAATTATTTTCGATAATAGAGTTTTCGAATCAACAATCCATACCGTTAAACATAATTTAGAGCATTTGAAACTTTTAGAAACTAAATTTTATAATTTTTCGATATTATTTACTTTATGATTAAAAGATCTCAAAATTAATAATTTTTAACGGCCGATATAAAATAGTTGTTAGTTTAACAGTGTAAAAGAATCGGAATAAGTTGAATTTTTGATAAAAATTATATTCACTACCTAGATAGAGATTTATAACTCCGATCTTAAATTGAAGAATACAATCATCTATTTTTAGGAAGTCGTTCGATTTTGACCGTTCATTTTATACTCACTTGATGGATTTTCTTACAATTTCAAAAAGTTACGAAATTTAGTTTTTAAAAGTTAAAAAAATGCTCTAGTTCATATTTAACGGTATGAATTATCGATTCAAAAGTTTCATCATTGAAAACAATTTATGAGTATAAACGAGCCTATATTCATAAGAGTATAGTGCGGCTACTATGTTTTTAAAAGTACCAATCAATTAGTGCTTGTAAGTTTTCTACCGTTAGATCTATTACTTTGACTAATTTCACAATTTAGATCATGCTATTCTACTAATCACATATTAAACCAAAGGGATCCACTATCATTCTAACCACACATTTTTTCATCCAAGAGCTAAAACCTACGAGCACCAATGACTTTGTACTTTTAAAAGTATAGGAGCTCAATTCTATATAGTCCTGCTACTATTCTTTTAAAAGTAACAATCAATTAGTGTTTGTAAGTTTTCTACCGTTAGATCTATTTCTTTGACTAATTTTACTTCGTAGATCATACTATTCTACCAACCGCCTACTAAACCTAAGTCCTTTCATCCAAGGGATAAAAATCTATAAGCACTAATGACTTGATATTTTTAAAGGCTAAATTACAGAAAACCCCCCTGTCATATCCCGCTTTTCCACTTTACCCCCCTGTCATTAAAAAGTCGACAATCTGCCCCTCGTAATTACCGAATGTCTTTAGGGGGCAACGACGTTAACGGGAATGGTAAATTGACGAAAATGCCCTCTTTTTTTTTTTCTTTTCTTTTCCGAAGTTTTTTTTTTTTTTTTTTAGGGATATTTTCCAAGGGTATTTTGGGTATAAAAAATTATATTTTCAAAAAAACTGACGGTCAACTGACGGTCAACTGACTGCGGGGGAGTTATTGCACAATTCGGTAATTACGAGGGGGCAGATTGTCGACTTTTTAATGACAGGGGGGTAAAGTGGAAAAGCGGGATATGACAGGAGGGTTTTCTGTAATTTAGCCATTTTTAAAAGTATATGAGCTCAATTTTATATATATATATATAGCTAAGCTACTATGCTGTCAAAAGTACAGAGATTTTCGTATTTGTAAGTTATTTTTGATGATAGGAATCTGTTTTGGCGATCGGTTTCATTAAACATGATCTACTATGTTGGAACTATTTAGAAACAAAATTTCATAATTTTTTTATTTTGTTTACTTAATGAACGAGTGGCCTCAAAAATAAACGGCTGAAAATAAAAAATTCATAAAAAATAGTGATAAAATATTTAAATTTCAAATCGAAAGTATTTATCTTAGACTTTATACTAAGTTGAATTATTTATTAAACTTTTACCTAATTTGGATTGCTCTACACCGTTGAACTTACAAACGCACGTGCCACATCGGTCATTAAAATAATCACTTTTACGTCCCTTTGATTACTTGGTAAATAATGTTGAAAAATTACATTTGATTTTTAAATAGATCTAATAGTGTAGATCATGTCTAATGAAGCCAATCATTGAAGCCGATCCAGTGATTGTATCAACAAATAGTTTGTATTTTCTTTTTTCATATAGTGAAATTAATTCACATTCTTCGCCTATAAATTTTTTTTCCTGCAAAGAATTTTAATGTAAATTTGTGTGCTCTTTATTTTATCATGCATTTGAATTTGCTTTTGCGTGATGATCGTCTTTGATTTTGTTTTTCGTTTGTGCGCTCGTCGTAAAAACATCAAAATCATGTTTGCATGCATGCATGAATATCTTACTCAGAATGTTCGTTTAATTTACTCTAGAAATTTATAATATTTGATAGATGAGAATTAAGTGTGATCAAATGCTTAGAATGGAACCGTCACGTCATTTTTTTTGTGATAAAGTAAATCAAATATGCTATTATACCAAATTATAGATGTCAAGATCTTTTGTTGAGTAAAAGTTAAATTCTTTACTTTTAATCACACTAGAAAATTTTCATACCGTTTATTTCATAACTTATTCAGGCATCTAAATATAAACTAAGTCCCCAAAATGAACACCCTATCCCATGGGCAATATTTTTCTTTTACAAATATTTATTAATGAATTAATTGAGAGTCAAAAAGTAGATGTGAATATGTAAACACTACAAATCTTTTCTAATTAATCTCTCACTTTATGGAATACCATATCTCCCTATTGCCAAGTGTTCTTGTTCATACAATAGTGAATCTCAACTTCATTCAATTACCACATTGATTGCTCATAATTAGAGCTAGATTTTTTTTTTTTTTTTTTTTTTTTTATTGTTTTATATATATATATATATATATATATATATATATTATATATATATATATATATATATAAAGCTTTTTACTATATATGAGAGATAATTGTGGGAGAGTTAACAATGAATAGGGCAAGTATTGCAATTATCTTTGTGTGTTTGTTGATGTTCTCTCTCACAGCAGGTATGGGTTGTTTATAATGTTAATGGTTAAGTAATCCTATAATTCTATTAAATTCTGCACACAAAGAATTATATTTTATAATATTTCTTGTTGATTTGTTTTTAAAACAAAAAAGAAAACTAAGTGGCCAAAAAAAAAAAAAAAAAACAAAAAAACAAATTTAGTAAATTTGCTATGAAAAGACTATAGAAATGAAAAGTAAAGGAAAAAAAAATGTGTGGAATTTACATGAACTATATGTGACCTATTTTGAAACAACTACCTAACCATTAACTTTTTGATTTTGGTACTTAATTCTTTTAATTTTCTTGATTATACTTAATCTTTCAATTCATTTAATTTAGTCATGCATTCATTTTATTTTTTCTTTCTAAATTTGAGTGCACTATTTGTTTTCCAAATATTTGGAAATTAGATAGCCAAAATGGATATGTAATATTCCAATAGTTTCACATCGGATGAAAATAGAATTATGATTAAGTATATAAGAGATCATGAATACTAATAATAATAACTGAGCTTAAGCATTTTGAGTCTGCGGTTTAGACCCAACGAGTTATTATTGCCACTGGATCGGATTGTTATATTTGCATGGTATTAGAGCCCATCACCATCCAAAAGTGTGTGACGAGTCTCGGCTGAACCAGAGTCTAAATGATAAGACTAGCGTGACAAGTCGTACATCGCATAGTAATCTTAGACTGTGTGTGTGATTGGACTGATGAGACGTCATCTTGGATTGACGGAGGAGTAAGTATATATATAAGAAATCATATATATTTTTACCTAAATAATTACTACAAAATAAGTGGATCAAAAATTTTAAAAAACCTAACTTACCTGGCATGAAATTGTCTACTTTTTAATTTTTTTTTTTCTCTCAAAAGTAACCCCAGGCCTCAAATTCTATAATAACATATCTTATTCATTAATATTCCATTCCAAAAGGAACAAAAAAATCAATAAATAAAGAATATTGCTTGTTACATCTTTGTTTAACAGTAGATTATTACAGTAAAACAAAAACAAAATCTCAGAGTGATTAAGTGCAACTTTTTTTAATCGCATAGCAGCGAAGTAAAAATATGCTAAACCATGCACTATTTCCTTTACCATGCATGCCTTTTTTTTTCTTTTTCTTTTTCTTTTTTTTTTTTTTTTTTTTTTTATAATTAAATAGTTGAATAAATGTATATATATTTATATATATATATAGGGATGGTGAAGGGCACTGATGATGAAGGGCAGTGTGAGGTCAAATTTAAGTTATACTTTGGGCCATGCTTCAACAGGATCTGCTCAGCGTTATGCCTTTTGAATGGGAATTATGGTGGTGAGTGCAAGGGGTTTTGGACACAATGCTATTGTTTTACATGCGAAAAAGCATTAGGATGATGGTTTTATATACATTTCTTAAATTTGTTTGTTGCTCCTTTTGGGAAGGAAAATCTTATTGAATAACATGGATAAACATTGCCTAGCTAGCTCTTATATGTTTTTATGTGTATATATATATATATATATATATATATATATATATATATATATATATATATATATATATATATATATAGAGAGAGAGAGAGAGGTTTTCCATACAGAAATATAATTTTTTGAAAATCGACTATCAGGAAAGTATAAAATATTTTGCATTTTTATTTCATTCGTAGATTTCAAATAAGGTTTTCGTGTGGGAAACACTTTCAAAAAAATAAGAATGCTTGATAACCTGTGCATATGCATTATCTGCGATAAGGACATTGTAGAGCATTAAAGCATCATGTTTAAGGATCATTTAGCTGTATATACATCCTGTGTGAATGTGGTGTGTGTGAGTTGGAATTGGTGATTGTGAAACTGTACTGTGTGAACAAATGATTATCTGTATTTATGGCGGGTCTGTACGCGTCTCGGGGTGTGTTAAAAAAAAAAAAAAAAATCTACGATGTTTTGTTCTTTTTCTTAAAAAATATTTACAAAAAAACCATATATATATATATATATATATATATATATATATATATATATATATATATATATATATATATATATATATATATATATATATATATATATATATATATGTCAATGAATACGAATATTCCGAACCCAAATTCGAATGGAATAAATTTACTCGATGTTAAATGGATATGGATTCGGATATAAATATAAAAAATGAAAATGCGACGGATTTAGATTTGAATATGAATTTTGATTGGACACGATTCGAATCCGAACTTGACCCGAATCCGAATTAATTTTACGTTATATATATATATATATATATATATATATATATATATATATATATATATATATGTATATTTAATATTATATTTAAATTTATATTTTAAAAATTTAAATTTAATATAATATATTTAATATATTTTAAAATATTGTAAAATAATAATAATAATTATTTCGGGTTTGAATTTTCAGGTTTGAATTCGGATTCGGGTTTTAAATTTTTTGGTCGAGTTTGAATTTGAATATAAATTTTTAAAATTCATCAAATTCAAATTTAGATTTAGATTTGGTTCGGGTCGGTTTCGATTTTTTGAAAATCCGCCGGATGCGAACCGTTGACGTCCCTATATATATGTGTGCTGATGATGTCATGGGAGAAGGAATTAACTCTATGAAATATATGTGTGTGTGCATGTTGATGGATGGTACATATGATACTACATCTCTTAATTATTGGAATCGATATTCACGCACGCTGACACTGATTATATAATTTATTATTTAAAATTTTAAAATAAAGTAATACATTCTTAATCTTATGCAGTACATGCATGTCTACTGATATATCTGACTACTCCACCTCGCATAAATTTTTTTTAGAAACAAAAAAATAAAATAAAATCATAGCTAGTAAATATGTTATAATATTAATCCATCTAGAAAGATTAATGCGAAAATTAATTATGGCCTAATTAGGACTCAAATAAGGTAAAAACAGAATAAAATAAGACTTAATTTACTTGGTAAAAAAAACTTAAAACTTGATGACTTAGAGATCAAAACGATTGAAGTATGCATGGACCAAAAATTATATTAATTAGCAAAGACATTTGGTTTAATTAGGATGTTTGGGTTAAAATGTTATTTTTTAGATTAGGGCTAATTAATTATCAAAAATGAACACTCGAGCATAAAGTTACACTACAACAAAATTAGGCTATAGCGACACTTTTAAGTATTTCTAAAATTAAAAAAAAATGTCACTGATAAAAATACCGACACTTATTGTAAGTGTTGCTATATGTGCCTTCGCTAGGATGTATAGCGACACATTTTTGTAATGTGTCCCAAAAATGTGTCCCTATAACCTAATTTTGGATATAGATGGAATATAGATAGAACAGTTATACAAAAGTATCACAAGCAGATGTCCCTATAACATAATTTTATTATAGTGTTATGATCATCTAAATCGCGTCAAATACATCAGATTGCTCCCTTCAACAAATCTTCTATAACAATATCATATTGCAAATTTTGATTTGTCTAAAAATTAAACTTGTCATTTCAAACCCTAATGACATATTTAAATTAATTACTCTTTTTATTTTACCTGTTTCTAAAATCCTAACACTAGCTAATTAATTTCTCCTAGCATTATTGTTTTTTTATTATCTATTATATATTATGATGTTTAAATAATAAATTATATTTTGATTTTTTTAATAGAATTATATATATATATATATATATATATATATATATATATATATATATATATATATATATATATATATATATATATATATATATATATATATATATATATATATATATAAACTATCGGTGATCGGTATGTATGTGAATTTTTTTTTTTCAAAAATTTAGAATAAAATGTAAATTTTTTAGATAGTTTCAATAATTTGCAAACAACAATTCAGCTGACGCGAATTATTCGGCCAAAAATTTGAACAAATATTTTGAATAGTTTCAATAATTTTCGAATAATTCAGCGATCACGAATAATTTGGCCAAAATTTTGAGTAAAATTTTTTGATAAAATTTTTATGTCTCCAACTCTTTGTTCACTCGTTCTAAAAAAAAAATAAAAAAAAAAAAAAAAAATTCTTGCTAAAAAAAATTCTCACTCACCATCTATTTTATTTTGTAGTTCTATATTTTCACATTTTTAAAAATTATAATTATTTATACTAATAGCATAAATCTACAGAAGAAAAAAATATAATTTAATAGCCAAAATTTTGATTCCGAATTTTTAATTAATGAACATATATATAAATTTGATATACATCGTGTATCCGAATAATTGACGAATTTATTTTTTAAATTATATTTTTTAATAAATTTAAAAATTAAAATATAAAATATTATCCGTATTATATCTGTACTGAATTTTTGTCGAATCTGAGTTAACTAATTAACTATGCCATAATTCGCAGATACAAATGACTCGCCTATTTTACACCTGATCTTTGCCCTAATATCTCACTTTAATTTAGTGGATACGAAAATTTAAATTTGGCCCTGCACTTTGTCGATTTTTTATACAAATTTGAAATCATTATAATTTTATTTTTATAATTTAATAAAATCAAATATTCAAAAAAAAAAAAAAAGTACCATCAAATCAATCATCTCTCAATCTCATTTGTTTTTCTTTTTTGAGAGAATCAAATAATATATATCACAAAAAAGTAAAAAAAAAAACTTATATTATAATTTAATTACTTTGGAGACGCATTTAGGATGGATCAGTTTTTTTTCTCTCCTAAACCTAAATTTGTATGGAGTGATAAAAGTGTCCTTATTTATATTATATTATAAATTTAGCTGGTTAATTGTAAAATTTTAAAAGATTTGATGATAAATCTGAAATTTTCAAAGTTCAGATGGTTGTTTACGAACAAACGAAAGTTCATATGGTTTCATGAACTTAACTCAATATAAAATTAAATTAAAGAATATTTGAAATTATCTAAAAATGTTAAGGACCTATATGAAAATTAAAGTCCCTACACAAAATACACAAAATATATTATTTTTGTTACGACGATCGCACAAATAAAAATAAAAATAATAATAATTACAAAATAGATAAACCACAACAATGCACACATATTTACGTGAAAAAAAAAAAATTATAGAAAAAAAAATTATGAAGAAATTTTACTATTTGATAAATAGAGTACAATAATATCAAGGCTAAATTATAAAAAATCCTTCTATAATATACCTTTTTTTATTTTATTCCACTGTCTTTAAAAAGCCTATATTTTGTCCCATCGTAATTACGTAATTATTTTTAGGGCGCAACGGGATTAACAGAATAGATAAAATGATGATAATGCCCTTCTTATTCCTGTGCTTATTCCTGTGCTCCCCTCCGACTCCACTGTCGCCCCCGCCTCCGCCGAGAAACTCTCCTTCTCCTTCCCACCCTGTCGGCGGCGTCGTCGTCGTCGTCTCCCCCGCCGTCGGAGAGGTCGGGGGTGCCCAGGAAGCCGCATTCCCGCGTGGACGCGTGAAGCGCGGTGCCCCCAGGGAGCAGGTCAACACGCGGCGGCCTATGGGGGCCCGCCACGTGGCGGCCCCCCTCACCCCGCGCTGACCCGCGCCAAAGAAGGCGCGGGTCCCCGCGCGCTAACCTGCGCCAGCACGCGCGTGCGCTTCCTCACGCTCGCGTGCTGCGCGCAGTGGTGCGGCGAGTGGGGCGCCGCCACTTGGCGCCCCACCAGCCTCGGGCCGTGCCTGACCTGGAGCGCCGTCGCCGGGGAGGCCCTGGGCGGCGACTGCGCCGACGATCGCCGAGGACTCCCGACAACGGCGACGGCGGGATCCCTCACGGAGCAACGGAGCTCGGCCTCGGAGCGATCGGGAGAAGAAGAGGTTGAAGAGTATTTTCGGTATATTACCTAAAAATTGACGGCATGATGACGGCGGGGGTCTAAATACACAATTCCATAATTACGAGGCGGCAAAATATAAGTTTTTTAAAGACAGAGGATAAAGTAAAAAAAGGTATATTATAGAAGGATTTTCTGTAATTTAGCTTAATATCAAATACATTGCACAGAATCACTTTTAAAATAAAAAAATAAAAATAAAAAAAATATTTCTGACCGAAATTTTTTTTATCCGTCCGAGTACTCCATTTCTCACTTCAGACATTTATTTTTTTTAAAAAAAAATATTTTAAAAATTTATTATACTACGAAACTGTCAACGAATCTGAAGTGAAGTAGAAAATCAAAAATCAAAATTAAATTTTGGTGATACATCCAACACTTTTCACCTTTTTATTTTTCATTAAATTAACTCACTAATAAAGAAATGAAAAGTCACTGCAATAATTAAAGCACATCTAAATGCATCTCACAAAATTAGATATCATATCTCACAACCCTTCAAAAAAAGAGAACTCATATCTTAGTCATTGCCATTTGTAATTTGTGTATGTAGGGAGTAATTAATCCTATTACATTTATTAACTACATTATTTAAGTGCACCCAAATTAAGTTTGCTATGTATAAAAGGCCTACTATTGTAAAGAGCACTTGATTAGAGTAATTTTATTTTGCTTGGGAATTAAAGAGAGGTGAGATTTATAAAAAATAAAAATAAAAAAATAAAAAAATGGATAGGAGAGGTATGTCAATTATTTTGGTGTATTTGTTGATGGCTTCTTCTGATAATTCAGGTATTGTTTATATATTTCACTTTTTATATTGCAAAAAACTAAGTACATTGTTTGGATTTGATGCATTTAAATTTAATGACAAAAAATTTGGGCTCAAAGTTTTACCCAAAAAATTATTTTTCATTTTTTCGCCCGTTTGGTGTTTTTTTTTTAAAAAAATCCCTAGCATTTAAAAAAAAAAAATTGATTTAAAAATAATATTTTAGTTTTCTGAAAAAAAAATCAAAAAATGAAAATGCTAGCTTTCTATGAAATCTGAAAAAAAAAAAGTAGTATTTCTTAGAACAAATTAAAGAAAACTCTTTTCCATGTCTTTTCTAAGAACCAAACAACTCGAATCATGTGGATTCGACTATTTAATCTTTTAAATTTTAATTTTACCAGTTAATTTATTAATTTATTAATTTAATTTTAGTTGGTCAAAAATATTTTGATTTTAAAATTTAAATGCGTCAAAATATGACTATTTTTCTTCGGATTTGAATTTAGATTGTCCAAATCAAAAACTGGTTTTGTCATTTTTTTTTTTTTTTTTTCAAAATGTGGGATACCTTTTGAGTCCATATTTGGCATTATTTTTAAAAAATCCTCATCTTTTTTATTTTTTAAAATTTTATAAATTTAGAAATCTTAAATCTATATATTTATTATAAAGAGTTAGATTTGTGTGCTTTTAGAAACACAGTGACCTCCGCGCTATTAAATTATTGTTAATTTTGGGATTTACGAATCAATGATCGGTTTCATTAGATTTAATTTAGAGTACTGAAAAGATTTTTAAAAATAAATTTTATAATTTTTCGATATTATTTGTCTAGTGATCGAAGGGTCAGAAATCAATAATTTTAATGGTCATGATGAGCCATTCGTAAGTTTAACGGTGTTGAAGTATCCAGATCTCGTAAAATTTTGATATAATTTTTTTACACTATATAAAACAAAATCAATATTTTGATCTAAAAATTTAGTATCATATCATCACATTATGCCAGATTTTTATTTTCAGCCAATAATTTTGAGTTATTTCGATCATTAGGTAAATAATATCGAAAAATTATGAAATTTATTTTTAAGCTACTTCAAATATTCTAAATCAAGTCGAACAGAATCGATTATCGATTCGAAAATCCCAGTATCAAAAATAATTTGATAGCACGACAGCCTACGTGCTTCTAATAACGGCATACAAGTCGAATTGTTATAAATATATAATTTATATTTGTATTCAAGAGTTCGACTACTATGCTATTAATATCACTAAGCACTTTGTATTACTAAATTTTTGACCGTTAAATCTATCTTTTCGACTATTTTCATATCTTAAATTATACTATTTTACCAAACACTTATTAAATTCTAGGCGGAGATAATATCATTCTAACCGCGCATATCTTCATCCAAGAGTATCTGTATCTAATGTTATCGAATATGAATTTAAACTTTAGACCAGTATCGATCGAAATCCGAATGCTACATCTATGTAAAAATGCAAATATGTATATGGATATGGATATGGATCAGGCACTATCAAATCGTATGCGACGGTCTTCGATCACCCCGCTCTAATTGTTTGTTTGTTTGTTTGTTTGTTTGTTTTTGTTATATAAGGTGGTCGGAAAGGGGTGATGGTGAGGGGGGAGGATTGCGAGGTGCGGTGCCGTCTGTACTTCGGGCCGTGCTTGGGAGTCCTCTGCGCCGGCGTCTGCATATTCCAAGGCTACCTCGGCGGTAAATGCCACTCCTGGTGGAACAACTGCTACTGCATTTCATGCCACGGCAACAGCACTTCACCACCACCAGCTCCAGCACCACCACCAGCACCACCAGCACCACCAGCTCCAGCTCCACCACCACCACCACCACCACCACCACCACCAGCTCCAGCTCCATAACAAATAAATTCATTAACTTTGTAGTAATAACAAAGCCCTTCATATATATATATATATAACTATATTTATTTTTATGATGTGATGATCATAATGATGATGATTGATGTGATACAGATCATATGTATGTGATGGGTTCATTGGCTATGTTAGGTGAGGAGAAAAGAATATTTCATGAAATAAGAACTGAGACAGTTTAGTGATGAGTTTTTTGATTTATCCTGCATTCCTTATTAACAGTGTTGGTAGCTAGGAATTTGAGTTTTTGCTCCTTTTATGAGTTTTGAGTATCTAGTGTATATATTTCGTGTATATGATAACTTTTTTTTTATGAAAAAATAATTAAAAAGAAGAATATAGTGTTTTATTGTGAATATTCATTTGCTTTTCCGTAATCTGCCAATCTCCCAAATACTACTATAATATAATCAATTCAGCTCGCTGTTCACAAATCAACCCGTTTAATAAACAAATCAAATGCGAGTTAAATTTTTTAGTTCGAAATCTTAAATATACTTATAAATTTTTTACCATTGAATTTGTATTGAGATTTATATTATTTATTATAAAATTTTTTTATTAAATATTTAAAATTTAATAAAAATTAATAAAATAATAATTATTAAAAATAATAGTAAATACTATATATATTATATATATATATATATATATATATATATATATATACTATTAATATTGTTTCTCTGGGTACTAAACGCAGACGCGTAGTCGATTATCAAAAACGGATTGGTCGGGAAATGTGTCATCATCTCTTCATCCTTTGACACGTGTACCCGACATTAAATCCACGCTGTCCATTAATCAACGGCGACGATTGATCAACTGTGGGCCACCGACGGTGAATCCAACGTATCCGCATGCGACATTGGTCCCAATTCTGACACGTGAGAGAAACTTGCGTACACCAGATGCATATCAACCGCCCATCTCATTTTTGTTGTTTGAAAGTTGTACGGTTCGATCGAGAATTAGTGGTGGAATGGACGGGTAGTAGATGGAGGTGCACGGTTATGTGAATGCACCGGGTTTACGAACATGATTTGTTCGTAATAGAAGCTTCTATAGTCGCGATGAAGCCTCAGTAATCGCCATTACTCACTCCTCTTCTCTCTCTCTCTCTCTCCCCACACACACTGAAACCCTAACCCTAACCCTAACCCTAACCCTAACCCTAACCCTAGAGCTCTCTCTCATGGCTCCCCTCTCCTCCTCCTTCACCCTCCTCCGCTTCCGCCCAGCGCCGCCGCCGCCGCCGATCGCTGCGGCGGCGCTCTTCCTCCGACGCCGCTCCTCCTCCTCCGTCGCCGCCGCCGCCAGGGAGGGCGCCGCCGCAGCCCCGCGGAAGGCGCCACCCGATAAGAACCTCCTCAAGGCCAAGGACGCCATTAAGGAGCACCACAACCACCTCAGCCACCACCCCTCGACCTCCACCTCCCTCGACGCCGACGATCGCCGCCGCGGCCTCCTCCCCAACCAGGCCATCGGCCTCGTCGCCGCCGCCCAGGCCAACTTCATGCGCGTCATCGTCGAATCCGCCGGGGGCCACCCCGAAAACCCTAGCTTGTTCGGCGGCGACCCGAGGGTCGGCACCGACCTCTTGTGCGTCGTTAGGGCTCTTTTGAAGAAGATCAAGAGGAGGGTTTTGGTTGGGGATAAGGTGATCGTGGGGTCGATCGATTGGGCGGATCGGAGGGGGATGATCGAGGATGTGTTCGACCGGAGCTCGGAGGTCGTCGACCCTCCTGTCGCCAATGTGGACCATCTCGTGGTTCTGTTCTCGATGGATCAGCCGCGGCCGGAGCCGTTCATGCTCACGCGGTTCTTGGTCGAGGCCGAATCGACCGCAATTCCGTTCACGCTGGCGCTCAACAAGGTCGAACTCGTCGGCGAAGAGGTTCGGATTCGCCACTATTCATTTCCTGTTTCCAAAGGGAAAATTTTGTTCTTCTTCAAATGAAAGTAGTTTACAGCATGTTAGATGAACAATTATGAACAGTTTTAGTCGAATGCGTATTATGCCTGGTAGGATTGATAATTATGTTGAAATGATTGTGTGAAATTGGATTAAAACCTGGAAGAGAATAATTTTGACATTAGAGAGAAATCAAGAGAAGCAAAATGGACATGCCTGGTTCGAAGAAGAACCTAGAGACTGCACTGTACTGCACGAATCACGTTGCGACTCCATTTCACTAATGAACAGCTGACCACTGAAAAATGCAAGTAAATTGTAGATTATACATCCTGAGACAACCCTGAGTACTGATGCCGCTCATCGGAAAGACATTTGAGTATGAAATGTGCTCCCACTGCAAGGTGATACAAAATGAAATAACGAGAACACTATATATCAGATTTCCTTTTTTTGGCGCGAAGGGTAATCGTAATTTTTCTTTACATCTAAGGATCTGAACGGTATCATTAATAATACTGGGAACTAAACATTATGGCAAGAAAAAGTTTGATTCAGAGGGAGAACAAGCAGAAAAAATTGGAACAGAAAGGGTAACTGTAATTTATTATTCTTTGCCACCAATTTCATGTTTTACTCTAAAAATTCCACCATTAACTTGGCTCTTGAGTAATACGATTTTGTATCTAGATGTCGGTCGAAAAGCTGTAGCCACTCTTTCATTTTATACCAATTGATCATTGTAGTCTTCTGAGCTCTAAATGAGTAGCCATATCAATGAGGCTTCTATCACTACAGGATTGGATCCGAATTTATCACTATAGGCCGAACTTCTAACTAGAATTAAAGAAACACTTTTTCTGGATAGTTACTGAATGAGGTATTCTTTTCATGCAAATGGTTAATTGGTTTTCGCCTTTCTAAATTATAGTCTCAAACAGCAGTTTTTGTTTTTGTTTTTTCTTTTTGACTGCAGACACTGACTGCCTGGAGAGAGAGGCTTCATAGCTGGGGCTACAACCCACTATTTTGCAGTGTCAATAAGAAATCCGGATTAGCTGCTCTGGAAGACATCTTGAAGGGACAAACTACTGTTATTGTTGGTCCAAGCGGGGTCGGAAAGTCGAGTCTTATCAATTCTCTGAGAGGAACGCAAAGCAATTCCGCAGAAGATGAAATAAATAAACTGCTTGAGCTAGTATGTATTACTCGCATCCTCGCTTTTAGTTTTTTCCAAAATATTTATCTCTCGCAAATTCTATTGCTTGAACATTCTACAGAAGTCTCTATATGCATGTTCTTTTTAATTTTTTTATAATAATAACTCTTTCTAGTTCTGCATATTCTGGTATTATTAATAATGATTACTTCTTTTTGCCGTACCGCCAGTATTACAAAATTTCATTTCTTTTGCTAATGGGGCCTGATTAATTTGTTAGATTGCGACCTAAGGAAAATAACTTTGTTCTACTTTGCTTGGAATCCGGTGATGAACTTCCCTATCTGGGTGAGAAGTTGCTGTTTTTATTTCCTCCCCTAATGTTCTTATTTCTGTAAATTTCTCAGAATAGTAAGTGGTTTGGAGAACAGCGAGTGGGCGATGTGTCTAAAAGAAGCGGCAGAGGAAAACACACAACTCGGCACGTTTCCTTACTCCCGCTAACTGGTGGAGGTTTTCTTGCCGATACTCCCGGATTCAACCAGCCTAGTTTGATGAAAGTCACAAAGAGAACTCTTGCAGAAACTTTTCCAGAGGTATTATTCAGATCCCCACACTGTTGCACAGGAAATGAGTTGAATACTCTGTTTAAGTTAGATTTTCTACATATATAATTATATACTAACCCGAACTCACGTATCTGCATCTCTTCCTGCACAAATTGAAATTACCTTGTACGTAGAAATCCCCACTCTTTAAATAACTTTTTGCAATGCGAGTGTGAGAAGCTGCACTTGTAGAAGGTATACAGTGAAATGCAGAGTTTACAATTCAAAGTCGACTTTGTGAGGAGGATATATATGCAAAAGCCCCTTTAAATTGCTTGTAATGTACTATAGGTTGCTCAAGGTGTCATATTGTACAAGCATCACTTCCTTTTTTTACTTTTCTTTCTCCTTTTTTTTGTTTTTCGCAGATCAGGCTGATGCTCAAAGTTAGCGAGCCATTGAAATGCTCGTTCAACGACTGCCTACACCTCGGCGAGCCTGGGTGTGTGGTGAAGGCGGATTGGGAAAGGTATCCGTACTATCTGCAGTTGCTAGATGAGATCAAAATTAGAGAGGAGTTCCAGATGCGGACTTTAGGAACAAAGAGAGAAGGTGATGTGAGGTAAAGTTTTTCTCTCCAGTAGTTATCTTAGTTACAGATGACTTGTTAAACTCTCATATCAATCTCATATCAATCTACCTGGAATGAACTCTTTAAACAGCAACTTTCCCCCTTCTCTTTTGCCATGATATTTAAGCCCAACAATGAGCAACTTGAAAGAAAAAATAATGAACTATAAATCCCTTGTTAAATAGATCATCTGTTATGTGATAATTGGAGCATACACCACCATTCCAGGTACAAGGTGGGTGGCATGGGAGTGAAACAAGCGGAACCACGTCTCGAGCCGAAGAAGCATCGAAGGGTATCGCGGAAGAGGCTCAACCAGTCGATACTCAACGGCATCGACGAGCTCGACGACCTCGAGGACTACTGGTCGGATGTTGAAGAGCGCGCGAGGTGAGAGGCGGAGACCAATCGGCCTTTCAGACAGTGATCTAACTAAGAGCCCAGCCAGATTCTAGGGCTACCAAAGGAGGATGATATAATCCGAGCAGTGTAAATAGTTTGCCCTGAATCCGCCTGGTGTCGGAAATTTGCAGGCTGATAGTGAAGAAAAATTTGTTGTAGGAAAAGGGAAATTGCTGCTGCTGCTGCTGCTGCTATGGCCTTTTCCCTGTCATGTATATAACAAATAATAATAAGAACAATCACAGTATTTAAAATCTTCGCAGAAATTATTTCAGAATTTTAAAATTGTTGGTATATTTTTATTTGGCTCTCTAATCTCTTGGAATTCCTAGAAAGGAATAGCTCACATATGTCCATACAAATTTACCACAATATATTCTTATAAAGGGTGATAAATATCAAAGTTGAAAAGGATATTTTACTCCATTATAGGTATGACCCTAAAATATGCCTGGGAAAAAAAAATAATAGAATGTAGTTTTGTCTGAACAGAAATTAAAAAGGAAAATGAAAGGATAAGATGAGTTACATATTGTGGCATCCCATAACAGATCTAATTTTTGAAGAAGAGGTGTTACCTATCAGAACGCAATCTAATTTTTCAACTAAACAAGATAAAAGAAGGATTAATTGCAGAACAAACAATAATAATGTTATCAGAGTCGAGAATGTATTAGAATAATCCCATTTTTATACTGCACTTATTGATGTTGCAGTAGCAAAGTTTAAGAGAGGCATCACTAGAAGCCAACTGACTTGAAATAAGTCTGAAAACAAAGAGATTTCAGCAGTTCTGATGAAATTAGGATAAACTGCAGGTTTGGTCCTCAAACTATGAGGCTGGTGATACTCTGGCCCTCAAACTTTTAACTTGTCGCAATTTTTAGCACTAACTTTTAGAATTGTTGCAATTAAATCATATAATTTAATTTAGTTGACTAAATATTTATATATCGCTAATCTAGAAATGCTGTAGTAGCGTTGTGATTGATGATGTGTCAATAATTAAATCATCACATCACTTTTACATCAACAATGCATTATAATTTAGTCAACTAAATTAGATTATAAGATTTGATCACAACAATTCTAAAAATTCGAACCAGATATTACAACAAATTAAAGTTTTAGAACTAAAGTATCACCTAACTCATAGTTTGAGGACCAAACACGTGTAATTTACACTTGAAATTACATTAATGTAAAACTAACAACTAAGACGACATAAATTACCTTACAGTTACTAGTGAAATATCATCTCTTTCATCGGCAAGCATAGGACAAAGAAAAAGCTCTAGATGAGTAACACAATAAATATCAAATATCAATAAACAATAATAAACATGTTCTACTAGAAAAATTTCCATTTAAACTGCTGAGTTATAACCAACTTGAATAGTACATGGTATAAAACATTTAGCTATAAAGAAACAATATGGCCACAAGATGAAGGGCACTGGAAATGAGGATGTTCGAGATGAATGAACAAAATGCATAGAACATTAGACTAGAAATCAAGGTATTAAATCCAACAGATCTCAACAAATATGCATGGGAAAGGTTATGGAAATAGCCATTTATTGCTGCTGGAAAAATGGAAACAAAGGGAAAATGATAAGAAAAATAGAAATCAGAAATGTAAGCACATGTATTTTTCCCATTACTGCACTTACCGAAAATTGATTGCTGTTGATCAAACAGTTCCTGCTCTCTGCTTCATTGTAAACAGTCAAATAGATTCCCCTTTTTTGCTTAAGTGATGGTCGATTTTCGTTACAAGATAGTAACCGATACTTGAAATTAACAAATAAACTCTATTCTGTCGATCCCCTGAAGCTTATATCGAAATGCAGACGGCAGACTCACAATTGAGCATGCATAATCTGTACGTCTAATGAACTTAGTAAATCAAAGAGATTGCAAAGCAGCCCCATTCAAAATTGAAACAATGAGTAGAAACTTAAGATAGCGATTGTTCATGCCATTAAACCCGAGAGATTCCTACACATGATAAACAAAATTTCTCTGACAAAGAGTGCAACAGTAGACAAGAAGCACAAACTAGATTATCTTTTATTGAAATTTTTCTTACTAAACTAAATGAAGAAGGGAGTATGAACTCGAAAACTATTCTGCCCAGCAAATCCGAAAGACACATAAAAATGGCATTTTCTCAACTTTACATGGCATGAGGACCTGCAGAGTAACACTAGGTGTAAACTAGGTTTCCCCAATCTATTCATCTGTCTGTTACCAATAAAGATCAACTAAGACTAATCGCATATTCTGAACTACAATAACTAATTTTTAATCTAATCACTTACTATTTCCTTAGATACATTCGCCCAAGTACTTCCCCCCTTCACAAGTGATGCTGCAGTACACAAACTATCAATTCGTTTAAGAAATGTCTAAGCAGTAACGACATAACCACACAGTAATATGACGGCTCAGTTATGATGACAGATTACCGATTTCTCTAGCAATGTAAACTTGAATAAACCACCACATATGTAATAAGAGCATGAAAAATACTTTAGAAGTTTCATTGAGTTAGAATATCAAATTCCATAATTCAATTAGCAAAATTGTCACTCTAAGTACTTAAAATAAACAACAAAAGCCCCAACATTCCACTATCAGAGACTTCTCCGATCAGCAAAATGGAAACCCTAGAAAGATTATAATAACAGCAGTTCTAGAACATACTTTACTACTTGTTCTTGGACGCCTTCTTCTTCGGTCCTGCGCTAGCACTCACCTGAGGCTTTGGATGGCGATCGGCTTCGCTTGGCTCGAGCCATTTCAGAGGATGGCGATTGAAGAACGGCCAATTGGGAACAGTCACCAGTGCGGTGAGGACAACCCCACCAGCGTAGACGAGCAGCATCATCTGAAAGGATCCCATTGTGTAGCCGATTGCAAAGGCGATGATGCCGGAGACTAGGAGTAGGATCTGCATCAGGATCTCCGCACGCTTCTGCCCTTGCCAATCCATCTAGAATCAAGAAGCAACAAAGTGGAAAGATTAAAAAAATCTGGTCAAATTTGAGTACTTTTTGCATTAAAACCCTAGAAGAACAATAGAAAAAGGGAAAATGCTACTTAAGATGCAAGATCACTCAGAGGCAAGAGATATGCACAACCAAATATTACAATACCATGTAATTAAATCAAATTGCATGAGATTACAACACCATATGATGCAAAATTAGAAAATCTGCTTACAACATAGTAACTTTTGATACAAAACTCTATAATAAGGTTGGAAGAAAACGAAATGGTTCGAAAGGTGTAAGATTTCTTAGAGAGAAGAAAAATCTACACCCAAAAAATTATATGACCATTCTATTAGATCAAATTGCCCAAAGCCATATAATAAAAGATCAGAAAATCTGGTTAAAGCAGAGTACTTATTTTTGGTCTAAAATCATGGAAGTAGAAAGAGAAGGAAAAGATTCTGAAGATGTTAGATTTCTCGCCAACAAGAGGTATGTACACCAAAGAATTTGTGCGATAGCTTAATCAAATCTAACTAAGCAAGATTAGAAAACCATAATCAAATGACAGAGCACCTTTCATTAAAAAATCAAAACATATCCAAATGGTCGAGCAACCTTTAGTCCCAAAGCCTAGAAGGGCATTGCAAGAGACAGTAGTGGTTCTGAAGATGCCAAATTTCTCAAAAATAAATAAATACAATTCTACAGCAAACCATTACACAATCCCTGAATCAAATCAACTTGTGCATGATAAGAGTAACTTTCTTTTAAAACCTTAGAAAAATGATTCAAGAGTCCGAAATTCTTCTAAAGATTTAAAATTTCTCAAAGATAAGATATATCTACAACAAAACATTACACAACAGCTTAATCAAATCAAATTGCGCAAGATTAGTTTGGCCTAGAACCCTTGAAGAACATTCGAAAAAGCCCGAACCGATCCCAAAGATGCAAAATTTCTCACAGATAAGAAACATCTACACCAAAAACATTGCCCAATCCCGTAACTTAACCAAATTGCACAAGATTAGAGTAATTTTTGGCCTAAAACCCTAGAAGAAAATTTGAAAAAGCCGGAAACGATCCCAAAGATGCAAAATTTCTCAGAGATAAGAAGCATCTACACCAAAAACATTGCCCAATCCCATAACTTAACCAAATTGCACAAGATTAGAGTAATTTTTCGCTTAAAACCCTAGAAGAAAATTTGAAAAAGCCGGAAACGATCCCAAAGATGCAAAATTTCTCAGAGATAAGAAACATCTAGACCAAAAACATTGCCCAATCCCGTAACTTAACCAAATTGCGCAAGATGAGAGTAATTTTTCGCCTAAACCCTAGAAGAATATTTGAAAAACCCAAAAACGATCCCAAAGATGTGAAATTTCTCGCAGATAAGAAACATCTACACCAAAAACATTGCCCAATCCCGTAACTTAACCAAATTGCGCAAGATTAATGTAATTTTTGGCCTAAAACCCTAGAAGAACATTCGAAAAAGCCAGAAACGATCCCAACGATGCAAAATTTCTCACAGATCAGAAACATCTACACCAACAACATTGCCCAATCCCGTAACTCAACCAAATTGCGCACGATTAGAGTAATTTTTGGCCTAAAACCCTAGAAGAACATTTGAAAAAGCCGGAAACGATCCCAAAGATGCAAAATTTCTCACAGATAAGAAACATCTACACCAAAAACATTACCCAATCCAGTAATTTAACCAAATTGTGCACGATTAGAGTAATTTTTGGCCTAAAACCCTAGGAAGAACATTTGAAAAAGCCGGAAACGATTCCAAAGATGCAAAATTCAGATATAAGAAACGTCAACACCAAAAACATTATCCAATCCCGTAATTCAACCAAATTGCGCAAGTAACCCTAGGTAGAACATTCGAAAAAGCCCGAAATGATCCCTAAGATGCAAAATTTCCCAGAGATAAGAAACATCTACACAACAAATATTGTCCAAACTATATGTACATAAGAAAACCGTACAACCCTAATCAAATCGTTGGATCGGATCCGAGTTCCGCGTTCCCTAACCAAATCCAAACCCTTACCCTTACCCTTACCTTTACCCTTACCCTAACCCTAACCCTAACCCTAAGTCGTAGATCGCCATGGATGAGAGAAAGAGAGAGAGAGACTCTTACCGTGGGAGTGTGAGATCAAGAGAGAGAGAGAGAGAGAGAGAGAGAGAGAGAGAGAGAGAGGGGAACGAAAAATCACGGAGATAAGGTGCGCGAAAGGGGTTTTGTTTGTTTGTTTATTTATTTATTTATTTATTATTAATTATTATTATTATTGAAGTCGAAACTGTCGAAGTGTCGTCGCCGACTTCTGACTAGATCGTGTAGTCGGCGACGTTTATAGAGAAATTGCCGAGTTCTTGGGTTGTTGTGCGTCGAAATGGAGGTGTTGATGGGCACCGATGGCCCAAATTTTATCCAAAACCCGCATTCCAACGTGTGGATTTATTCTATGCTAAATAAATATAGTTTAGAATATGAATATACAAAATTGAAATCCTTGAATAAAGCGATGTGCAAATAGGATGATAGTTGGTCCTAGGATTTAATGGAGGATTTAATGGGTGGTTGAAAAAGTAGTATGATCGTAGAGTGAAAATAATAAAAAAAATAGATTTAACGTTAGAAAATTTAGTAATACAAAAAATAATAAAAAAAATAGATTTAACGTTAGAAAATTTAGTTTAAAATTTAGTAGTACAAAATATTTGGTACTATTGATAACATAGTAACCAAATTATATATATATATATATATATATATATATATATATATATATATATATATATATATATATATATATATATAAATAAAAGAGAGAGAGAGTAGAGTTTATATACTTTTAAAAATATAAGCCAATTTATATTTCTGAATTTTTTATCATTGGATTTGTTTTGGAATTTGTGCTTTTGTAAAGTTAACTAAAGAGAGAGAGAAAAAGTAAAAAACATAATTTTCAACACAAGACCAATGGTAAAAAATTTACAAACATAAATAAACTTGTGCTTTTAAAAATATATAAGCTCTAATATATATATATATATATATATATATAGTTCGGCTACTATACTTGTACAAGCACCAAATAATTAGTATTTATAAATTTTTTAGCATTAGATTTACCTCTTTGACTAATTTCATCACTTAGATCATTCTATTCAACCAACCACTCACTAACCACACATCTTTTTATCCAAGGGCTACAAATCTACAAGCACCAATAATTGATACTTTTAAAAATATAGAAGCTCAATTATATATATATATATATATATATTTATATTTATATATAATTGATGTTATATAAGAATTTGTATTTAGAAATTTAGATTTTAATATAATTTGTTTTGAAATACGGTAAAGAGAAATGATTGCTTCGAGTTTTGGTTTTCAGTTTGTGTTCAAATTTTAGATTTTTGGTCAAGTTTGATTTTGGAGGTGGATTTTCAAAAAGTTGAATTCAGATTCGGATTTCGGATTTCGGATTTCGGATTTCGGATTTCGGGTTTGGTTGTCATGCTCAAATTCGGATTTATAAAAACCTGCCTCGAATTCAAAGCATTGACAACCCTAGGTTGAAATATACATCCTTTGTTTAGGCTAAGACCTAAGCGATACAATCCGAGTCCGATTTCGAACCTGATTTCGGGTCGGACTAAATTTGTTCCATTCGGACACAATTTAAAATGACTGAGGCTTCATTTCGGAATTGTGAGAAAATTACAGTGCGTGTAGTGTAAAAGTATGACAGGAAAATACTATTGTTATTTTCGTACATAATTTCACGTTCTGCATATCCCTTAGTCGAGTTAGATCAGGTTGGATCCACCAAAGAGACTAAAAATTCGGATCTCACTTGGATTTGGTCTTGGTTGGGCTTGATTTGCTCAGGTGAGTTCAAGTTGGTTCAAACCTAGGAGGGAGTGACGAACTCTTTAATAAGGAATAATTGCATATGATTCTCTATAAAAATATCAAATATTAATTGCTAAATTACAGAAATTCTCCTGTCATATCCCGCTTTTCTATTTTACCTCATGTCATTAAAAAGTCGACAATCTGCCCCCTCGTAATTAGCGAATTGTGCAATAACCCTCCGCCGTCAGTTGATCGTCAGTTTTTTTAAAAATATAATTTTTTATACCCAAAATACCCTTGAAAAATATTCCTAGAAAAAAAAAAAAAGACTTCGGAATAAAAAAGAAAAAAAAAAGAGGGCATTTTCGTCAATTTACCATTCCCGTTAACGTCGTTGCCCACTAAAGACAATTCGGTAATTACGAGGGGGCAGATTGTCGATTTTTTAATGACAGGGGGGTAAAGTGGAAAAACGGGATATGACAGGGAGGTTTTCTGTAATTTAGCCTAAATATATTTCTATAAAACTTAAGTTATCAGACTTATCTCCCCAAAAGTTTTCCAAAAATTCTCCTTAAAAAAACTAACCACAGTTAGCTTAAGGATAACATGACATTTTTATCCCTTATATATATAATTTGTATTCCAATATTAAGTCTCGTCATCGTACTCTCCCCCTTCTCTTTATCCACGGCAATGGCGAGACTTGCGGCGGTGACGACGTTGAAGTCGAGGGCCTCGGCAAAAATGAAATACACCGCATGTGACGCGGCGAAGATGAGAAGCGGGAAAGAAAATTAGCGTTTTGCAGGAACAAAATTTGTAAATGTAAAATAATCATTTTACGCACTCACCATGAGCTCTCTAACAAGGGTTAGAGAGTTTGACCTATTACAAAATTGACTTTGGAGAGTTTCACCTATAAGCATAGTTAGTTAATTCGCGAATTATTCGCGAATTATTGAGAATCCGAATTAAACGTGCCGTTTCCGACTTTTTCCAAAAATTCGGAATAATTCGCGAATTTTTGAATCAAAAAGTATTATTCCCGAATTATTCACGAATTACGAATTTTTGGACGAAAAATTCGTTCTTTTTCAAAGCATAGTTAGTCAATTCACGAATTATTCGCGAATTATTGAAAATTCGAATTAAAATTATTTGTCGGGAATAATTTAAAATTATTATTTTTTTGTTCTAAATGAATATTTTATTTATTTCTAAAATAAATTGATTAAATTATTTTAAAAAATTATAATTGTTTATACTAATAGTATAAAATTTTTAATTTAATAGCCGAATTTTTTATCCCGAATTTTTAATTAGTGAACGTATTATTTCCGTATAAATCACGTATCCGAATAATTGACGAGCCCGTTTTTTAGCCGAATTTTTCAACGAATTTTAAAATTATGATACGAATTTTATCCGTATTATATCCGTACCGAATTTTTGCCGAATCCGAATTAACTAACTATGCCTATAAGACGATATATCTTATTTTGAAGAAACCAACTTAAAGACCGAATATTCTAATTTTCATTTATAATAAATGTTTTCACACGAAACAAAGTATCACTGAATAACCCTGTCCGAAATAACCACACTCCTAACTTTCAATCGCAATAAATATTCTAATACCATACAAGATATCACTGAACAACCGACCAGTTTTGACATCTAAACGAGGACAAATTAAAGGGCGCGATACGTTGAACCACGGATTCAGAAAAATCCTGCACACCAGAGAAGCGCAAAAACTATGTCTTGAATTACGTGGAGACTTAGGATTCTCATGTTTCATTCACTTAAATGCTTGACAAGGACTCAGATAAAGGACTATCCCTTCCTTTTACATGTTTGACAAAGATTAAGGAAACAATTCATCTATCACTAACAACTATTTATTAGTATTAATTTATTATTAACTACTATATATCTTATTGTGTACATGTTCTTTGTCTCTCTTCCACTTGCTCATCTTCTCATCCTTTAGATTGCTTTAAAAAAAAGTCACAAACATGAATCATGATCACTTCATCTTTTAAGTTAAAAATAATAAAAAGTTATTCTGTTCACACCAAGAACAAGATTAACCCCCTTCCCTATATATATAAGGCACAATTCAATTCTCACATTAGCGCGACTACGAGAAAATGGAGAACCAAAATGAGGATTACACAAACTACTACACAAGCTTGGATCAAACCTACAACTACTCCTTTGTCGACGACGATTTTATGTTCTTTGACTCCGGGTTGATCGATACCGAGCTTATAAGTTCGATGAACAAAGATTTAGTACTGGATCCTCTTAACATAGATGCGATCTCGGGATCTCAAGAGCTAAGTTTGTGCTTGGATGATAGCGGGGGTGGCCTCCTAAGTGAAGGATTGGAAGGATTTCGCGAAGAAAACCGCGACGATGGAGACTCATATGTGGCTAAGACAAGGATGAGGAGAGATCGATCGAAGACGCTGGTGTCGGAGAGGAAACGGAGGGTTCGGATGAAGGAGAAGCTCTATGAATTGAGATCATTGGTTCCAAATATTACTAAAGTGAGATCTCTAATCCTTTCATGCATTTTGGCTCCTCTATATAATTCCCTATACACACATTGCTCTTATATTTGAGTACATGTCCTTCAATTAAACATTGTCAAAAAATGTAACATTGATCCTAATGTTGTAGATGGACAAGGCCTCAATCATCGCAGATGCCGTCGAGTACGTAAATGATCTTAAATCTCAAATTAACAATTTGGAAAAAGAGTTGCAAATCCTTGAAACTACATTAAAAAGTGACCAAGTATCCCAAAATCTCCTCAAAAACACAAGGACAATCACACAATTTGAAGAGGCCATTGCTTCTCCTCACCGCGCGAAAATTTGAGACTAAACGCAACCGAAGTAGGCGATCGGAGGTTCTTCTTGACGATGGAATGCGAGAACAAAGATGGCGTGGCATCGTCGGTTTACTCCGCAATCGAGTCTCTCATGTTCTTACATTTGGAGTGCTCCAATTTTTCCTTAGCCTCGGATCGATTCGTGTTGTCACTAACCTTCAATGTAAATTTTTTTTATTTTTCTCTCATTTTATTGTGATTTTGTTCTTTTGAATGTGGGGATTGATTAGCTTGTAATTGGAATTTGCAGGTAAAGAAGTTTGATGAGGAGATTGAGACCTCTACAATGAAGTTGTGGGTAATGGGTGCTCTTCTTAAGGAGGGGTTTGAGTGTGAGGGAATTAGCATTTCATAACACTCTTTTTTTTTTCTTTTTTTTTTCATGATTTTTTTGAATTTTGAATTGTTACTTTGTAATTTATAACCTAAAGAAAATAAAATTGTTGCTTGTGACTTCAATTTTGTAAGTGAATTAATTAATTAACTAACAAAGTGTTGGTCACTTATTCTCATCATGCTCTTCATTAATTATTCAAATTTGTGAATAAATTACCCTTCAAAATTTAAAAATTGTCATTTTATTTTTATTTTTAACCTTTTGGTTTCTTTCATCATGTTATTAATGATTTTTTTTTATTTTTTTATTTTGAATTGTTGCTTACAAAGTATTACTCATTTCTTCTCCTCATCTCTCCATGAATTTAATTAAATTTGCAAATAAATTAATTTGAAATCCTCATCTAATTAATTAACTTTTAAATCCTAACAAATTTTTTTTTTTTAAAAAAAATGTTCTAAATAAAGGTGGTAGAAAGTCAAAGTGGCAAATTAATTAGCTTAACAACAATTAATCCAGCTCATCCAATTATTAATCAAAAAAAAAAACCCTCTAAAATAAAATATGTATATTCCCAATAATAGAAATTTAAAATGTATAGTTTACTTTTGAGAACAAGACAAATACAATGTTTTGAAAAAACATTATTATAATTTTTAATGAGGGATTATCCTATGTTTCTTAATTTTAAAATACAATAAAAAATTGCCAAACTTATTTTTCAGCATTAATTTTGTCAGGTTAAGATTTATTCTGACTACTTGGATTGCTTAATTGTTTTACACTAGGAATGTCAATAGGTATCGATATCCGAAATTTTATCCAAATTCGAATTCGAACGGAATGAATTAAATATACCTGATGTTAAACGGATATGGATTCAGATATGAATATAAAAAATAAAAATCCGACGGATTTGAATTTGAATATGAATTTTGATTGTATCCGACCCGAACCCGAATTGATTTTAGGTTACATAATATATGTGTATATAAATATTTAATATTATATTTAAATTTATATTTTAAAAATTTAAATTTAATATAATCTATTTTGAAATATTATAAAAAAAAATTTAATTATTTTGGGTTTTGATTTTCGGGTTTGGGTTAAGGTTGGTTTTGAATTTTTGGTTGGATTCGTATTTGGATATGGATTTTTAAAATCCGTCGAATTCGGATTCGAATACGGATTTGGTAGTCGGATTCGGTTCGGATTTGAATTTTTGAAAATCTGCCCGGAATCTCACCTGTTGACGTCCCTATTCTACACAAACATTAATTGCATTTAAGTTCAGTTAATTGTGTACCGTTGTTTTTTTTTTTGTTTTTTTTTTTTTGAGAATATAACAACAATATATTTTAATTGGAAATAGAAAAAAAAAAAAAAAAAAAATATTGCCAACGGAGCATATGGAAGCCCAAAGTGGCCTTGCCCTCCTAATATTTTAAAATTATATAAAAGTTGATTATTAAGTTATTAATAAAATTAAAATAATATATATTTTAGAGGTCAAAATAATTTTTTTTTTAATTTGTGGGTCACAGGATGCAAATTTAATTGACTCCAAAGCATCGTAATACTTAATTTGCAAATTATACTAAATCTTAATATTTGATTTTTTTGATAGGGTTAATTGCATACGGCTCTTTCTGTAAATATATCCAATAACAGATATATTCCTTTAAAGTTCAACTTTTTATATTTATCCCTTCAAAAGTCTAACGTTATATATCCCTCCGGTTTAGTATCATTAGTTCACTGTTTATTTTTTAACAAATTATATGTGAAATAACAGTTTTGCCCTTTCAAAAATATCCCTCCAAAAAATAATACAGAAATATCTGAAAGGGTAAAAAGGTAAATTTACCTCACTAACTAACGAAAATTAAGTATTTAACTTATGATTAATTAAATTTTTCTAACAAAGAGACGGTAGGGATATATATGATAAATATAAAAAGTTGAACTTTGTAGGTATATATATCTGCTATTTGATATGTTTATAGGGAGCCGTATGCAATTAATTCTTTTTTATATATGTAATATTTAAGTATTTAATCTATGGTTAACTAAATTTTTCTAACAGAGAGACGGTAGGGATATATATGATAAATATAAAAGTTGAACTTTTTTTTTTATATGTAATATAAGTATTTAACTTATGGTTAACTATTTTTCGATATGTTTATTCGATATGGAAGCTTATGCAATTAACCTTTTTTTATATATGTAATATTTAAGTATTTAACCTATAGTTAACTAAAATTTTCTAAGAGAAAAACGACAGGGATATATATGATAAATATAAAAAGTTCACACGGTAGGGATATATATGATAAATATAAAAAGTTGAACTTTATAGGTATATATATCTTCGATATGTTTACAGAAAGTCGTATGCAATGCAATTAATTTTTTTTTTTTGAGAGAAAGGTAGCATGCTACTCTCTTCGTTTATTTTTTAAATAAACTTTAGCTGAAAATGTGAAGCAACTAGGCTTCAAACTCGGGTATCTAGTATCAACCACCAAGCCCTTTGCCACTTGCACTAAGTACAATTGATAATATATATATATATATATATATATATATATATATATATATATATATATATATATATATAATACTTGATTTACAAATTATATTAGATCTTAATTCTTGATATTTTGTCATAATTTTTTATAAATTTTTAGGTCATTATTATTTTAATGGTAAAGATAACTATATTCTATTTTTTTAAAAAAAAAAATATTAAAAAGTCAAAAGCTAATGAACAAAAAATTATTTTTATATAAGTTTTTTATTAATATTTTTTAAAGATTAATATATTTTTGACTCTCCTAAAACTAAAATTCTGTGTTGTTATTTGGAACCTTGTTTATGCACATATATGTCACTCCTTTCATGTTTCTCATTCATAGTCATGTTAAATTTTAAATTTTATATTAAATTTAAAATTTAAAATTTAATATGTAACTTTTAAATTTTAAATTTTGAATTTTAAAATTTAAAATTAAAAGTTAAAATAAAAAAATTCAAATATAAAATTTAGAATTTAAAATTAAAATTTGAATATAAGATCAAAATAAAATTTTAAAATTTGAATTTAAAATCAGAATCAAATTTCAAAAGAAAAATTTCAGCTGCTTCTGATTTCGAGCCTCCAAAATTAAAAAAAAAACTTTATATAAAAATCAGAAGCTGATTTTTAAAATGTTGTTGCCAAACGCTTTATTAAACCGAAAATTTTTTTTGGACCCAAAATCACTCTTCACATCACCGGATAATCTTCGACTGTATGTGTTTGGACTAACGAGAACATCAGGCCTAAACGAAAAAAGTTTGTGACACCAATAGTTTCCGATCGATGGGAATAAAATTATGATTGGATATATAAGAGACCATAAACACTATTAATAATAATTAGATTTAAATATTTTAGTCTGATAGTTTGGATCCAACGAGTTATTATTGTTAGAGGGTCGAATCGCTACATTTTCAAATACTCCGCTTGATGTTGTTACCGCTAAAAGCAGAAGCAAAAGTAAGACCAAACTGTTATGACAAAAGGCGAAAGGATCTAGTTCGTTGGGTGAGAAAATACCAAAAAAGAATCGAGAAAGAAAGAAGAAAAAATAAAGCACGCAAAATTTACGTGGTTTGGCCACTGGCCTACGTCCACGGTCGAAGACGGAGCGGAGACTTTTATTATAATCAAAGTGGTGTACAAAATATGCCTCTCTTAAAACTCTAATCCCAAAATACACCCATACTCATTTTCATCCGCTGCACCAAATAAAAGAAATAATGGTATATTTATAATAGTGGCTAAATTCTAATACAATTAGAAATACAAATCCACTAAGATTAGAAATAATCTTAACAAGATTAGACATAATCCAAACTTATCTTAATTGGATAAGCAAAACATAATAGGATTAGAAAACCTTCTAATTTTAGAATTCGAGATATATCTAACACAAACATAGCATAATAATGAGTGATTCAATTCAATGGTTTGCTAAATTGGAAGATCATGAAGAATTATCTTAGGCCAAACAACTAATTAATATCCAAATGATCAGGCACATGTAGTGAGTTTTCTCTCCTTGGAGGTTGTTCAAATCCTATTATTATAAATGTGAGTACTCCTTAGATAAAAGTTTGGAAAGCCAAGCATCTAATCCTCAAAATAAAATATATACATGTTGTCTTTTCATTTTTTTTCCTAGTCACTAGGGCTAGGACACAGTCACTAGGGCACCTTGATTTTTTGTAACTCCAAGGTTGTAAACTATAATTATAAAAATCAATGTCTCCTCCAGCTGTGTTACCATTAATTTGGGATAAGTGGTAATATTCAACGTTCAACATTCAACAAGAAATAGTTGAAAAATAGTCTTAACAGAAATATAAAGATATATTCTTTCAAATTGAATCTTTTTTTTTATCGCCCACAAGCTAACATAAATTGTAATATTTTTAAAATTTAAATTAGTCTTTTATATATATATATATATATATATATATATATATATATATATATATAATAAGACTAAATATTTTAATTTGACTATAATATTTTTAACTGTGGATAGACCGAACAAATTAAGAAAGTTAAACGTACTAGATATAGAGTAGTTATAGAGTAGTCCTACGATAGATGATCCTTTGGTAAGTTTGGAAGTCATAGTTGATACCAAAATAAATCACCAGCTGAAAATATAAGATGGATCTCGACTGAGCCGAGATTATACAGCCCTGGCTGATGATCGCGGTGGGCAAAGCATGACTGCCCACGAGGTTAGTTAAAGACTAGCGAGACGAGTCAATCACAAGCCGAAAATATGATATGAGTCTTAACTAAACCAGGATTATACAGCCCTGGTCGATGACTGTTGTGGGTATGTAAAGTGTGATTGCCCACAAAGTTTATTAAGACTAGCGAGATGAGTCTTACATCGTCTGATATTTGTAAGTGTGTCTGAGCCCGACAAGAACGTCAGAACTTAAAAAAAAAATATATATAACATTCCTATATAAAATATAATATAACTAAATCTCTTAACTCAATTATAAGATTCTGAACATGTCTTATATATAAAATATAAGAGAACTAAATCTCTTAATCCGACTATACTATTTTGGACAGTGGTTAGGTTTAAGTGCCAGAGCTTAGCCCCAATGAGAACTATGGGCTATATAGTGGGCAAATTTTTCGAAAATTTAAATAAATGGGTTTGGCTTGGGCTTTTTTCTTGGGCCTAATACAAATAATAGTATTATTTTTTTTTTTTCCTAATTTTGAATTAAATTTCTCTGTAAAAATCCATATTTTTTGAAAAAATTATCTTCTATTTTCCTACTAATCCTCCAAATTTTCTCTCAATTTCACTAGTTGATATATATACAAGTAGACCCTTCAACTTTTGTTATTATTTAATAGATCACCTAATAATTTCTCAAATTTAGACGGCGCTTTTTAAAATTACTATATAAGTACGTATTTTGGGCTAATATTTAACCAAATTTGAAACTCCATCAGCTGAAAATACTGTTCAAAATAATTAAATTTAATAGAATTACTGTTAAATTTAATAAAATTTACACTCGAATGAATAAAAATAGTTTTTAAATAAAAAGGAATAAAAAGTCATAGATGAAACTAACTTTTTACACTAACACCTTATATTTGACTAAATTATTGCTTCTAAGTGGAAGCACTTGAGAATTGAGATGCTTTTCAAAGAAGCTATAACAATTTATTTTTTTAAAAACTACATTCCTCTAACAACTTCCAACTAAGTTAGAAAAGAAAATTAATGTAAAATTAAAGTTTTTTTTCCTCCTCTGTAGATGTCTCTAGAAGCTCACATTGTCAACCAACTTTCACTTCTAAAAGTGAAGTTAAGCAACCCCCCAAAAAAAGAAAAAAAAAAAAAACAACTAAATTGAATTAAATATATTAAAAAAATTAAATTGTAATAAATATATATAGAGTCAGGCTAGAATACTATCGATAGCACCAAACAATTGGTGCTATCAAGTTTTCAGTCGTTGGATGAAAAGATATGCGGTTGGGATTATAGTGGTCCCCTAAGATTTTTACTATTCAACCAACCACCTAGTAAACCCTAGGGGCCCATTATAATCTCAACCGCATATTTTTTCATCCAACGACTAAAAACTCGATAGTATTCTAGCCTAATTATATATATATATATATATATATATATATATATATATATATATATATATATATATATATATATATATATATATATATATATTGGCTTTTATACTTTGTCCTTCTACAGTTTAAAATGTTCCTCCTTTAATTTATAAGTTGTAGCACCATAAACATGCTTAGAACAACCATATAAAAAGAGATTCTCAACTATTTACTTATTAACTTTTTTTTATTATTTTTAAAAATAAAATGGATAATATAAAGATTCAATCCGCTAGTAATAATAATTTATTATGTCCAAATATCGACTCAAAATACTTAAATCTAATTATTATTATTAGACTTCGTGATCTATTATACACTCAATCACAATTCGTTCTCATCCGATGTGGAATTATTGGAATGTCATAGATTTTTTTGTTTAGATTCTGACGTCCTCGTCAATCCAATGACACACATAATCCAAGATCACCGGATAATATGGGAATCGTCTCACACTTCGTAACCCGGCTCTGATATCAAATATAACGATTCGACCCGTTAGTAATAATTTGTTGACTTAAATTACCGATCCAAAATATTTAAGCCGAACTATTATTACTAGAATCCATAACTTTAAATTTTGAAAGGGCAAGAAAAAAGATTTTTGAAAGATAAGGGAGTAAAGTATAAAGTTAAAGTTTTACATGAAAAATGCCTTTTTGCATTTTGGCCTATTAAAAGATTAGTTATGAGTAATCAAAATATATGTTATTTAAAGTGACATTTTAGGGTTAGGAGTTGGACTAAGCATGCTTATGGTGCAATATCTAGTCATTCTTATCCTAGAAATCAAACCCTCACTATTTCTATTGGAAAAAAAAACTTTTTGTATATCCCAAATGGGACATTCCACCTATTTTAAGTTGGATGAATTTTATTAGTTATTTTGTAATGACTAATAGAAAAAAGTAACTCTAAAATAGATAGGAAATACATTTTACACTCCAAATGAAATATACGGATCGCATTGCTTTTTGGAAAATGCTACTTTCACATTCCAAATAAAATGTACGATATGCATCTTATCCATCTCAAGGTGTGGTGAATTTTACCAGTCATTTCGAAATGACCCATGAATATGTTCCTATCCTGAGATGGATGGGTGTATATCGTACACCCATTTCTGAATATACGGGTAGAGCATTGCTCTTGCTTTTTTATTGAAAAAAATACTATTTGTACACTCCAAATGAGGTGAATGTTATACATTCCATCTATTCTTGGTAGGGTGAATTTTACTAGTCATCTTGAAGTGATCAATGAAGAATTGTGTAAAATATTATGTAGACCCCTAAACTATAGCACATTTTGGAATGAACCTCTCCAACTTTTTCTTGTTTTATTGGATCCCTTTATTTTTTAATATTTTTTATTCAAATAAATTTATTGAATTGTGGGAATTTAGAGATCTTTGTTGAATTCAATTGTGTTTTAGTTGATGGATTTTTTTTTTTTTTTTTTATTTTTTTGGTGAATGGAACAGAAAAAGTCACCATCAAATAGCCAATAGTGGAGAGGACTCTTGGGGAAATTTTTTTTGAAAAATATATTTTTGTACATTTCATTTGAGATTTACATATGACGCCCCACTATTCAAAAAATTATTCATTTTAGAACTATTCTAACTTTAGCACGCTTAATTTTCTTAATCTATTTGGCTTAATCATCACCACTCAAAATATTATAACCCGATTAAAATATTTAGTTATATTATCTCTCATCTATATAACTATTTTAAATTATGAGGCGTCGCAAAGAGGAGAAAAAAGGGATTTGAAGCGCGAGATGTCTTATTCTTCTTTATCGGGTGCTCTTTGAATCTGCTGTTCAATTCAACTTTCAGATTTCGACGGTAAACTTCAAATTTGGAATTGATCAGTGAAATTCAAACGCAGTGTAAATTATACAATTTGGTCTCAAAGAGATCTTCTTATGATGATGCTCCTCAACAAAGTGGCCCACAGAAATGGTACAAAACACCCCTCACATATATAGTAACTTAGTCCCAAAATTAATTAGAAAAACTGCTATAATTGGATCCACAGCAACCTAATTCAAAAAGACAAAAGTAACTTATCAATTTAATCATATTCCTTTGACCATAAATAACCAGTCCCTTATTAGTACATCACATTGACATTATGTTACTAGCAGTGATTACACTGCTCATGAACAAGTAAACCAGATTGGTTGCAGAGAGCAAAGCTATGACCAGCACACTGTTTTCTGGGTTTTTCTGCCCAATTCACACTATTTGGTTTTTTTTTTTTTTTTTTTTTTTTAAATTGTAATGTATTCTCATAAAGCAATAAAATTGCTTATTTATCCTGCAAACTTTTTAGTTATCAAATATATTGTTGTGACATCCCAATAGTCCCACATCGGATGTGAATGGAATTGTAATTTGGTATACAAGAAACATGAACACTAATAATAATAGTTGTATTTTTACTGTTCCTTCAGCCTTCCTGCTTTTATTCAACATGCTTTAGTTCGGTTATCAGTGCCTTGTATACAGTACAGTGATTTACCAGGATTAGTATACTTGCCAATTCTACAGTATGATTAGTTTCTGTTATCAGTACTTTTTGTACACAGTCTGAGATGGAAATAGAGTTGTATTTGGAAATATAAGAGACATGGGCACTAATAATAATAACTGAATTTAAATACTTTAGACCGATGGTTTAGACCCAACGAGATATTACTACTAGCGGATTGGATTGTTACAATTGGTTTCAAAATCAGGTTTTGATCCTAAGACCTGTGGATTATGGGCCCAACGAGTTCTATCTAAGTCTCTCAATGCATTTCAACTGATACCATGCATCTTTATCCTCTATAAAAATATAGATCATAAAAGGTAGTCACTCCAAGAGATTCTTAATTTGGTGTCTTGTTTTGATAAAGTAATGTTTGATTCATGCTAATAGGAAATATTTGAGATGTACTCATAATTTTTTCACCTTTGTACTCATAACTTTTTCACACTTGAATAAAGTGATGTACGGTTAGGCTGATAGTGGTCCCCCTAAGGTTTAGTGAGAAATAGTATAATCCTAGGGAACTTCTATAATCCTAACCGCATATTTCTTTATTCAAGAGTCAAAAATTTATGAATACGATGAGATCTATACTTATAAAAGTATAGTAGTCGAACTCTCTCTCTATCTATATCTCTATCTATATATATATATATATATATATATATATATATATATATATATTTGAGATGTATCGAGTCGAACACAAGCGAGCTAATCCCAACTCGTGTTCGACTCGTTTCTTAAATGAGCCAACCAATTTCAAACTCAGTTTGAGCCGAATAATAAATGGTTCGCGAACAGTCTGCTAGATTGCTACCCTACACATAAACATCAACCCATATTTATAATGATACTATAATTTGAAAGATAATAAAAAAGGAAAAAACTATCCCTGTACAGGTTACACCCCCTTGGGGGTGTACAATAATTACTCCCATGATTCAGTAGACATGAAATTTGAATTGTGATAAGTGATGAAAAAAAAAACCAAAATAATTTAGCATATAATATAAAAATATGTTATCATACTATATGACTCTTTTCTAAAGTTTACCCAAAACAAAAATATCTATAGTACCTATTGTTAAATTTTATCTGTTTTTTGTGATTTAAAATTTGATTTTGGTTTATGGACTTTCTGGATGGCCCAACATTAATGGACTTTATCTAAAAACTTAAAATTTTACTTATCACATGTGATGTTTAGTCCTATATTAAAAACTCATCACATGTGGTAGTAATATTTATATTTCTTAATTTTTCTTTTTGTGAGTTGGTTAGGAGAATGTGGGAGTAAAAACTTATCTTGTAGACATGCACACGAGCAAGAGTCGGGCGGCGCGTGGGGTCTTGATCCGGTTCGCTTTTTATTTTCTTTTTTATTTTTGTTGACCTAACCTTATCTTGAAAAGAGTCTTAACCGAGTACCCAAGAGTCCTGTCTTGAGAAGAGGCTGATGGGCTACCTAAAGACCTCCTCGGTAAGGTCTAACAGCTAATCCGAAATATAGCTGTTGGACCATGACTGGAGCAGTTTATATATCGGTTAAGCCATATAGGAAAAATCATATAGTACTCTTTGATCATCTTCTTCACTAAGTTTTAACTTCTGCTTCCAATCGTTTAAGTTTTGCTGAATCTCTAAAAATCGATCGGTTCGTTCTGTGCCATTCCGGAGTCGTGCTGACGGGATGGACAGTGACTGTAGTATCGCTAGAAGGGATTGAGAGAACCTCACACGTGGAGAGATAATCTTGCTTTTAGAACAGTACCTCGCACGTCTCGACACATGAGTTTTAACAATTCCTATTATTTATTTAGAATATATATTTAAATATTTTAAATTTAAATTATTTAAAAGTAATATTTTACTTAAAAAAAAATAGAAAGATATTTTCCAACACCTATTAGTTTAGAATGGGACTAAGACTTGTCCCAAGCAAATGATGTGGTGTCCCAAGATATCAAGTGCTCACAAATCACATCAATAATTTTGTAAACCAATACTTTTTAATCATAAACAAAAATACTGTAAAGTAAATAGTGTTTTTTTGACAACCCATGTGTTTAATTAGCTAGGGTCAAAACCAAAAGAAAATCCTACTTATACACCATATATATATATATATATATATATATATATATATATATATATATATATATATATAGCATTGCTCAAGTGAAAATAAGAAAAAATTATCACTATTATTATTGGATCCAAACAATCTACTTAAAAATTACAAAAATATATCTTTGCAGTGATAACAATATTAAAGAGAAGGATAAATTTGGTTCTCAAATTCTGAGGGATTTGATATTTTTATACACAAACTGTAATTTATTGTAACTCCACGAACAATATTTTAAAAAATCATCTATTTCAAAACTACTCTCATTATAGCACGTTTAATCTATTTAACCTTTTAGATTTAACCACCACTCTATTTCGGAACTACTCTCGTTATAACACGTTTAACCTTTTTAATCTTTTAAGTTTAACCACCACCCAATATGTTAGCATTAGATTTAAAAGGTTTAATCCTATTATATTTTATGTATAGGACTAATACAAATTTCGAAAATATTAAATTAATATTACATTTTAATTATAATTACATCATCAATCACAATATTATTATATTATTTTATATTAATTTAAAAAAATTGAGAATTAAAGTGCACCAGATTTATAGTTTGAGAACTAAAAGTGTAAATTAGCCTAAACAGGTTATGCCCACATATGTCCCACAAAAGTGAACTCATTTTAATCATTCCTTATAACTGTTGATAACCCAAAGCCTTAAAGAAAGATTAATATCTCTAACACTTAAAACAATATAAAACATGGCCAATCTTTGTGGTAATAAGCATTGCTTTGGGAATATAAACCCTAATCAAACTTATCCAAAGGGTAAACCAGATTGATTCAAGAGCAAAACTGTGATCAACCCACTAATTTAATTTGGACATCCAAAAAAACCTAATGTCCAATGCACATTTCTTTTCTTTTCTTTTTTTGGTATGTATATGTATGTTGTGCTTGCCATTTAGAAGAACATTATGGTTATAAGATTAATGAAAAAATGTATGAACTTTATCTGAACTATGAATTATTTAGATTTAGTTACACAATATTCAAAATTTTGATTATATTATTTAATTTTTTTAATTTGTTTGCTTTGAGTCAGTTAACAGTATTTTGATTTTAAATTTTAAATATGTTATTTATCTTTATAGATTTAGCCAGTATAATTTTATATAATTTTTATGACTATAAGTTTATTAAAACAAATAACTTAAATTTTAGAGTCAAAGTATCGTTGGCCGGCTTAAATCAAATCAAATAAATTAAAAATTTGAAGTAAAATATGTCGGATCGTTGGCGCTAACCATTAATTCCAAAAGCTCGAGTTGTTAAAAATATGCAACCAATTCACTTAAAGCGTACAGACACAGTGTCCACGAATCTTGACCGGACTCAGCCCATGCCTGGACGTTAGGTCTATTATTGGGCCTCTTGCCGTTATATTTATTGTGGACCGCAGCCCACTCAACTTATTGGGCTCACGCAACTCAACTTATTAGTCTTCTAAGTCTATACGGAGCAGAAAGTTGAATCTATTTTTAACTTATAAATAAATAGTCAATAAAAATAAATTTTTAAAATTTTGGATAGTCAAAATCAAATGGTCCATACTTTAGATAAGACTCCTACAATCTTTTTAGGGAACGGAGATGATCATATTTTGAAGGGGTATATATAAGTGTACACTCCAATTGGGGTGTACATCTTACACCCACCCCATTCTGAAATGGGATGAATTTCACTCGTCCCATCGATGGGATACCCATCCGTGAAAGGATACCCATCCGAGAATGGGAGGGGTGTAGGATGTACACCCTATTTGGAGTGTACAGGTAGCACTCCTCATTTTGAAGTGCTTTAAGTGGCTTAAGAGTGTTGGGATATATACATGAGAATGATCAGGTAAATTTGATTGGAAAACAAACTAAAAGTGGACATTATTAGAAAATTTACCACAAAGTGATCAACCAAACAAATTGTGAGATTTTCCACTAATCGCGCCCACTAAGCGCAATTTAGGGCTTTTTAAATCTCTTTGTCCCTTAAAGTGAATTGGAGCTACATTTGCTCCAATGGTACCTCTTCCACTAATGGCTCATTGATCACATGTAGAGCACAACTCATACTTGTTTAATGGTTTGTTCTCAATTGGTCCCATCATAAACCACATGCAAAGCACCAATCCATACTTTAATACTTTAATTATAAATAATGTTTTAAATTATTTAAGTTGATTCTCTTAACAAACTTGTTAATAGACCAAATGTTGTGATAATAATACTATCTAATTGCCACCTATAACTACCCTAAAATCAACTTAGGGTCAATTTAGTATCTAGGAGGTAGATACCAGAGTTTTTATCAAATTTTTTTGAAAAGCTTGAGGCATTTTTGTATATTCGGACCGTTTTTAATAAAATAAAATCGTTACTTTCGAGATCTGGCAGTGTCGATCGAATGTCGCGAAAGGGCTTCTTTTGTTATTTTCGAACAATAAAAGAGATGTTTGGAAAAGAAAAAAACTGTAAGAAAGCAACGATAAAAATAAATAGTTATACAAAAAGTCCGACATTTTATATGTCAAGTTAAAAGAGTTTTCCGATCGAGGCGTTGTCTTGCAAATTACACATATTGAAAACTTTTGAATAAAAACATCAAATATTGAGGGGGGACTAAAATGCAATTATGTGAAATAGGATAAATTAAAAGGGGTGTATGGAATACACTATACTCATCCAATGAGTAGGATATTTTCACCAGTCACATCATGTGACTGATAAAAATATTTTACTTGTTAAATAAATGGGATATAAGATTTACACTTTTTTTAAAATGTACAAATAATTTTTTTCTAAATTATATCCTAGCCTTTCGCTTCCTGTCATTTCTTCCACTCACTAACCCAGCTACCATTGGCCTTCTTGCTACCATTGGCCTTCTTCGACCATGTCGGTGCACCACCAAGCTCCGGCGAAGTCCCCAATCGGCAACAATTTTCGATGACCTCTCTCCGACGCCACCCTACTTCCTCGAGGCTTTCTTTAGCTATTCTTTGACGGGAACTTGAGATTTAGCTTCTTCAGTCAAATCTTGAAGATCGACGTGCGTTAGTGTGACACCCTAATAGTCCCTATCAGATAGGAATGTGATTGTGATTGGATATATAAGAGAATATGGACATGGGTAATAATAACTGTCCTTAAGCATTTTGGGTCGATGGTTTGGGCCCAATGAGTTATTATTGCTAGTGGATTGGGTCGGATTGTTATATTTGGTATCAGAGTCAATCACCAATCGGAAGTGTATAATGAGTCTCCGCTGAGCGAGAGTCTGAATGACAAGGCTAGCAAGACAAGTCGCACATCTCCTGGTGATCTTGGGAATGTGATTGTTATTGGGTATATAAGAGAATATGGACACGGTGTGACACCCCAATAATCCCATATCGAATGGGAATGGAATTGTGATTGAATATATAAGAGACAATGAAAACTAGTAATAATAACTAAGCTTAAGCATTTTGGGCGGTGGTTTAGGTTCAACGAGTTATTATTGCTAGTGGGCCGGATCGCTTTGCTCCGGCGACTCTACCCCGACAACCCCCGGTGCTGCCGTGGCCCCTGCTCCGCGACAACAAGCCCTGGACCCAATCTGATCAGAATCGAGCCCATCCCCGAGCCAGCCGTCGTTGTCGTTCCTCGCCGCCTTTTGTGGGCATTAGAGGACCCTCTGACGTCGCCCTAGTCGATCCCCGCCTGCCCCTGCATTGGGCTCTAAACCTGAACTTGAGCCCACCTTGGGTTGAGCGCAGCTTCTCCAGCCTCGCCGCTGCTTCTCCAGCCTTACTGCTGCTTCTCCAGCCTTGCTGCTGGTTCCTGCCACCAGCAATCAACCCAGGTCGTCGTCTCTCATCGGTGGCAACCCCCTCCTGTCGGTGCCTACACCCCCAGGCTACCTAAACCCATTGAGGGTTGGTGCTACTCCGGCTTTCCCTTGATTGGTGCAATTTTTGGTCAGCTCTCGTTTCCGGCCAGTCCAATCGTCGGCAACGCTCCGACAGGTTAGCACGACCTTCCTGAGATCCTGTAGGTCACCGTGGCTCACCTTTGTTGCAGTCTGAGACGTCTCGAATTGCGTGGTTGGTTGTGTCGCCCCTAACGACATTAGAATATAAGGTTCGACTTGCCCCGGCTTGCTCTTCGACCATCGCCTTCACTCCGGACAACGAGCATGGCCCTCAGCACGTCAAGACCTATCAACCTACGCTGTTGGATGGTCTTCAAAGTTTGCGGATTTCGGTAACGAGCCGTAAATCTCTACTTTCTCTATATTTCATGAAATTAATGGAATGTTTAGAGACTGGTTTGTAATTTGGTCGCATGGGCTACCTTGGCAGTGTGAACCGACCCTCTAGATTGATCGTTCAGAGTTCGACAGCCTTCGTGAAGCGTAAATTCGGTTTTGGAGCGTTAATAGGAAAAATCGCCGATTTAACGTGCTTTCGATGCGAGGTTCACGTTTCGATCAACATGAATGCCCTATGATCATCTCTAAGCCTTGTTCACTGGTTGCCCTCGCTGTTTCAATTGTTTAGAGACAGCAGATGGGCGACGGAGGCTTCCAGAGCCAAATTCGGTAATTCCGAGAAACCCGTTTCAACATTATTATAATTAAATGGATTTATTGGCGTCGGATCTTATGCTTGCTGTCGGGGCACCCAAATCGGTGCATTTTGGGGCAGCAGGTGATCTACGATATGGATTGGGACTCTTTGGGGCACTTCGTTGGTTCCAGAAGTGTTCCAGTGAATTTTCGAAAATTCCTAGTAGGATTCGGGAACTCGGTCAAATGAACCGGTTTTCCGATGGTTTGGGTTTGTGTAATGGGTGACATTGAGTCATAGAGTTTAGTCATTGACTCCGTGGATCTTTTGCAGGTCTGGTCGACGATTGAGAGCATCTTGAGAGTTAGGTGTCTCGTCCGATTCAGGTGAGTACTTTGATCCGAAGTCGGTACAGTGGTGCTAGCTCAATGACGTTCTTTCCCCTTCCATTCTTTTACTTGATTATACACACCTTACATGTTGAGCACTTATCACCACTTGACTTCACAGTTGTTGGCTCTACCTTTATCTTATTTATATCCATCATGATTTAGTAGTAGAGCGGTACTTGTTTGGATATTATCGTACGATTTGTTTGACCTGCTTGATCGGTATGATATATCCATAAGCTTCGGTGATCCGATTGATCGGTACTTTTCATTATGGATTTATTGTTGGTTATTTGCCGATGGTTTACTATTGATCATATTGCATCGATCGTCATAGCTCGTGTGCTTTTTGCGTACACCGACGGTTTGGCCACCGCAATGGTGTTCTTTTTCGAAAAATGGTCGTATTTCCGACCCGTGAGCCCTATGTGGCCCCTACCAGGGTTATATGTCAGGTTGAGCATAGTGTGACATTACCTGAGGTCTTTTGACCAACATGATGGTTGATTGGGTTTATATATTTGAACTATCAGTCCAGTTGATGCACACATTCCGGTTATAATAGCGGTGGTTGTGCATATGTTATTCTTTCCTTTTCATATATGATTTGCTATTGTAATTATTATTGTATCTCATCCTTCTGTTATCTTTTGGTTGCCAGTGAGTACAACTCGTCTTTGTCGACTTTCGGTACCCACTGGGAGATTCTAGATGGTTTCTCACTTTCTTCCAGTTTCAAATGCTGCGGGAAGTGATGGTCGGGACGGTGCATGAGGTGTCGGCGTAGCTAGTGAGCTTAGCGGTTGTGATGCCCCAACTTTCCAAGGGGTCACCCATCCTAGAACTACTCTAGCTCTAGCACGCTTAACCCTATTAACGTATTGGGTCTTGCTATCACCGAAAATGGTATAGTTGGGTTAAAAGATTTAGCCCTATTTATACCTTATATATAGGACTAATCCACTTCACAGAAGTGTCACATTTCTTCCCCTCTGTAAGCCCTGACATCATTGTTAGGCTCAAAGACACTCACAAGCACCAGGCGTTGTGAGACTCATCTCGCTAGCCTTAGCCGACCTTGTGGAGAGCTGCACTCCATCCACGACGGTCATTAGCCAGGGAGCCTCGCTCTGCCCGCTTTATAACCGTGGCTCAGTTGAGACTCGTCTCATATTTTCTGGCTGGTGAATGGCTCCGATACCAACTGTAACGCCCCAACTTTTCAGGGAGTCACCCATCCTAAAACTACTCTAGCTCTAGCACGCTCAACCCTCTTAATCTCTTAGGCCTTACTACCACCTAAAATGCTATAGCCGAATTTAAGAGGTTTAGCCATATTTATACCTTATATATAAGACTAATTCACATCTTGGAGTGCCACAGCGGTCTTGAGAATTTCTTGTCTATCTTGACCTTTGATTTAATTGTTAAATAATTTAGATATTGTGGCGATTCAGTTTATGTTTGAATTGCTTAATTGTTGATAAAAGGTTTTGGTTTAATAAAGGTTTGATGTTAGTTCTGGTTTTATGGCAAAAATATTTTCGTCTTTCGTTGTAGCTGATTTTCAAAAAATTATATTTTCGTGTAAAAATTTATTTTCAAAATTATTTTTGCTTTTTATTATATTCTTAAATTTGTAAAATAAAGTTTCTGAATAGAAAACACTTTCAAAGAATAGCTATATTTGATGATATGTGCATTTACATCATCTTCGATAAGGACACTGTAGAGTATATCAAGCATCATTTTTCTAAAGATTGCTTAATTGTTTGTGCATCCGCATTGTGGTTGTTGTTTGTGTGAAAGTTGAGATTGGTGGGTTGTGATGTTGTTGTGTGGTACGCCGTGCAAATACATAGAAGATTTTGTCCGTATATACAAAAAAAAATTATATTTATGGCGGATCTATCAGTCCCATGGATAAGGTTATTAAAATATATATAAAATATATATATATATACTATATATATATATATATAATATATATATATATATATATATATATATATATTATATATATATATAATATATATATATATTAGAATATTTTTCGTTGACTTTTCTTTCAAACTGGTCCTATTTCTGAAAAATCTTTATAAAACAGACTTCAGGGCGTGACACAAAATGTCTAAGAAGTGAGACCTATATATGCATATACATAGCTTGAACTTAGGTCCTTATCGAAGTGCACTAATTGCTGATTCGAATGTTTTATTATTGAAAACAACACAGAAATAAATAATTCTGTTTATTTTTGAAAATATTATAGTTTTTGAAAAGCTAATTAACACTATTGATTCTCAAATTATTAGGCAGGCGACACTTTGATCATCAAACCTTAAATTATTATAATTTTGGTTTAAATTTTTTAGATTATTGCAATCAAATTTTACAGTTCAATTTAGTTGAGTGGATGATGATGTGCTGCTAATGTGGGACTATTATGGTTTCTTCATTATTATTATTATTATTATTATTATGTTATCAATCACTTTGAGGATCAAAAGTGTATTTTAGCCCCTCTTAATAAGAAATTTTAGGTCTTGGTGTTGTGTTTTTTTTTTTTTTTTTAAATAAAAATTTTATATAAAAAGTTGCAGGATGGACAGCGGATTGCTCGCATTCTCTACATCTATGACATTTGTTTAGCAACAAAAAAAATAAAAATTTAAAAATATTTTTTTTTCTTTTGTATTTTTTTTGAAAGAGTATTTTTGCAATAGAGAGGTACATTTGAAAATTTTAAATAGTAGTAAGATATATCAACAAAAATTTCTAAAATTAAAATTTTTAAAAGATTAGATAGTAAAATTCAAATAAATAATAGTTGAGATAAGTTGTATATATTTTTACCAAAATTAAAAAATTCGGCTCGGCTCGAATTGAGCTTGAGATCGATCAGCTAGTTTAATAAACGAGCCGAATAGAGATCACTTGTGTTCCACTCGATATATATATAATATATATATATATATATATAGAGAGAGAGAGAGAGAGAGAGAGAGAGAGAGAGAGAGCTAGGCTGGAATACTATTAATAGTACCAAGTCATGGGTGCTATTAAGTTTTTAACCCTTTGATTAAAAGATATGTGGTTGAGATGATAGTGGGCCCCTTGGGTTTGTCATCCATTTGTTTTCGATGATGGAGCTTCCAAATCGATGATCGGCACCGTTGAATATGATCTATACCATTTAAACTATTTAAAATTAAATTTCATATTTTTTCGATATTCTTTTCTAGTCCATCAAGTGGACAAAAAAATGAACGGCTGAAAATTAATATCTTTCAAAAAGTGATGATGGGAGTCTTGTAATCGAGATCAAGAGTATAGATCTTGTTTTAAAAAGTTTAAAAAATTTTCTAACAAAAATTTAATTAATTTATATCTCTTTGCGCCTTTAAACGAGCAAAAGGTTTATATCTACCATTAAAATTATAAATTTTGTAATATTTTGATCATAAAGTCAATGATGTCGAAAAAATTTAAAATTTAATTTCTAGATAGGCCTAAATTATATTCAATGGTACTGATCGTTGATTTGAAAGCCCCATCATCGAAAATAATTGGCTGGCAACCGAGCCGGTTTGCTATTGATCAACTCAACTCTCTATCTCTATCTATATATCTATCTCTATATATATATATATATATATATATATATATATATATATATATAGTAGAGCTTATATATTTTCAAAAGTACAAGCTCATCGACAGTTGTGAATTTTTTACTATATAATTTGTATTGGGATTCGTGTTATTGTAAAGATATTTAAGAAGAGAGAGAAAGAAAGTACAATTGTACAAATTTCAATACAAATCTAATGGTGATAAATTCACAAAATGGATGAGTTTGTACTTTTGAAAATATATAAGCTCTACTCTCTTTCTCTCTCTCTCTCTCTCTCTTCTCTCTCTCTCCGACTCTCTCTCCTCTCTCTATCTTTCTCTTTATATATATATATATATATATATTATAATATATTTATATATATATATATATATATAATATATATATATATATATTCGACTGGAATACTATCGATAACACAAGTAATTGGTGTTATCAAATTTTCAGCCATTGGATTAAAATATGTACGGTTGGAATTATAGTGGTCCCCTAAGATTTTTACTATTCAACCAACCACCCACTGAACCTTAGAAGACCATTATCATCCTAACTGTATATCTTTTAATTCAAAGGTTAAAAAATTGGTAGCACCAATGACTTGGTGCTATCGATAGTATTCCAGGCTAATTCTATATATATAGAGTTCGATTGGAATACTATCGATAGCACCAAGTAATTAGTACTATCAAGTTTTCAGCCTTTGGATTAAAGTATGTGGGGTTGCCATTATAATGATCGCCTAAGATTTTTATATTATATATATATATATATATATATATAGAGAGAGAGAGAGAGAGAGAGAGAGAGAGAGAGAGAGAGAGAGATGGAGTAGAATACTATCCGTAGCAAACGAGTTCAAAATTAAATTTCATACTTTTTGATATTTTTTGAATATTTTTTAAAAAATGATGATAAGAATCTTGTAATCAAGATCGAGTATAAATTTTACTTTATATAGTATAAAGTATTTTCTAATCAAAATTTAATTAATTTAATTTTTTTTACACCATTAAACGAGTAAACGACTTATATATATATATCTACCATGAAAATTACTAATTTTGTAACTTTTTAATCATTAAGTCGATGATCTCGAAAAAATTTAAAATTTAATTTTTACATATTTTCGGTAGTCTAGATTATATTCAACTATATCAATCGTCAATTTAAAAGCTCCAGTATAAAAAACAAATAGGTGTTCCCGACCCAGTTTGCTAGTTACAACATTCCAACTCAACTCTCTCTCTCTATATATGATATAAATTTTATATTATTTATAAATTTTAATTATTATATTAACATTCTAATTTTTTAAATTTTTTATTTAAGAGTAAGACTAACAATCTAACTTATTATTTGCAAGTATTCAACTTGTTACTAAATGAATCAAACTCATTTAATAAACGCGAACAGAATTTTTGGCTCGTCACAGCCCTAGGGAACAGGGACAAGTGGGGCTTTAGGGACTATTTTGTAATTTTGGAATAGTACAGCGACTACTTACATATTCACCTCACCTCTTCCCCACATTCTCTCTCTCTCTCTCTCTCTCTCTTTCTCTCGTGAAAGCGCGGAGTGACCTTTTCCAAACCCCCCATTGTCGCCTCTTCTATATATTGCTCTCCCCCCCCTCCTACTCTCTTGTAATACCTTTCTCACTCACCAAAGCGTGTGTAGTAGAGAGAGAGAGAGAGAGAGAGAGAGGAGAGAGGGGAGGAACCCATTTTCCCACCACTTTCCCCACATGGGCTCTCTTTGATCTCCCACATATCGGCTTCTCCAGGTTTTTTATCCACTACCCATCTCCCCATTCGGGTTGCCTTGCCATTTTCGAGGTTGGGGTTCGATTTGGATTTCAAAGGAGCTGAAAAGGTGAGGTTTTGATTCTTGTGCTTGATGTTTTGCATCGATTTGTTGATTTGATGATAGAAAGATCGGATCTTTTTGTGCGGGTTTGTTTTGCCCACCAAATGTTTGATTAAATGCTTAAGAGAAGGTTTTGCCTATTAATCTCTTGAAAACGGATTAATCTATCTCTGTTAGGTTCTTGTGCGGTTGGAAGAAGCTAAAAGGGTGAGACTTTGATTCATGGCTTCTTCTGTTTGTTGGTATGATGAGTAACTTTGGTTTCTGGGCTCTTGTTTGAGTAGAAAGATGGGATCCTTTTTGTGTAATTTGGCTTTTGCCCACCAAATGTTTGATTAAATGCTTCAGAAAAACTATTACCTAATTAACAGAAAGATATGGTTATTTGTAATGTGTGGTTTGGTTTTGCCTAGCTAGTGTTTGATTTAATGCTTCAGAAAAGCTGTTACCCATTACTCTATTGTAGAACAGATTTACCTCTCTGAGCTAGGCTCTCATGCGCTCAACGATTTCTATTTCGGAAGGAAAATGTGATTTGTGGGTTTTTTGTATGTGGGCTGTGTCATTGCCTTCCTTATGATGGCATAAATTATGCGGGTGTTTGATGAAGTAAACCTTTATTTTATCTCAGAATACTGAGAAGGATCTGATGTCGAAGGACGAGGAGCGGCAAGGTGTTTGTGATAAGGATGGCAATTCGAAGGTTCGTAGGAGGAACAGTACTAGTAGAAATAGTACTAGTAGAAATTTAACGCAAATTGAGATTCCAAGTGAACGCGGAGGATCAAGTCTTGTGAATGGAAGTGGAACTTTGATTCCGAGAGATGGGGATTCATCGAGATCCTATGATGTGGATAACTCTTATTTGCCCCCCCTAGACGATGAGGTCGCAGTTCGTATCTTGGCTAGGCTTCCAAGATCGCAGTTTCAGAACCTTTGCTTGGTGAACCGGCAATACAATTCGCTGATTGTGAGCGGTGAGCTCTACAAAATGAGAGAGAATATTGGCATAAAGGACCCAAAAGTTCTCTTGCTAGCGAGCGGTGAGCTTCGCTGGTGGTGTTACGACCCCTACACCGGATCCCATCGGGACCTTCCGATACTGCCATCTGACATTTGCTTCTCGTCCTCCGACAAGGAAACTCTTTGTGTGGGGAACCACCTTCTCGTCTCGGGAAAGGAGATTGGGGACCCAGCTATCTGGAGGTATGAGCTCGAGTCAGACCATTGGTTCCATGGTCCTAGGATGATCAACCCAAGATTCCTGTTCGCATCTGCAAACTGCGGCAGCGTTGCCTGTGTCGCAGGAGGGATTAGTTTGGGTTCTGGTCTCAGCATCTTGAACTCTGCTGAGAAGTATGATCCTAAGACCAAGTCGTGGGAACCGCTCCCTTGCATGAACAGGCGAAGGAAGCTTTGCTCGGGCTTTTGTATGGATCGTAAATTCTACGTGATCGGGGGGCAAAATGAAAATGGCGACAATCTTTCTTGTGGGGAACGTTATGATTTCACGCGGAATGCGTGGGAGCTAATCCCTGGTATGGCAGAGGACTTTTCAAGCGGCTCCTCTCAGTCCCCACCTCTCGTGGCGGTAGTGAACAATGAGTTGTATTCTCTCGAGGCCTCGTCTAACCAACTCAAGGTGTACCTGAAGAACAGCAATACGTGGAAGGAGTTGGGCAAGGTGCCGGTTAGGGCTGACATCAGAAAGGGGTGGGGAGTGGCCTTCAAGTCCTTAGGTGATGAGTTACTTATCATCGGTTGTGTAGAGGAAACAAAAAGCGGACAAGGGATGACCGTATGTACTTGTGTTCCTAATCCTGATTTAGATTTTGTTCGATGGTGTGTCCTTCGGAGTGGCACCGATAAGTGGTGCTCGTTTATTCTGAACTGTGCTATAATGATGGCTTGAAAATTGGAATCTAAGGTTGATGCAGAAAAGGCCACAAGCAAATCCAGAATAATACAGCAGCAGGGCAATAGGACGTCACCGGTAAAAGTAAGTGTCTCTGTATTTTCCTTTTGCGCAAAATTCTCCATTGCAGAAAATGCCTGATTAATATTGACTTTATTGTAATATGCTTGAAACAATGGCAATGATGCTTTATATTAATTTATGTACTTTTGGACATGCATATCACACTTATATTATTCTCTTTTTTCTTTTCTGAAAGGCGCTTACATTATTGGTATTCGTTATATATATTTTCTTATGGGAATGTCGACATGTTTTTTCTTTTTTCATTTAACAAATGAAGTGGCATATATAGTGTGAAATGTACTTTTGTAATCTGTTAAAGGTTCAATTATATGTTTGCTATAATGCAAATTATCTCTACCCAATGAAACTGAAAATGATGTACTATTCCTGGAAATACTGTTCTAATTATTTAGCAGTTTGATACCGAACAAATCTAGATACTTGGCGAAGCTGTAAATCGCACTTTGTAGTTTATATTTGTACCGAATCGATCGACGAAGTCCTTTTAACTTTTTCCTATGTACAAGTTGCTCTTGCAAATGACCATCTAACCTCTTCTCCTGTAAAATGACTTCCCTGTTTTGGTGTGCTCGAATTAGAGAGTATATTTTTTTCAGTCGCAGTATTAGTGTAGTACAGAGACTATCCATACAGTTAACCCCTTCAATTGTCGAGCTTTTGTTCTGTTAGCGCGAACATCTCTGCTCATAGCTGATCACTATTCTCATACTAGTACATTCATTTTTGAAGCTAATATCTATTATCACTTGTTCGTCCTCGCAGAGATTTCGTATTGTAGTTGTTGTAATGTAATCACTTTTCCAGTGCAAATTAATTGTTTCATGGGGCAATGTTGTTACTTCCAAGTTTTAAACTACTGAGATGCAACCAAATATCATTTTTAAATGGCATTAAACTCTCTTAATTCGAAGTTTTCGTCGACATGCAATAATATAGAACTAAACTGCAGGAGCCATTGTTTTTGTTATATGCAGTGGTAGAACTCATCTTTAGAATACTTGTGCAAGTATTTTCTGTTGTTCAACTAAGTTTTTCCCCTTATTGAGATCTTGGGAAATTCCTTGGTGAGTGTTAAGATCTTTCATCATTTGCATATTTCTCTTAATTTTCATGTTGGGTTTGAATTAAGTTCATTTATCAATACTAGGAGTGGCAATCCAGCTCGTTGTTCATGAGCCAGCTCGTGTTCGGCTCGAAATGAGCTCGAGATCGAATCGCTCGTCTAGTAAACGAGCCGAACACAAGCCGAATTTTTCAGCTCGTTTAATAAACGAGCCGAACACGAGCTGAGGTCAGCTCGCTCATGTTCGGCTCGAGAACAACTCGATATATATATATATATATATATATATATATATATATATATATATATATATATATATATTATTTAAATTTAAAGCTATTAATTTTTTATAAATTTTAATTTTTTAATTTTCTTTCAACTATACATCTAATAGTAGGAATGAAAATTAAATTTATTGTTCGCGAGACAGCTCGTGTTCGGCTCGTTTATTAACGAGCCGAATTTTTCAGCTCGATATTTAAACGAGCCAGCTCGTATTCGACTCGTTTAGCCGACCCCAGTTCGCTTGTGTTTGCCTCGTTGACACGTCTAATCAATACAAAGCATCTACTTTGATTTGCCTGGTTACATATCTTTGTAAAATTGAAGGCTCTGTTTTGATTTCAGAAAAAAAAATATTCAATGATAACTCAGGAGCTGTTTGGTTCTTAGGAAAAGCATGGCAGCCAAGTTTTCTGGAAAAAGGTTTTACATGGAAAACTTATTTTTTTAGTTTTTTTGTCTGTTTAGTTTCAAGAAAAATGAGTTAAAAAAAAAAAAAAATCAGATTTTATTGAAAGCTATTATTTTCATTTTCTGATTTTTTTTTTCGAAAAAAATGAAAATACTTGTTTTTCATAAAATCTGAAAAACAAAATCATATTTTATCAACCAATAACATAATTTATTTCGACGTTAGCAATCAAATTATGAAATTAAAATACCGCAAAAAAAAAAAAGGTACCTACAAGCATTTTTTTTTTTTAAAAAAAAAAAAAGACTAGCTTTATTGGCCGGTAATTAAGGTAAAATTAATCAGCTATTAAAACATTTCCAATCTTGTTGCCATTGATATTTTACACCTCAAAATCTATAAAACTGAAACTGGCATAAAAATTTAAACAGAAAAGTTCATTAAACTTATATTTAAATTTCGGATAATCAAAATGCGCAACATCAACTAGTACATAAACAACACATTGTTCTGCTGTGAAAACTCAACTAGGAGATGATCAACAATCAAAACTCAACATGCTTGAAAATATGCAAATAAAATGAACACTAACATTGTCATCAATCCCTTGCCAAGCATATCACACTCGATTTGCTTATCCCCGATCTGCTTTAATTGTCAGATTAAACCATCATTACACAACAATTATAAATTCCTAAATGCCTGAAATTAAGGACATGCCATTCTACATCATCTACTTCAGGACTAGGTGTGCAAAAGCATAAAATGGTCTTTTGATTACACTTTTTATAGACTACAAATAGTTCATTCCCCAAAGACTTTAATGCCACTTCCGAGTATAGAGGCCCACTGGGGCACTACCCACTTTCCTCCATGTGTTCTCGTTTTTCAAGTACACCTTGAGATGATGAGAAGGGGACTCCAAATAATACAACTCATTATTTACAACGACCATGAAATCTGTGAATTCATAAGGGTTACGGGTCGGAGGTGTATCATCTTCTATCATATTAGGAATAAGTTCCCACACATTTCGCTCAAAATCATAACATTCTCCGCAAGTAAGTAATTCACGATTCTCATCTCAGCCACCGATAACATAAAACTTACTATCCATATAAAATCCTGAGCAAAAACTCCTTCGCCTGTTCATACGGGAGAGGAGCGGTTCCCATGACTTGCTTTCAGGATTATACTTCTCGGCGCTATTCAGAACCTCCAGACCGACTGATTCAGAACCTTCAGACCGACTATTCAGAACCTCATTTATTCTAGTTGTACCGGAACAAATTATATCGATTGATTCCTAGTAGTACGTTTGGAAGAATAAGAGGAATATCCCTTCTATTTCCTCTATACCGAATCCAAACGGACCCAAAGGATATTCAGGCACCAAGAATATTTATTTTAGTTATAAAAAAAATATAATTTATCTGTTCTTATACTTTTACCCTGGAGTTTAAAATTTCTTATTTTAAGGGGATGAGTCCAACTTTAATAACTATATTTTTTTTTTTTTTCGGTGGCCCTTCGCCTTTTTTCCATATTTTCTATTCTTTTGTATCCTTTCGCCTATAGTTTCAATTAAGAGAAATATTCTATTACTTTCTTTAATAAATAATAAAAATATTCTTAATCGTTGATCGACAAGAGATAAAAAAGTAATTTTACTTATTATCAGGTTAACATTTACTTTATAAAAAAGGGTATTTTCGTAATTAAACATCACAAAATAAAAAATATATATTAATTAAAATACTTTTTACTAATTTAGTCATTAATTTAAAAAAAATTAGAATTACAATTTAGACATTAATTTAAAGAGTTTAATTTAAAAAAATTTAAAATTATAATTTAGGCATTAATTTAAAGAGATTTAGAATTACAATTTAATCATTAATTTAAAGAGTTTAATTTAAAAAGTTTTAGAATTACAATTTATGCATTAATTTAAAAAAAATTAGAATTATAATTTATGCATTAATTTAAAGAGTTTAAATTTAAAAAAATTAGAATTAAAATTTAGACATTAAGTTTAAATTTAAAAATTTTAGAATTACAATTTAGACATTAATTTAAAGAGTTTTAGAATTACAATTTAGACATTAATTTAAAAGGTTTAATTTAAAGAGTTTTAGAATGACAATTTAGACATTAATTTAAAGAGTTTAATTAAAAAAAATTTAGAATTATAATTTAGACATTAATTTAAATAGTTTAATTTAAAAAAAATTAGAATTATAATTTACGCATTAATTTAAAGAGTTTAAAGTAAAAAAATTTAGAATTATAATTTAGCCATTAATTTAAAAAGTTTTACAATGATAATTTAGGCATTAATTTAAAAAGTTTAATTTAAAAAAATTTAGAATTACAATTTAGACATTAATTTAAAGAGTTTTAGAATTAAAATTTAGTCATTAATTTGAAAAGTTTAATTTTAAAAAAAAATAGAATTACAATTTAGACATTAATTTAATGAGTTTTAGAATTATAATTTAGACATTAATTTAGAAAGTTTTAGAATTATAATTTAGGCATTAATTTAAAGAGATTTAGAATTACAATTTAGGCATTAATTTAAAGAAATTTAGAATTACAATTTATGTATTAATTTAAAGAGTTTAATTTTAAAAAATTTAGAATTACAATTTAGATATTAATTTAAAAGTTTAATTTAAAAAAATTTAGAATTATAATTTAGGTAAAATTAAAAAATTTTAAATTACAATTTAAACATTAGTTGGACTCATCCCCTTATTTTAAGGGGATGAGTCCAACTTTAATAACTGTATTTTTTTTTTTTCGGTGGGCCTTCGCGTTCTTTGCATGTTCTCTCTTCTTTTGTATTCTTTCGCCTATCGTTTCAATTAAGAGAAATATTCTAATACTTTCTTTAATAAATAATAAAAATATTTTTAACCGTTGATAGACAAGAGATAAAAAAGTAATTTTACTTATTATTAGGTTAACATGTAACTTTATAAAAAGGATATTTTCGTAATTAAATATCACAAAATAAAAAATATATATTAATGAAAATACCTTCTACTAATTTAATCATTAATTTTAAAAAAAAAAGATTAGAATTACAATTTAAACATTAATTTAAAAATTTTAATTTAAAAAATTTAATTTAAAAAAATTTAAAATTATAATTTAGGCAATAATTTAAAGCGATTTAGAATTACAATTTAATCATTAATTTAAAAAGTGTTATTTAAAAAATTTTAGAATTACAATTTATGCATTAATTTAAAAAAATTTAGAATTATAATTTATGTATTAATTTAGAAAATTTAAATCAAAAAAATTTAAAATTAAAATTTATACATTAATTTAAAGGATTTAAATAAAAAAAATTTAGAATGATAATTTAGGCATTAAACATCTATTAAGCAGAACTTATACAGGAAAAACTTTTCCAACCTTACTGTAATTGATATTTTACATGGAAACCCCAACGAAGAATAAATTACAGCACCAGGAGATAACAAAATTCATTAAATTTATATTTAAATTTCCATTAATCAAAACAAGCAACATCAACTAGTACATAAACAATAAATACATTGTTCTGATGTGAAAACTCTAACTAGGAGATAATAAACAAGCAAAACTTTCACATGCTGGAAAATACACAAACAAAATGATCATTAACACTTGTCAAGCAAATTACACTCAATTTGCTTGCTCCAGTTCTGCTTTAATTGTCAAATTAAACCATCATTACACAACAATTATAAACGGACAGGTTCCCCTCTCGATCATTGAAATCAAGAACATGCCATTCTACATCATCTAATTCAGGACTCGGCGTGCAAAAGCACAGAATGAATTTTGGAGTATGGAGATTGGGACATATTGTACCGATTAAAAGTAGCTCATTCCCTAAAGACTTTAATAATGAAACTCCCCAACTCTCCAAGAGCTCTATGCCCGCTGGCACCGTACCCACTTTCTTCCAAGTGTTGTTGTTTTTAAGTACACCTTGAGATGGCCAGTTGAGAATTCAAGAGAATACAACTCATTGTTTACAACTACCATGTGATCTGACAGGCGTTCAAAGATGTCCAAGAATATATCATCTTCTATCATATTAGGAATAAGTTCCCACACATTCAGCTCAAAATCATAATATTCTCCACAAAAAAGAAAATCACAAGTCTCATTTCGGCCACCAATAACATAAAACTTACTATCCATATAAAATCCTGAGCAAGAACTCCTTCGCCTGTTCATATTGGGGAGCGGTTCCCATGACTTGTTTTCAGGATTATACTTCTCGGCGCTATTCAAAACCTCGTCACTACCTTGTTGATCCCCTCCAGCAACGCAAGCCACACTACCACAATCTGCGAATGCGAAGAGATATCTTGGTGTGATCATCATAGGACCTTTGAACCAGCGGTTTAACTTCAATTCATACCTCCAAATATCTGGGTCACTCCAAATATTAATGTCATCATCGATTATACTCAACACAAGAAGATGTGTTCCCACACAGAAAGCAATCTTGCCAGAATATGGAATGGTTTCGTCGTATGGGCATACAGGGAGGTCCCAACAGGACCTGGTATATGGTTCATAACAATAATAGTGAGCTTCACTTGAAAGGAAAAAAACTTTCGGCTCCTTAATCCCGAGCTTCTTTCGTATCACATTGAGCTCACCGCTTCTTATTAGAGAACAGAACCGCCGGTTCACCAAGCGAAGATCACAATACTTTGCGCGCGGAAGTCTCGCCAAGATAAGAAGGGCGATGTCATCGCTGAGAAGCGGCAAGTAAGAGTTATCATCTCCCGGAGCGGATGATCCATTTCCATTTTTGTGGCTTGTTCCTTCAGATCCCACTAAAATCTCAACCTCTTCTTCGCATTCGCAGGTACCACCAATTGCATCCTCCTCCTCGACCTCCGACATCTGATTCTTCCCAAAATTCCAAGATTATAAAAGATTCAGCTTCTTTGTCAGTAAGCAAACATTATATGTAAGCACAATCAAAACACCAACCAAAATCAAACCCTTCTTCACAAAAAAAAAAAAAAACATCATTTGACGGTACAGGAACAGTATTAATTAAAGTAAAATCATTGTGAGGCATTCAATCAAACATTTGGTAGGCATGAAACAAAACACAGGAAAAAAATAATCCACAATTTTGTTCTCAGATCAGAATCTATTAAGGATTAAAACTCTAATTTAAGACAAATTCAATCATCAAACCAACAGTTGATATGCAAAATTGAATTATATTACAAACAAAACAAGAGGAGATTAAGAGAGGGAATAAAAAAAAAAAAAAAAAAAAAAAAAAAAAAAAAAAAAAAACAAGTATCAAATGGAATATGGGCATCAAATCCTCACCTATTTTACCATGGAAGAGAATTATTTGTTCAAAATAAAAAACTCACCTATTAAACCTCTCCCAAATTAAAAATTGAAGCAGCACTGAGACCCCAACAAAGAAAAATCCCACACCTGGATGCTGCTATTTATAGCGGGAATGCTAAATTGCAAGTTTGGTCCTCAAAACTATAAGGACTAAATTTTAATTCGTTGTAATTTTGGACTTAAATTTTTTAAATTATTACAACCAAATTTTATAATTCAGATTAATTGGCTAAATATTAATATATCACTAATATAAAAATAATGGTATAATATTGTGATCGATAATATAATAATAATAAAGATGCCGTATTATTTTTATTTTAGCATTATATTAATATTTAATTATTTAAATTTAAATATAAAATTTACCTATAATAATTAATAAAAATTTAAATAAAATAATATAATAAATTAAAATTTAAAGATTAAAATATCACACTTCCTACCGTTTGAGGACCAAATGTCAAGTGAATGGCATTAATGTTAAGTAGTGGAGGCCATATAAATCACTATAAATTGAGCTGGACCATTTTTGCGAGAATCGATCCGAAAAGTAGTCAGGGCTGCGTTTTGATAGCCTTTAGTGAGAGAGATGTCGTGTGTGAGTGGGCCCGGCAGCCTAGACAGCGCGGCAATCGAAGCGAGCGCATGGGGAACCGCTCGCGGCACGGGCACGGGCCAGCGTGGGGGCGCCACGTGGCGTCTGAGACGCGCACCAAGAATTTTCCGGGGCGTCCGAAGGGTATTCCGGCACCAAAAAATATTTATTCTAGTTATAAAAAAGATTAATTGTATACATATTCTTTCAAATATGTCAAATTGTAAATATATTTTTGTAAAATTTAATTTTTCATATTTATCCCTGCAAAAATTCACCGTTATTCAAATATGCCCCTACTGTTAGAAAAATTGAGTTAACTATAGGTTAAATGCTTAACCTTGGTTAGAGTAAAAAGTGAATATACTTTTTTTTATCCTTTCTTTTATTTAGGTATTATTTTTAGAGCGATATATTTGTAAGGGGTAAAAAAGTAATTTTACATGAAATCTGTTAAAAAATTACCGGATTCCAAACGGGGATTAACCTGAGGGGCATATTTGAAGAACTTTGGATTTTTACAGGAATAAATATAAAAAGTTGAATTTTACAGGATATATTTGCAATTCGACATATTTGGAGGGACATATATGCAATTAACCCTTATAAAAAATACATAATTTATCTGTTCTTATACTTTTACTCCGGAATTTAGAATTTTTATTATTTTATTATCAGTCAATTTTTTTAAAAACATTTAGGCACGAGAATTTGGAGTTATGCGTGTGTCGAAATAGATGTTATTTTCATAGCAAGTTTGAATTAGACTACTTATTTAGAAAATCGTGTTGTCTGAATTGATCTTTTGGTTGTATTGTTGGTTGTTCAAGATAAAATATTTTAATAGTAATACTTGTGTCACGTCATATTGACATAGTGATTAATTTATTTTATAATTTCGTGAGCCCGAAATGCTTGAGTTAACGATAAAACTATAATTTTATATACAAACTATTAAAATGGCCAGAAATGACAACAAATATATTCAAATTATTTTTATATAAAAAATAATAAAATATATTAAAATAATTAAAAATAATTAAAAATAATTTGATAGAAATTTTAATGAGTCTAGAGATTCATTTTATTTTTTTTTAATATTTAACTGCATAAATTAATAAAATTATTAAATTTTGTGTAAATAATTAACGATTAAGATAAAAATAATTAACAATTAAGCAGACAAATTAATATAACAATAATTAATGATTAAGTAGAACTTCATAATACACCGTGGGAGGCCAGCACCGTGCCATACGACGAGAGCCGGATTAGATCGAGTTACGTTCAAAGTAATGGTAGGTTGGATTGAGCCGAGAATTATTCGAAATACATTTTAAGTAAATTAATTACACATTTTTCTAAGCACTCGATTTTTTGAAATTAATGATTAACGCTAAGAGTTCTATAATATCTTATCAGCGTGGTACGAATTACGATACGATGGTCACAACTTAAATCAATGAGCACTTAAATTCTTGGATGCCAACAATCAATTATGAAATCAAAATACTACAAAACAAAGTACCTAGAAGCTTCCCAAAAAAAAAAAAAAAAACTAGTTTTATTTGCTGTAATTAAAATAACAGTAACCATCTATTAAGCAGAACTTATACCAGGAAAACTTTTCCAACCTTGTCGTCGTTGATATTTTGCACCTCAAAATCTATAAAACCGAAGGTGGTGTAAAAAGATTTATTATTTATTAAACAATTGAAGAAGGAAGAATAATTTACAGTTGTAGGAGATAACAAAGTTGATTAAATTTATATTTAACTTTCTATTAATCAGAATGAGCAGCATTCTCCAAAGGCTTTAATGAGAGTTGTATATATGCTTGCTGGCACCCTCTACCCAGTTTGTTCTTTTTTGAAGTACACCAACTTGAGATATTTCATTCAGATAGGCGTGAAGTGCCTCAATCATCCCCTCCTGTCGGCACAACTCCACCTGGTGGTTACGGCGGACGACGTCCCCGAAACGATCGCGACCGAACTTATAAAAACATTGAACCCAACATAAACAGAATTGCCGGTTCTGGTTGGCTTCGGCAACGTAGAGCGCATACGCCTCGCGAAGTAAAATTTATTTTATTCTAAAATAAATAAAATGTAAAATATACATTCTAAATTCTAAATAAAGATAAAAAAGTATTTACCCTATAAATTCTATAATAAAGCACGAATAAAAATTAAAAAATTAAAAAGTAAAAAAGGCAATGCAAAGTTACAGTCAACTTGGTCGTTTTTGCACAAAAAATAATTGCCGGACCGAACTGGACCGTTTTTGCATCCGAAAAGTTAAATCAGGGCTGGTTCTGGTAGTCTTTAGTGAGAGAGATGGCGTGTGTGAGTGGGCCCCGCAGCCAAGCCGGCGCGGCAATCGAGGCGAGCGCATGGGGAACGGCTCGCGGCGCTGGCACGGGGCAGCGCGGGGGCGCCACGTGGCGCCACGGCACGTGCACCAAGAATTTTCCGGGCGTCCTAACGGGTCGTTTGGTAATGAAACTGAACCGGAAATAGCGGGTTTATCTCCCTTATTCTTCCAAACGCTCCAGAAATCATCTGGTATTGCTTAATCCAGAACAAGAATAATAGCTGGTATAACAAATCTCATCTTATTATTTTACTATAAAAATTTTTACCATATTACCCTTCTTATCTACTTTATCTCCTCCCAACATATTATTTTAATAAAAACTCTCTCCTCACTCCTTTCTCTCTTCCAATACACTCTCATCATCACAAATCCCTCTCTCCTCTCTCTCTTTTCCTTCATCCCACCTCCTTTCTCTTTTTCCAATACACTCTCATCATCACAAATTAATATTATAAAAATTTTAAAAATTTATTATTTAAATAAATATTATAAAATTTTAAATTTTAAAATTAAAATGTTGAAATTTTATATTTTAAATTTAAATTTTAATTTGAAAAAATAAAATATTAAATTAAATATTATTTTCAAATAATATAATTTAATTATGATTATAATTTTATTTCTATTTTTTTAAACCATTAATTCATTAATTAAAACGAAAAAAATGATTTTAATAAAGCTTGAGGGCAAAAATTTATAATTATTTAGCAAATATACGATTTTTTAAAATTTTAAAAAAATTTTATGTTAAAAATTTATTATTTAAAATAAATATTATAAAATTTTAAATCTTAAAATAAAAATGTTGAAATTTTATATTTTAAATTTAAATTTTAATTTGAAAAAATAAAATATTAAATTAAATATTATTTTCAAATAATATAATTTAATTATGATTATAATTTTATTTCTATTTTTTAAACCATAATTCATTAATTAAAACGAATGATTTTAATAAACTTGACAAAAATTTATAATTATTTAGCAAATATACGATTTTAAAATTTTAAAAAAATTTTATGTTAAAAATTTATTATTTAAATAAATATTATAAAATTTTAAATCTTAAAATAAAAATGTTGAAAATATTTTAAATTAAATTTTAATTTGATTTTAAATAATATAATTTAATTATGATTATAATTTTATTTCTATTTTTTTAAACCATTAATACATTAATTAAAACGAAATAATTAGATTTTAACAACTTTTATCACATTTTTTTAAACCATTAGTCCATTAATTTTAATTTGAAAAAAATTGACATTAAATTAAATGTAAAATTTTTAAATAATACGTTTTAATTATGATTATAAATTTATTTTTATTTTCTTAAACCAATAATCCATTAATTAAAATGAGAAAAACGAGTTTAGAAAATTTTAATGACATAATAAAGCTTGTGGGCAAAAATTTATAAATATTTAGCAAATATACGAATTTTGCGAATTTTAAAAAAATTTTATGTTAAAAATTAATTATTTAAAATTAATATTATATAATTGTAAATCTTAAAATTAAAATATTGAAATTTTATATTTTAAATTTAAATTTTAAGTTGAAAAAATTAATTATTAAATTAAATATATTATTTTTAAATAATATATTTTAATTATGATTATAATTATAATTTTATTTTTTAAAATTATTAATCCATTAATTAAAACGAATTAATTCGTTTTTACAACTTTTATCACATATTAACTCTTGAGGGTAAAAAGGTAATTTATCCATCTTATCCTTTTTATCCCTCCTATTCTCAATTATTAAACCAAACACAAATTCTCTTATCCCTGGAACCATCCCAAACGCGTTTTAGCTCTAGTTCCGTACTTTATACTTATCCCCGGTTTAGCCAATTCCAGCTTATCCCACTTCCAAACGCACCCAAAAGATATTCCGGCACCAAGAATATTTCTTTTAGTTATTAAAAATGCATCATTTATCTGTTCTTACACTTTTGGACCGGAAGTTTAAAATTATTATTATTTTATTATCATTGAATTTACAAAAAAAAAAAAAAAATTGGGCACGAGGAGTACGGATTGTGTGTGTGTCGAAATAAATGTTATTTTTATAGCAAATTTGAATTAGACTGCTTGTTCAGAAAATCGTGTTGTCGATCTGATTTGATTCTTTGATTGTATTATTGGTTGTTAGAAATATGAGTTACTTTGATAGTGATATTTGTGTCACGTCATGTTGACGTATTGGTTGATTTATTTTAGGGTTTCGTGAGTCATGCTCGTAGTTGTGTGTGTGTGCCGGGGCATGGGTTTCGAGATGTACAATACTTTCGTGTTGGGGACGTGTGAGTTGACATTGGGGTTTGTATCTGGTGTCGTATGTGATCTGAGAAGTCACCGTTGATCATAAATCTACATGCCACTTTGAGCCTTATAAGAGACTTATCGGCTCAAGGGCCTGATAATTGGTGTTAGGAGGGTAGGTCGGCGTCTATCATTGATGGGCCACCATCTGGGATGCAATTTGGACAGTAGGAAGAGATGGACAGTGGCCTATTTATAGGTAGAGCAGGTTTGACCGAGCTCTCGAGATGGTCAGTTTAGGATTAGATCCGGTGTACCGTTGGGATGACTAGTGTTGGCTTAGTGTTGCGTTTGGATTTGGTTGTAGAGACATGATAGCATAGTGTTGTATTTATCTTATTTTCGGCTGTATTCAGTCACTCGCTTATTTTTGTAATTTCACTATCTTGTCTCTGGTAGACCTAGTGGGAAGGCCGTGGTTGTCGCCCATAATACCCACAGGAAACTATTGTTTTGTAGTTCTTATACCCGTTTGTGGTCTATTTTTCAAAGCCATCCGAGCCAGTTTCGGATCGAGGTAAGTGGGTTGTATCATAGAAAACAGCCCCTATCAAGTATATTTTTGACCTACGTAGTTGACTCTATTGTTAGTTTAGTTTTGTGTACTATACATTGAAATTGACTAGGTCAGGATTTTTTATTTGTATTTATTTTTTTTGAGTGCTGGATCTTGTATGTTTCTGGTACAGTTATAGACATTAGTATAATTTTATTTTCTATTCCGATACATGTTTAAATGTAGATTTTATTTTTTTCAGAATATATAGTTTTGGACGCTTCGCGTGTGGGGTGCGTACTCGCACACGTGGCGAATTTGTTGTGTGCTCGGTGACGTGACAATCAATTTGAATTATTTTTCAAAATAAATTTTGAAATTGGTTTAAAATAGTAATTCTTTGTCAAAGCAGCTAATAATCAAATATGTAGTTTTTACGGTACTCCAAATAGTTAATTGTCGGATAAATTACATTTTGATCCTAAAACTACGAGGAAAGTTACATTTTATCCGAAAACTTTAATTTGTAGTATTTTTTGACTCAAACATTTTGAATTATTACAATCAAGCCCCATAATCCAGTTTAGTAATATTGACAAAATTATTAATAAAAAATTGGGGCAATTTCCTACGTACCCCTAAAAATTTTCCTGTTTTCAGATTTACCCCTCTTAGAAGGCTAAAATTAAAACTACCCTTCTTACGTTCCAACTTCTTTCCAAAATACCCCTGAAGTTAAACTCTGTTAGTGTACCGTTTGGAACTGTCGTTATCTGTGTGTAATTACTATTTTGCCCTTTCAAAATACCCTACCCTAAAACCCTAAAACCCTAAACCCCTAAACCCTAAAAAACCCTAAACCCTAAATAAACCCTAAACCCTAAACCCTAAACCCTAAAACCCTAAAAAATTCTAAACCCTAAAACCCTAAACCCTAAACCCTAGAACCCTTATTATAAAACCCTAAACCCTAAACCCTAAAACACTAAAAAATCCTAAACCCTAAACCCTAAACCCTAAACCCGGGCAAAATAGGTATATCTGATAGTTTTCAACTCCGATTATTATTTAACTCTAGTTTAACCCTAGTTAACTTAACAAAGGGAAACGGTAGGGGTATTTTTAATAACGGTGGAACGTATGAGGGATATATTGGAAAGAGAAAAATAAGAGGGGCAAATCAGATATTTCTTCATATTTCAGGGGTACACAGGCAATTATCCCTATAAAATTAATATAAATGTATTGAGATTGATGAAGCAACAATAATTAAAATGATATATTATTTTCATATTAAAAAAATTATTAATATTTAGCAAATTAAATTGAGTTTTGAAATTTGATTATAATGATTCAGAAAATTTGAGTAAAAAATTATAGTAAATTAAAGCTCCAAGACCAAAATATTCCACACCTTTGAGGGCAAAAAGTGTAATTTATCCTTAAAATGAATATAATTATCATTAAATTTTAAAAAACAAATTTATTAATAAAAGTAACTGATTACATAATCAAAAGTTTAGCATACGCCCCTCAGAAGAATTGTAATTGAGTGATGCATTTGAAAGGAACTATAATTAAGGGGTTCTTCATATAATTTTTTCACAGGAAAAAAAAAAAAAAATACATAAAACAAGCATTAGTGGGTGGGTTGAGCATGGGCTATGGCCATTTTTCAAAATTTAAGAAGACAACAATAGTAAAGATTTAATTTTTGCTTAGTATGATGTTTGATTAGTAGATAACCACGCGATTAGTGTGGTTGATCACTATACTGTAATTTAACTACAACCACTTTAGTTTTTTTTTTTCTGATTTATCTTTCGAAATAATTATGTTCATCAGCTTATTCTACTGATAAGATATTTCAGTACGGAGCCCATTTTTTCTGTTTGATTTCAATTGTTTATGAAGAAGAAAGAATTGGACTTTTAATGATACTTCCTAAAGTATGATTATGGAATTTATGATCTTACCGTTTGTTTTGATTTAAGAATAAATTTATTAAAAAGGGAGGATTTTGATTGTACCTTTGGAAAGTTCATTTTCCTTAAGGAACAATCAAATCAATTTTGTAATAAAAAGTTCAAAACCGTGACAATCCTAAAATTTTAAATAGTCATATATATATATATATATATATATATATATATATATATATATATATATATATATATATATATATATATATATATATATATATTGAATATATCGATAGCACCAAGTAATGATGCTATATGTGGATTAAAAGATAGGTTGGGATATAGTGGTAAGATTTTTACTATTCAACCAACCATAGTAAAGGGGATATTATTTTTTAATAGAGTTATAGCATTATTTGTGCTATCGATAGATAGATTATATATAAAGATATAATAAGGTTAAAAATTTTAATCTGACTATAGTATGGTGGAAGGTGGTGAAGTTCAGAGGTTAATAGAGTTAAGCATGCTAGAACGAGAGTAGTTCAAGAATGGATGAACTTTATAAAAAGTGGGGTGACTTTTCGATTAATGATCATTGTGCATGAAGAGTGGTGGGTGGAGAGTAATTCCCCACAAGATCGACCAAGATTAGCGAGACGAGTCTCATATCGCCTAATGCTTGTGATTGTGATTGAGGCACAAGATAGGCTAAAGCTAGTGAGATGAGTCTCACATCGCCTGATTTTTTTGATTGTGCTTGAGCTGATGAGGATGTCAGGACTTAAAGAAAAAGAAATGTGATACCTTTAGAATTTAAAATAATAGGGCTAAATCTTTTTACTCGCTTGGATATAACTTGTTAAGTGGTAATTAGACCCAAGAGATTAAGAGGGGTCGGATCGTTGGCGCTAATCATTAATCCCAAAAGCTCGAGCTATTAGAAATACGCAACCAATTCACTTAAAGCGTACGGACACAGCGCCCACGGGTCTCGACCGGACTCAACCCACCTGAACGTTAGGTCTATTGTTGGGCCTCTTGCCGTTAGGTCTATTGTGGACCGCAGTCCCACTCAACTTATTGAGCTCACCCAACTCAACTTATTAGTCTCCTGAGCCTATTGTCACGGGGCTTTAACCCATCAATAAATAGCCAACAGGTTAAGCGTGCTAGAACGAGAGTAAGTAGTCGGTTAATGATCGTTATGGATAAAGAGTGACTCCACACAAGATCGGCTAAGACTAGTAAAACGAATCTTATATTGCCTGATGGTTGTGAGCTTTAAATCCGACTATAATATTTTGGATGGTAGCTAGGCTCAAAAGGTTGAGAGAATTAAGCATATTAAGATTTGGTTAGATTTGTAGTTGAATTCTAGTAGAATTAAAATTAATATTTAAATCGATAAATTTATTAAAATTTAAATATTAATTAAAATAGAAATTTACTAAAACTAAGATTTGGGTAGCTTTTGATATAAACTATAAATATAGTATATGTGCTGTTATTTTTTAGTGGTGGTGGCAGAACTTAGCCACACCTATATGTCATAGCCAAAATGTTCATGATTTTGGATGCATCTAGTGCACAGGCGCGTTAACAAAGAGAAGTTTTCTAGGTTTATAAAAGATGAGAGAATTGTGAGTGAGATTTAGAAATAGGTGTTTGGTTGAAGTTACTCTATTGTAGAAGAGGAGTCGGTGTAATTTTTTTCTTAGTTAATAAATCTTATTTCACCTGTATTTTCTATTTTGATTTTTTTTTTTTTCTCTTTTATGGTTGTGTTGATTTCAATTTATATTGAGAGAATGGATTGATGGTAAAAATTCGATTTGACAATTCTGTTGCGAAATCTTAACAATTGATATCGGAGCAACTACAAGATCAACAACAGTCGGTATCGGAACGGATTACGGATTCAAAAAATTTGATGTCAGGACAAGTATCATATTTCAACAAAATATGCTAGAGATAGAATAGTTCTAAAATAGATGACCCTCAAAAAGTTGGAGCCTCACAGAAATTTTTCGCGTGATTGTAAGGATTGATTTTGAGGTAAATTATACCATTGGCCATTCAAATTTTAATAAAATTTTGTTTAAATTACCGCTCTAATATGCTTTAACCAAGGTGCTAAACTTTAATTTCTATTTCAATCAAATTTATTTTTAGATTTTGATTGCTTTCTTATAAAAAAAAAAAAAAAAAAAAAAAAGTCTACATTCCAAAAAGCGTGGCAAAATTATAACGTATAATTATTTTTTAAAAAAACTAGACATAGCTAAAAATATAAATAAATTTTAAATTAAAAATATCGAATATCAATAAAAATATTGTGACAGTCAAATCACTGAGTTAAATACAGTAAAAAATAAGTGAAACATCTCAGCAATGTTAGCTTTATATTCTAAAATAAATATATATTTTACATCCACATATTCAAATATGAGAATTTTTACTAGTGGCATTAATGTGATTAGTATCATTTTTCTATCCAATATCCACTCATGTTTTAATAGATTAATTGCATATATATATCCCACAAAGCAAGAAATTTTCAAATTGTTTCCTATATTGTTTTAGTTATTAAATACAATTTTACAAAATTATATTATTAGCAAATATATCTTTCTTTGTTAATTGACCAATTTCCCCCTACAAAATAGCTGTTCTATTTTTAATAAATATTTTTTTATTTATATTTAATATTAGTTACCATTTTTAATATTTTTAGTTATTTTTTATATATTATTTTAAAGATCTAGCGGTTTAGTTGTATGTAAATTTAAATCCGATATTTAGTTTGATTCGTTTGAATCCAACCCGCTATAATTGGAACTGCAGGAGGAGGTCCAACTGCACTAGCTAAAACTATGCTCAAATTGATCACAGTTGTTATTATAATGGTTAAAAAGACTAATTTTAAACAAAAAAATAAGTTGCAAACAATCCTATAGTATCGTGTTAATATTTTATTAGCGCGGCGCGGTGGGCGCCACTTATGCCATGAAACATAAATCCACTTACGCCATGAAACATAAATCCTTGGAGGTATCAACTGTCCTTAGTGCAAGTGGCAAAGAACTTGGTGGTTGATATTCGTGATCCGAGTTCGAAGTCCAGTTGCTTATATTTCCAGCTAAGTTTATTTAAAAAATAAACGAAGCGAGTAACATGCTACCTTTCTCTCAAAAAAATAAATAAATAAATAAATCCTTGGAGGTTAACAATCAAATTATGGAATCAAAATACTACAAAATCAACGTATCTAAAAGCTTCAAACAAAACAAATAGCTTTATTTGCTGATAATTAAGATAACAATAATTAGCTATTAAATAGAACTTTGTGTCATGCGGCGGAAAACTAGCACCGTGTCATATGATGGATTGAATAGAGTTATGTTCAAAGTGACGATAGGTCAGATTAGACCGAGACAAATTCAAAACACATTTTAAGTAAATTGACTACACATTTTTCAAGCATTTAAGTTTTTAAAATTAATGATTAGTACCAATAGTTCTAAAGTATCTTGGCATGTTGTATGATACGATGGACGCGATTTAAATCAATGGGCATTTAAATCTTTGGATGTTAAAAAACAATTATGAAATCAAAATACTACGAATCAAAGTACTTAAAAGCTTCAAAAAAAAAAAAAAAAGGGCAAAAAAAAACTATATTTGCTGGTAATTAAGATAACAATAATAAGCTATTAAGCAGAAAAAACTTTTCCAACCTTGTTGTAATTGATATTTTACACCTCAAAATCTATAAACCGAAACCTGGGTGAAGATTTAAAGAATAATTTACAAATCAAGGAGGTAAAAAAGTTCATTAAATTTATATTTAACATTCCATTAATCAAAATGAGCAACATCAACTAGTGCATAAACAACACTTTGTTATGCTATGAAAACTCAACTAGGAGACAATCAACAAGCAAAACACTACATGCTTAAAAATACACAAATAAAATGAATACTAACATTGTCATCAATCACTTGTCAAGCAAATCACACACGATTTGCTTATCCCCATTCTGCTTCAATTGTCAGATTAAAGCATCATTACAGAACAATCATAAATGTACTGGTTCCGCCCTGGACGATGGAAATCGAGGACATGCCACTCTACATCATCTAATTTAGGACTAGGTGTGCAAAAGCATAAAACGGTCTCTGGAGTAGAGGGATTGGATGGAGTAGAGGGATTGGACGTCGTTTTACCGATTAAAAGTAGCTCATTCCCCAAAGGCTTTAATGCCACTCTGCAACCCTCTAAGTGTTCTATTCTTGCTGGGATTCTACCCACTTTCTTCCATGTGTTGTTGTTTTTCAAGTACACCTTGAGATGGCAAGAAGGTAACTCAAGATAATACAATTCATTATTTACAACTGTCATGAGATCTGGGGGTTGAAAGTAAAAGATCCCGTCTACTGAATAATATTCTATCATATTAGGAATAAGTTCCCACACATTTCGCTCAAAATCATAACATTCTCCGCAAGTAAGTAAATCATAATTCTCATTTCGGCCGCCGATAACATAAAACTTACTATCCATATAAAATCCTGAGCAAGAACTCCTTCGCCTGTTCATATTGGGGAGCGGTTCCCATGACTTGTTTTCAGGATTATACTTCTCGGCGCTATTCAAAGCCTCCTCACTAACTTGTTGCTCCCCTCCAGCAACGCAAGCCACACTACCACAATCTGCGAATGCGAACATATATCTTGATGTGATCATCATAGGACCGTTGAACCACTGGTTTAACTCCAATTCATACCTCCAAATATCTATGTAACCCCCAATGTATATTCCAAACACAAGAAGCTGTGTTCCCACACAGAACAAATACTTGCTATGATATTTTAGGGTTTTGTCATATGGGCATACAGGGAGGTCCCAACAGGCCCTGATATATGGTTCATAACACCAACAGCGAGCTTCATCTGAAAGTAAGAAAACTTTCGGCTCCTTAAGCCCGATCATCTTACGTATCTTACAGAGCTCACCGCTTCTTATTAGAGAACGAAACCGTCGGTTCACCAAGCGAAGATCACAGTACTTTGAGCGCGGAAGTCTCGCCAAGATAAAAAGGACGATGTCATCACTGAGATGCGGCAAGTAAGAGTTATCATCTCCCGGAACGAACAATCTATTTCCACTTTTGTGTCTTTTTCCTTCAGATCCTACTAAAGTCTCAATCACTTCTTCGCATTCACAGGTACCGCCAATTGCATCCTCCTCCTCCTCGGCCTCCGACATCTGATTCTTCCCAAAATTCCAAGATTAAAAAAAGATTCAGCTTCTTTGTCAGCAAGCAAACATCATAAGTATGTACAATCAAAACACCAACCAAAATCAAACCTTTCTTCACAAAAAAAGCATCATTTGACAGCACAGGAACAGTACTAATTAAAGCAAAATCTTTGTGAGGCATTCAATCAAACATTTGGTAGGCATCAAACAAAACACAGAATTTTTTCTTATTTATTTTTGTTCTCAGATCTGAACCTATTAAAGAGTAAAACCCTAATTTAAGACAAAATCAATCATTTACACAACATTAGATATGCAAAATTGAACAATATTATAAACAAAACAAGAGGAGATTAATAGAGAAAATAAAAGAAAATAAAAACATGTATCGAGTGGAAGAGAGGGTATCAAAACCTCCCCTATTTTAGCATGAAATCGGATTATTAATTCAAAATCAAAATCTCACCTATTACCCCTCCCCCAAATGAAAAATCAAAATCTCACCTATTACCCCTACCCCAAATGGAAAATTGAAGCGTCGATGATGCCCCAGCAAAAGCAAATCCCACACCACTGCAATGAAAGTAAGGAAGGTATTTATAATAGTAGGAAGGTTAAATTGCACGTTTAGTCCTCGAACTATGATGCAAATGACAATTTGATCCTAAAATTTTAATTTTCAGTAAGGGATGTGACTTAATTACACTATACTACACTACTTTACAGGTATTTTCACTTTCTCTCTTTATATATAAAGCAATGCTATCTGTACACTTATTTTTGGGTATATTCATTTTTGGATGCACGATTTATATCCCATCCATCCAAAAATAAGGTGTACTTTACCGATCATTTCGAAATAATCAATAAAATTTATACCCTCTGGAATAAATATTGTGTAAGATATAAGGATGTACATCTAGTATTTTCTTTATATATAATATATAATTGAACTTTTATATTTTTAAAAATACTAAATTATTAGTGCTGGTAAGTTTTTAGCTTTTAAATAAAAAAATGTGTATTTAAAATTATAGTAGGTTTCTTGAATTAAGTGAATGATTGATGAAATAAAATAATTTAAAAAATAAAACTAGTCAAAAAAAATAAATCTAACGGTAGGAAACTTATAAGCACTAATTTACTTTATACTTGTACAAATATAATAGCAGAACTCTCTCTTTTTCAAAGACAACACCCAATTATTCTTTTTCAATCCTTACACTAATAACAATGAAACTATAATTTTATATACAAACTATAAAAAATGGCTGGTCCGAAGTAACAAAAAATATATTCAACTTATTCTTATATAAAAAATAATAAAGTATATTAAAATAATAAAAAATTAATTAAAAATAATTTGATAGAAATTTTAATGAGTCTAATGGAGATTCATTTTAATTTTTTTTTAATATTTAACTGGCGTCAATTAATAAAACTATTAAATTTTGTCTAAGTAATATATTTGTTAACAATAATATAGAAATTAGTGAAAAAAATAGTAATAATATATATGAAAAAAGAAAATAAAATAATATAGAAAAATAAGAATAAATTGAAAATACAATTTAGATATTGATAAAATATTATAATACAATAATGTCTTAAAAAAATAAAAATTAATACAATATAGCAAATAAAAATAATATTAAAGTACATTATCTAAACAAATATATGAATCCCTAGTTTTTAAGCTGAGTCCAACTTTAATAGCTGTAATTTTATTTTTTTCGGTGGTCATTCGCCTTCCTTGGATATTCTCTTTTCTCTTGTATTCTTTCGCCTATCGTTTCAATTAATACATCCACATTCAATTATAATCACTATAAATATTTTTAATTCTAATTCAAACTCTCTTTTTGTGGGACTATCAAAAAGGTCTAAATTTAACACCTTTTATGAAAGATAAAGAAATTTACCGCCGCTGTCATCAATAACTTCAAAACTTCCAATGGATACCAATGGTCATGAACAATTCACAAAGTTATAGTGGCTTAGTGAACATTTTTAATGTAGGCTTAGTAGGAGAGTTCATATAGTTTATAAATAGTGGGATTGATTAAGACCAAAAGATCGTTTCAATTAATGCGTCTACCCACCTTCAATTATAATTACAAAAATTCTCTAAACTCTAATCCAACGTCAATCTCTCTTCCTCACCTTTTTTAATATATCGTCGCATCCGCCGTCGCTAGAGATGTCGTCGTTGTTGTCGTCATCGCTAGAGAAGGAGTCGTCGAGCCCATCCCCACTGCCATCAAGAAGGAGTCGTCGAGCCCATCCCCACTGCCATCAATGAGGAACCTTTGGCGGGTGTGGCGAGTGCGACGCATGAGGGCACAAGGTGTGTAACGGTAGGGATTAAATCGCATGCCGGAAGAGGCACAAAGGAGCGCAAAGGAGTTTGAGCAGGGGGATTAGATCACATGCCAATAGAGAAAGAGGTGCAAAGCAATTGGAGTGGGATTAGTAGTGTTGGAGGACGAGGGTCTTGGAGGCAACGATGGCGATGGCGGTGCCATCGATCAAGGCGATGATGGGGGTGAGGAGAAGGTTTAGAAGTTTTCAGATATGAGTACCGTGCACATGCTACATACTCTTCTACTGTTGGTACGAAGTCCTTTAAATTTTTTTTTTTTACTTTCAAAATTTGTAAATATTTTCTTCTATTTTGTTTACAGTTTTATTTATTTATTTAATATATAAGTTTTTATTATAACTTTTTAAATTTTTACTATAATTTTTATTTCCCGTCTCACCCGGATTCCTTCACTAGTATTGACTTAAATGGGTCAATATCATGCCATGTGGCAGGAGGCTATACATTTTAAGTGAATTCATTATATTTTTTTTATAGCTCAAAATTACAAAATTAATTATTAGTATCAATCATTTTACAGAATCAAACTAATATTTTATTAGCGTGGTACAGTACGGTGAGCTTGACTTTTGTCAGTGGAAATATAAATCCTTAGTCGTTGACAGTCAAAATACGAAATCAAAATACTACAAATCAAGATACCTAAAAGCTTAAAAAAACACTAGCTTTATTTGCTGGAAAATTAAGATAATAATAATTAACGAATAAGCAGAAAAATTAAGATAACAATAATTAACGATTAAGCAGAGCATCATAGTATACTGTGGGAGGCCAGCACTGTGCCAGACGACGGGAGGCTGCCATACGACGGGAAGCTGGATTAGGTCGAGTTACGTTCGAAATAGTGATAGGTTGAATTAAGCCGAGAAATATTCGAAATACATTTTAAGTAAATTTATTATACAATTTTCTAACATCTTGATCTTCTAAAATTAATAATTAATGATTAATATCAATGATTAACGCCAACGGTTTTATAGTATCATGGTTTTATAGTATCATGCCGATATATTGTTCAATCAATTATCAAATCAAAATACTACAAAACAAAATACCTAATAGCTTTATTTGCTGGTACTCAGGATAACAGTAACCATCTATTAAGCATAACTTATACCAGGAAAAACTTTTCCAACCTTGTTGTCATTGATATTTTGCACCTCAAAATTTATAAAACTAAAGATTTAAACTATTGAAGAAGGAAGAATAATTTACAGCTCTAGGAGATAACAAAGTTCATTAAATTTATATTTAACTTCTTATTAATCAAAATGAGCAGCATCAACTACTACATAAACAACACATTGTTCTGCTGTGAAAACTCAACTAGGAGATGATCAACAAGCAAAACTCTGCATGCTTGAAAATACACAAGCAAAATGAATACTAACATTGTCATCAATCTCTTGTCAAGCAAATCACACTCGATTTGATTGCCCACGTTCTGCTTTAGTTGTCAAATTAAACCATCATTACACAACAATTATAAATGTACGGGTTCCTCCCTTGACGATTGAAATCAAGGACATGCCATTCTACATCATCTAATTCAAGACTAGGTGTGCAAAAGCACAGAATGATCTCTAGAGTAGAGAGATTGCGCAGCGTTCTACCGATTAAAAGTAGCTCATTCCCTAAAGACTTTAATGCCATTCTCCTACCCTCGTAGAGTTCTATGCTCGCCGGCACCCTACCCACTTTCTTCCAAGTATTGTTGTTTTTCAAGTACACTTTGAGATGGCGAGAAGGGAATTCAAGATAATACAACTCATTGTTTACAACTGCCATGAAATCTGCTGGTTGATAGGGGTTAAAGGTCGTAGGTGTATCATCTTCTATCATATTAGGAATAAGTTTCCACACATTCAGCTCAAAATCATAACATTCTCCGCAAATAAGTAAATCACGATTCTCATTTCGGCCGCCGATAACATAAAACTTACTATCCATATAAAATCCTGAGCAAGCAAAAGTTCCTTCGCCTGTTCATACTAGGAAGCGGTTCCCATGACTTGCTCTCAGGATTATACTTCTCGGCGCTATTCAGAACCTCCTCACTAACTTGTTGCTTCCCACCAGCAACACAAGCCACACTACCAGAGTCTGCAGATGCGAAGAAAAATCTTGGTGTGATCATCATAGGACCATTGAACCACCGGTTTAACTCCAATTCATACCTCCAAATATCTGAGTTACTCCAAAGATCAATGTCCCCACTGATTATTCCCAACACAAGAAGATGTGTTCCCACACAAAACAATTTTTTGGCACGATATGCAGTGGTTTCGTCGTATGGGCATACAGGGAGGTCCCAACATAACCTGGTATATGGTTCATAACACTGATAAAGGGCCTTTTCTAAATGTAAGAAAATTTTTGGCTCCTGAAGTCCGATCTTCTTTCGCACCTTATGAAGCTCACCGCTTTTCATTAGAGAACAGAAGCGCCGTGTCAGAGACTAAACTTTTTGTGCGGATTTTTCCTTTGCAAACTACCAAAGTCCAAAGGAAAATCACTTCGTGAGGTTTTACTACATCCATCTAGAAGCTTCTTTTCGAATCTCAAGACATCAGACGTGGAAGCCGAAGAGTCGTGGGCTTCTTCAAGTTTCTAGAGTAATAAATGTAGGACTTTTGGGAGCTCGTAGCCTCCACTTTTAGCTTATGCTTGTACGCCACTTGGCATCTTTTCATTAAGCATATGGGCGGCGAGTGGTCTATAAAAAGTTGTGACCTCCACCCCCATAGGATAAGTAAGAAACAGTTGTACTTTCTAATTCCAGAAATACAATTCCTCTTCTTCAAAACTCTCTCTCTCTTGCACTTCAACTTTGGACGAGTAGGTCCAAGTTCACAAGAGATGATGTAGGCTTGCTCACTTCGCAAAGAAAGACGAGCGCCACGCGGGCTTTTTAAGCAATTTCGCTTAAGTCCGTGACAGCCAGCTCACCAAGCGAAGATCACAGTACTTTGAGCTCGGAAGTCTCGCCAAGATAAGAAGGGCCATATCATCGTTGAAAGGCAGCAAGTAAAAGTTATCCACATCCGTCCTTGTCCTTGTCCTTGTCAGTGAACAGCCGCCTCTCGGAACGGACGATCCAATTCCATTTTCACGGCTTGTTTCTTCAGATTCCACTAAAATCTCAATCTCTTCTTCGCATTCGCAGGTACCGCCAATTGCATCCTCCTCGGCCTTCGACATCTGATTCTTCCCAAAATTCCAAGATAAAAAAAGATTCAGCTTCTTTGTCAGCAAACATTATATGTAGCACAATCAAAACACCAACCAAAATCAAACCTTTCTTCACCAAAAAGCATCATTTGACAGCACAGGAGCAGTACTAATTAAAGTAAAATCTTTGTGAGGCATTCAATCAAACATTTGGTAGGCATGAAACAAAACACAGAAATTTTTTTATACATATTTTTGTTCTCAGATCAGAACCTACTAAAGAGTAAAACCCTAATTTAAGACAAAATCAATCATTTAAACAACAGTTGATATGCAAAATTGAACAGTATTACAAACAAAACAAGAGGAATTTAAAAGAGAAAAATTAAATTAAATTAAATTAAAACAAGTATCCCATTTTAGCATGGAATCGGATTATTAATTCAAAATCAAAATCTCACATATTACGCCTCCCCCAAATGAAAATTGAAGCGTCGATGATGCCCCAGCAATAGCAAATTCCAAATCACTGCTACAAAAGAAAGGAAGGTATTTATCTCGTGGGAAGGCTAAATTGCAAGTTTGGTCCTCAAACTATGAGCCCTTGACATTTTGACTGTCAAATTTTAAATTGTTATAATTTCTGTTTTAAATTTTTTAAATTATCAAAATCAAATTTTATAACTTAATTTAGTTAGCTAAATATTAATAGGTAAAGAATGTAATAATATTATAATTAATATTATGATAATAATTATTACTAGTTTAGTTATCCGTGCGATGCAGCGAGTAGATATTATTATAGCTAAATTCATATACAATCCATCACAACAATATAAATAAATTATTCTAAGATTTTAAAAATATTAATTCAATACCAAATTACAGAATAAGATCATCTTACGACGAATTTGGAATACTCAGGATCTAACCCTTTTGGAAGAGGTTGAAAATGAGCACCAAGAATTCGGAGTGCCTCTTGGGGGTGAAGAACTTAGAGCCACGGTTTGCCCGAAGCCGCACTCCGCGGCCTCCCCGCCCCAGGGGCCAATGGCCGTGACCTCTGCCGCTGTGGTGGTTGCCGTCGCCTTCGCCGCCGCCGCCTATGGATCTGCCACCTATATCTCAGGAGTTCGAATTCATTGACTTATATAAGAGGTTAAATCTTGAGAGCGCAGTAGAGAGGATATGTGGGTGGGAAGGAGAGATAGAGAGTGAATGGGGAATGCGTAGGGTGCAGGCTCGAGAAAGAGAGAATGAGGGAGAAGATGAATGAACGTCGGGTGAAAAAGTAAAAAAACAACATTTGATAAAAAAAAAAAATTAAAAGATAGAAAATATTGCCACGTCAGCATAGAGACTTAATACAGAATTAATAGATTAATAGATTTGACGTTATTTTTACTTCAATAATATATTAATATTTAATCAATTTAATTAGTTTGGATGTATTTCTTACACCCTATTTATTCAAGGATGGAATGTAATTCACTGGTCATTTTTGGATGTATTTTTTACATTTCACTCTTTTTCTAGTCATTTTGAAGTAACAAAGTAGAATTCACCATATACATCTATTTTGGAGTGTACATCTAGTATTTACTTAAAAATAATATGATTACTATTATATTTAATAAAACTTTATATTTTATTAATAAAAGTAACTTATAAAATAATCAGGAGTTGAGAATAATGCCACTGAAAAGAATTGTAACTGACTGACCAATTTAAAATGACCTATAATTAAGAGGTTCTTTATATAATTTTTCTAAATATAAAAGAAAAATATCAAAACCTAAGACAAAGGATCAGTTGGAGGAGGGATCTCAATGGCAACGTATATTCGAAATTTATGCGAATTCAAATTCGAACAGAATAAATTTATTTAATATTAAACGTATATGGATTTATTTAATATAATTTGAAATATTGTAAAGAAAAAAGAAAAAATAATTATTTTGGATTTGGATTTAATTGTTTCGGGTTTGGATTTTTGAGATTCGGATTTGAGTTTAAGTTTTAAATTTTTGGTCGGATTCGAATTTGAATATGAATTTTTTAAATTCGTCGGATTCGAATTTGGATTTCGAATTTGGTAGTCGAATTCAGATTTGAATTTTTAAAAATTCGCCCCAAATTCAACCGTTGACATCTCTAGTTGGAGGGGTTGAGCAGGGCTATTTCAGTTCTTCAAAATTTAAGAAGCCAACAATAATAAAGCTTTAATTTTTGCTGAGTATGATGTATGATTAGTAGATAACCACATGATTAGTGTACTTGATCACTATACTGAATTTTAACTACAACCTGCTTTTGTTCTTTTTTCTGAGTTATCTTTCAAATTAATTCTGTTCATCAGCTTATTCTATAATAACAGATAAAATATTTCAGTGCAGAGCTTATTTTATTTTATAATAACATATAAGATATTTCAGTGCAAAACTTCTTTTTTTATTACTGGATTTTAATTGTTCAAGAAAAAGAAACAGTTAGAATTTCAATGGTAATTTCTAAAGTTAAAAAGCAAGGATTTTGGAAAGTTCATTTTCCGTTAAAAAAAAATAAAAAAAAAATAAAAAAAAAAATTTGAACACTTGTCCAGGGACTATTGTGCCATTCAAATTTTAATGAAATTTTGTTTAAATTACGCTTCTCTAATTTGCTTTAACCAAGGTACAAACCAGCCATTAAGCAATAAATTATATCAAATTATGAAATCAAAAAACTACAAATCAAAGTAAATAAAAGTTTTTTTTCAAAAAAATTAGCTTTATTTGCTGGTAATTAAGATAACATTAAACATCTATTAAGCAGAACTTATACCGGGAAAAACTTTTCCAACCTTACTGTAATTGATATTTTACATTGAAACCTCAAGGAAGAATAATTTACAGCGCCAGGAAATAACAAAATTCATTGAATTTATATTTAAATTTCCATTAATCAAAACAAGCAACATCAACTAGTACATAAACAATACATTGTTCTGCTGTGAAAACTCTAACTAGGAGATAATCAACAAGCAAAACTTTTACATGCTGGAAAATATACAAACAAAATGATCACTAACACCGTCATCAATCACTTGTCAAGCAAATTACACTCGATTTGCTTGCTCCCGTTCTTCTTTAATTGTCAAATTAAACCATCATTACACAACAATTTAAAAAGGACCGCCCTCGATCATTGAAATAAAGGACACGCCATTCTACATCATCTAATTCAGGACTAGGCGTGCAAAAGCACAGAATGGATTTTGGAGTATGGAGATTGGGATATGTTGTACCGATTAAAAGTAGCTCATTCCCTAAAGACTTTAATAATGAAACTCCCCAACTCTCGTAGAGCTCTATGCTCGCTGGCACCGTACCCACTTTCTTCCAAGTATTGTTGTTTTTCAAGTACACCTTGAGATGGCGAGAAGGGAATTCAAGATAATACAACTCATTGTTTACAACTACCATGTGATCTGACAGGCATTCAATGTCAATGGCCATATAAACTTCTATCATATTAGGAATAAGTTTCCACACATTCAGCTCAAAATCATAGCATTCTCCACAAAAAAGTAACTTATAATTCTCATTTCGGCCACCAATAACATAAAACTTACTATCCATATAAAATCCTAAGCAAAACCTCCTTCCCCTGTTCATATTGGGGAGCGGTTCCCATGACTTGTTTTCAGGATTATACTTCTCGGCACTATTCAAAATCTCCAGACTAGCATGATGATCCCCTCCAGCAACGCAAGCCACACTACCACAATCTGCGAATGCGAACGTATATCTTGGTGTGATCATCATAGGACCGTTGAACCACTGGTTTAACTCCAATTCATACCTCCAAATATCTGGGTCACCCGAAATACTCAACACAAGAAGATGAGTTCCCACACAGAAAGCAATCTTGCGACCATATGCAATGGTTTCGTCGTATGGGCATACAGGGAGGTCCCAACAGGACCTGGTATATGGTTCATAACACTGATAGCGGGCTTTATATGAAAGTAAGAAAACTTTTGGCTCTTTAAGCCCGATGTTCTTTCGTATCTCAATGAGCTCACCGCTTCTTACTAGAGAACGGAATCGCCGGTTCACCGAGCGAAGATCATAGTACTTTGAGCTCGGAAGCCTCGCTAAGATAAGAAGGGCGATGTCATCGCTGAGAGGCGGCAAGTAAGAGTTATCCGTATCTGTCCTTATCCGTGAACAGCCGCCTCTCGGGACGAACAATTCAATTCCATTTTCACAGCTTGCTCCTTCAGATCCCACTAAAATCTCAATCTCTTCTTTGCATTCGCAAGTACCACCAATTGCATCCTCCTCCTCGGCCTCCGACATCCGGTTCTTCCCAAAATTCCATGATAAAAAAAGATTCAGCTTCTTTGTCAGCAAGCAAACATTATATGTTTGTACAATCAAAACACAAACCAAAATCAAACCTTTCTTCCCAAAAAAGCATCCTTGGCAGCACAGAAACAGTACTAATTAAAGCAAAATCTTTGTGAGGCATTCAATCAAACATTTGGTAGGCATGAAACAAAACACAGAAACTTTTTTATATATATTTTTGTTCTCAGATCAGAACCTATTAAAGAGTAAAACCCTAATTTAAGACAAAATCAATCATTTAAACAACAATTGATATGCAAAATTGAACAGTATTACAAACAAAACAAGAGGAGATTAAGAGAAAAAAATTAAAATAAAATAAAAACAGGTTACATATGAAAGAGAGGGATCAAAACCTCACCTATTTTAGCATGGAATCGGATTATTAATTCAAAATCAAAATCTCACCTATTACCCCTCTCCCAGATGAAAATTTGAAGCGTCGATGATGCCCCAGTAAAAAGTAAATCCCACACCACTGCTGTGAAAGAAAGGAAGGAATTTATAAGGAAAGTGCTAAATTGCTCAATTGCTCAATTGTAGCATTGCTCAATTTATATTGGGAAGGCTAAATTGCACGGAAGAGAATTATTTGTTCAAAATAAAAAACTCACCTATTAAACCTCTCCCAAATTAAAAATTGAAGCAGCACTGAGACCCCAACAAAGAAAAATCCCACACCAGGACGCTGCTATTTATAGTGGGAATGCTAAATTGCAAGTTTGGACCTCAAAATATAAAGCTCCATGGTATTTTGATTTTAAATTTTAGGGACTTTTTCTTATTTATTATCCCTCACTATTATTAAAAATTTTCAAATTTATCCATAAAGTACCAAAATATCTTTCCAAAAATCAATCCTATGAGTAAATTTTAGAAAAAACGGGGATGTTTCAGGAAATTTTTTAAAATCAACCTGGGTATTTTATTTCTCTAAGGAGTAAATAAGATATTTTTTAAATTCTTAAAGACATACTAAATATTATGTCTAAATTTTAATTTATTATAATTTTTTATTTAAATTTTTAAAATTATTATATTTAAATATTATAATTTAATTTTGTCCGCTAAATATTAATATTTTATTATTATTAAAGTGGTATAAGTAGTATTATAATCAGTAATATTATAATAAGCAACTAAATTTTCACTTTTGACATAGTTTAATAAGCCCCTCCGATCAATCGCAGTTACTAATTATGCAAATTGTAATTTTGTAAAATTTACATATTTTTCTTTTTCATTTTTGATAATTAAGCTCGAGAAAAGAAGAATTATTTTTCTTTCTATATATTTCAATAGAAAGAATAGAATTTTCGTGTTTTTAAAATTTATAAATTAGATTCAAAATTTGCGATAAAAATTATTATGTAGGTGCGTCAAGATATCAGAATAAGCTGAGCCGCCGTCCGCGTTCGAAGAGGCGAGATGTTGAAATAAATCGAGTTAAGTTCAAAACACGCAAATTGATTGTGTCTTTATGGCCATTCGAATTTTTAAAATTATTATCAAGTTTTATTTTAAAATTTTATTTTTTAAATATTTTAAATATATTATATCAAATCTAAGTCAATTCGAAAATTTCATAATTGCTACTAAATAGCATAGCAAAATATGCTTGGAATAAATATATATATATATATATATATATATATATATATATATATATATATATATTTTGGAATACTATCCAAAGCACCAAGTCATTGGTGCTATCAAATTTTTAGCCTTTGGATTTAAAAATGTGCGGTTAGAATGATAGTGGTCCCCTAGGGTTTAGTGGGTGATTGGTTGAATAGTAAAAATCTTAGAAAATTACTTTAATTCCAACCGCACATACTTTCATCTCAGAGCTAAAAACTTGATAGCACCAATTACTTGATGCTATCGATAGTATTCCAGTCGGACTATATATATATATATATAATATATATATATATATATATATATATATATATATATATATATATATATTCATTTTACCTCCCATTTATTAAGGTACCGTTTGGATTGGGGATAAGCCAGAATGAGTTATACCAGGTATAAGTATAAAGTAAGGGATAACCCTGGTATAAATCTAAATTGTGTTTGGTTGGGAATGAAACTTAAACCTGATTTAAATCTGGTATAAGAAAAGTAGTGTTTGGATTGGAGATGAAAAATAAGAGGTATAAAGTTGACTTTTATGTTTAATGACGATGTGACCTTTACTTTTATGTATATTATAAATTTGATAATTAAATAATGTATTACAATTATTTTATTATAACAAATCTTATATATTATATTTTATTAATTATATACTATATAAAATTTTATTTAATTTTAATTTGTCTTAAAAATAATTTTTAACGATTAAAAATTATAATATTTAACGATTAAAAATTTAATATAATTTTAGTTATATTAAAAATTATAATATTATTAAATAAAATTTAATAATATTATTTTATAAATGATTTATACATACTCATTGATAAAAAATTAAAAATATTCTTTTTTTTAATAATTTTTTAAATAAAATTTTAAAATTTATTAAAATTTATTTTAATCTTTAATCTTATAATTGTAATTTTTATAAAAATTTTAAGTGGTAGTAAAAAAAATTATGTTAATTAAAATGTTAAGGAGGAATAAAAATTTTAATTTATAAATGTATATAAATTTAAAAAAAAATTATAAAAAATATTGTATAAATTTTAAAATTAATAATTTTTAAAAATAAAATAAATTTTTAGATTTATTAAAATTAAAATTAAAAAAATTAAAATTTATAAAATTAAAATTTAAATTTAAATATTTTTTATAATAAAAAATTTTTATTTAAAAAAAAAATCCTGAAGCATATAAAGAAAAAAAAAACGAAAAAAAAAAAAAAAAAAAAGGAAAAAGCCCTTCCCAAGGCACTGCCTTGGTAAGAGAGAGAGAGAGAGATTGAGAGAGAGAGAGAGAGAGGGAGGAGGGGAGTAAGGTATAATGATCACGGAAGAGAGAGGGGAGGAGAGAGAGGGGGTTTAAACCTGGGAAAATTGGTTTGGGGTGGGATAGCCCAAACCCGGAATATTTTCCGTTTGAGGGGATATTTCCAAACGGGAATATCCCAAAACTGTTTGGGAATAAAGGAAGGATATCCCCCTTTATCCCCAATCCAAACAAAGGCTAAAAGTCTCTATTTTGCGCCCTCCAATTTTAAAATTTTAGCACTTAACGTGGCGCCGTTACTTTATTTTACTGTTCCATAAAAATGATGGAAAATAAAAAATTAATAGCAAATAGTAAGCATTTTTTTTTTATAAAGTTATCTAATTTAAAGAAAAATAAAAAATTCATATGCATTCCTAAAATTGTAATGGGTATTTGAGGAAGTTATTTGATTGTACCATACCATTTCAATTTTTGGATTATATCGCATTAACGCTTCAAATTTTAAGAGGACAAAATATAAATTTTTAAAAGATAAGAAGGAAAAGTGAAAAGATGAATATTTTTAGAAAGTTTACCGCATTTAGCCTTATTTTTATGAGCAATGCTATCCGTATATTTATTTTTAGATGTACGATGTATAATTCATTCTGAGATAGATGAAATGTAAGATGTACACTCCATTTAATATGTACAATAAATTTTTTTTTTTTAATTTTTTATTTGAGAAATACTATCTATATATATACACATTATGATAATTAATAGTGTGTAAAATTTACACTCTAGCCCTCAAAAGTTTTGGATTAACCAACGTGTCTTTTCCTTTATTTTATTACTAATTTTTTTTTAAAAAAAAATTATAATCTCTCAATTTTTAGGATAGAAGATATACACCCTATTATAAGATATATATGTAGCATTTTTTAGAAATAATATTTAATATGCCCTTAAAAATTTTAAAAATATGTAATTTCTTCGGACCGAAATATCATTTGAAGGGTATTTTAAAAATAGAAGAATAAATTTAAAAATTTTGAGTAGTTATAAGGGGTTTATAAGCAAAAGACATTTATTCTCTCTTGCAATGAGCTACTACATTTTAAACATTTGCATAAAGTTCCTCTAATTTTCTTCCTTTTAGATAATTTCATTATTTAATTTGTGACTAGATTGATAATGTTAAATTTATTTTTGAATTATTTGGTCTATTCCAGGTCTCTCATGCCTTATATATAATATCTATATATATAATATAATAGAGTAAAATTTTAAAATAAAAATAATAATAATAATTAAATCGTCATCTCTTACATCATCGTCAGCGTAGCGAGCGGAGGTGTCAAATATATTTTTAAGTGATAATTGCCTGTGTACCCTTGAAATCTGAAGAAATATCTGATTTACCTTTCTTATTTTTTTCTTTCCAATATGTCCCTCATACGTTCCACCGTTATTAAAAATACCCCTACCGTTTTCCTTTGTTAAGTTAACTAGGATTGAACTAGAGTTAAATAATAATCGGAGTTGAAAACTATCAGATATACCTATTTTGCTCCTATCTATCAAAACTATTGAAAATTTTAATAGTACATAAGAAAAGTTGGTTATGGTAGAAAGGTATATTTGAAAGGACAAAATGGTAATTTCACACAGATAACGGCAACTCCAAACGGTACACTAACAGAGTTTAACTTCAGGAATATTTTGGAAAGGAGTTGGAACGTAAGAAGGGTAGTTTTAATATTAGCCTTCTAAGAGGGGTAAATATGAAAATAGAGAAATTTGTAGGGGTATATAGGAAATTACTCCTATTTTTAATTTAGGGCTGAGTCGCACTCGAGCCCGACCCGATCCAATCGAAGCCCAATCCTAAAGCCCAAGGCTTTAATGGCCCACTTTTAGCGAAATTTTCAAACTCACACTCCACTTTATTTCTTAATAATTTAAGAGAAAATTTGTTTAAATGTCTCATGTGCATTGTACATTCGTGTCGTTCACTTTATATATAAAAAAAGGGTATATATAAGTATACACTCTTTTATGGGTGTATATCTTACATCCCACCTCATTTTGGAATGGAGTCAATGCCACTCGCCACTCGATGTGACGAGTGAAATAATACCCACTCCAGAATAAGATGGGGTATAGGATGTACACTTCTAAAGGGGTGTACACCTAGCATCGCCCAGATGCGTAGTGCAAAGAATATACTATTTTGGAATAATAATTATCATGTAGTAATAGTACGAATTGAATTTTCGCTAAAAACTTGAAAACTTGTGGTCCAATTTACCCCAATAATTTTTCTGTCTTTTTATTTTTAATTTTTTGATAAAAAAAGAATTTTTTATTTTTAACCAATTAATAATAAATTCCAAGTTATTATTGCATCATCTCTGGCACTTGTTTTTTTTTTTTGTTGCTGAATTTTTTGAGCTTACAATCTTGTTGATGTGTGAAAAGCTTTCCACACTATCTCTCTCTCTCTCTCTCTCTCTCTCTCTCTCTCTCTTCTTTTTTATCACATTTTAGTAAAAAGTACCAGTTATTATGGAAAATGAATTGCTTGCACTTAGTACATCATGTGAGCGGTGCATTGTGGTGGCCCATCTCGCTTCATTCTGCGTCGTTTCTTTTTACTTTTGAATCGCGAAAAAGATGTAACATTTTATACGGAAAAGAGTTAAAGAACGGAAGAAATGAAAAAAACAAAAAGCTGGTGTTCATGACTGATGTAACGGACTAACTATATATAATATCTAGTCACCGTTAAAGAGTCATTGGTTTTACGGATTCGTGACTTTTTCTGAAATGCTGTAAATTTTTGGCTTGAAATATATGCGAAATTTTGAAGAATAATTCGTAAAGGACAAGAATTCATGAGCGATTGAAATTTGATTGCTACGAGTGACACAAAATCATCAATTCAAATAGAAATTACATAATATTCGTTGGCTGTAGATTTAGCTTATCTATTTTCAAAATATTACAAATCGATAAAACAAATCACTCCGGAAAATATAAGCTACACAAGTCTAATTTGCAATTGCCAATTTTTCAAAAAGTAATGCTATGTGTACATCTGTGAAATAGATGTAAAATTTACACTCCAGAATCAAAAAACCATATTTACATCTGTGAAATTTTTTAAAATCAACCTGGGTATTTTATTCCTCTAAGGAGTAAATAAGATATTTTTTAAATTCTTAAAGACATACTAAAAATTATGTCTAAATTCTAATTTATTATAATTTTTTATTTAATTTTTTTAAATTATTATATTTAAATATTATAATTTAATTTTGTCCGCTAAATATTAATATTTTATTAATATGAAAGTGGTATAAGTAGTATTATAATCAGTAATATTATAATAAGCAACTAAATTTTCACTTTTGACATAGTTTAATAAGCCCCTCCGATCAATCGCAGTTACTAATTATCCAAATTGTAATTTTGTAAGATTTGGAGATGTCGAAAACATATTTTTCTATTTTATTTTTTAAAATTAAACTAGAGAAAAGAAGAATTATTTTTCTTTCTATATATTTCAATAGAAAGAATAGAATTTTCGTGTTTTTAAGATTTATAAATTGAATTCAAAATCTGCGATAAAAATTATTATGTAGGTGCGTCGAGATATCAGAATAAGCTGAGCCGCCGCCCACGTTCGAAGAGGCGAGATGTTGAAATAAATCGAGTTAAGTTCAAAACACGCGAATTGATTGTGTATTTATGGCCATTCGAATTTTTAAAATTATTATCAAATTTTATTTTTAAATTTTATTTTTTAAATATTTTAAATATATTATATCAAATCTAAGTCAATTCGAAAATTTCGTAATTGCTACTAATAGCATAGCAAAATATGCTTGGAATATATATATATATATATATATATATATATATATATATATATATATAATATATATATATATATATATATATATATATAAAATTCAAAAAAGTTAATCTCTAAATATTTTTATTTTTAGACTAAACTGCATAAAATCCAAAATTCAAAAAAGTTAATCTCTAAATATTTTTATTTTTAGACTAAACTGCATAAAATCCTTCTTTATAAATATATATATTTCCATCTTACCTCCCATTTATTAAAGGTCTCTATTTTGCGCCCTCCAATTTTAAAATTTTAGTGCTTAACGTGGCACCGTTACTTTATTTTACTGTTCCATAAAAATGATGGAAAATAAAAAATTAATAGCAAATAGTAAGCAAATTTTTTTTTATAAAGTTATCTAATTTAAAGAAAATAAAAAATTCATATGCATTCCTAAAATTGTAATGGGTATTTGAGGAAGTTATTTGATTGTACCATACAATTTCAATTTTTGGATTATATCGCATTAACGCTACCGCTTCAAATTTTAAGAGAACAAAATATAAATTTTTAAAAGATAAGAAGGGAGAGTGAAAAGATGAATATTTTTAGGGAGTTTACCGCATTTAGCCTTAATTTTATGAGCAATGCTATCTGTATATTTATTTTTAGATGTACAATGTATAATTCATTCTGAAATAGATGAGATATAAAATGTACACTCTATTTAATATGTACAATAAAAAATATTTTTTTTTTTTTATTTTTTATTTTTTATTTGAGAAATACTATCTAATATATATACACATTATGATAATTAATAGTGTGTAAAATTTACACTCTAGCCCTCAAAAGTTTTGGATTAACCAACGTGTCTTTTCCTTTATTTTATTACTAATTTTTTTTTTTAAAAAAAAATTATAATCTCTCAATTTTTAGGATAGAAGATATACACCCTATTATAAAATATATATGTAGCATTTTTTTAGAAATAATATTTAATATGCCCTTAAAAATTTTAAAAATATGTAATTTCTTCTGGTGGACCAAAATATCATTTGAAGGGTATTTTAAAAATAGAAGAATAAATTTAAAAATTTTGAGTAGTTATAAGGGGTTTATAAGCAAAAGTTCTTTTTCCTTTTGGTTTTCTCTGGATGGAAAGACATTTATTCTCTCTTGCAATGAGCTACTACATTTTAAACATTTGCATAAAGTTCCTCTAATTCTCTTCTTTTTAGATAATTTCATTATTTAATTTGTGACTACATTGATAATGTTAAATTTATTTTTGAATTATTTGGTCTATTCCAGGTCTCTCATGCCTTATATATAATATCCATATATATAATATAATAGAGTAAAATTTTAAAATAAAAATAATAATAATAATTAGATCGTCATCTCTTACATCATCATCATCAGCGTTACCGAGCGGAGGTGTTAAATAAATATATCCTTAAAATATAAAAAAATATCTGATTTACCCTTCTTATTTTTTTCTTTCCAATATGCTCCTTATACGTTCCACCGTTATTAAAAATACCCCTACCGTTTTCCTTTGTTAAGTTAACTAGGGTTAAATTAGAGTTAAATAATAATCGGAGTTGAAAACTATCAGATATACCTATTTTGCCCCTATCTACCAAAACTATTCAAAATCAAAATCTCACCTATTACCCCTCTCCCAAATGAAAAATCAAAATCTCACCTATTACCCCTCCCCCGAATGGAAAATTGAAGCGTCGATGATGCACCAGCAAAAGCAAATCCCACATCACTGCTGTGAAAGTAAGGAAGGTGTTTATAATAGTAGGAAGGTTAAATTGCACGTTTGGTCATCGAACTACGAAGCAAATGACAATTAGATCCTAAAATTTTAATTTTCTGTAAGGGATGTGACTTAATTACACTATACTACACTACTTTATAGGTATTTTCACTTTCTCTCTTTATATATAGAGCAATGCTACCCGTACACCTATTTTTGGGTGTATCCATTTTTGAATGTACAATGTATATCTCATCGATTCAAAAAATAGTGTATATTTTATTAATCACTTCGAAATAATCAGTAAAATTCACCCCACTCTCGAATAGGTTGTATGTAAGATGTACACCAATTTCAGAATGTACATCTAGCATTTTTCTTATATATAATTGAACTCATATATTTTTGAAAGTACTAAATTATTGATACTTGTAAGTTTTTAGCCTTTAAATAAAAAAATATGTGTTTAGAATGATAGTAGGCCTCTTGGTTAAGTAAATAATTGATAGAATAGAAAAATCTAAAAGATGAAATTAATCAAAAAAATAAATCTAACGATAGAAAACTTATAAGCATGATACTTGTACAAATATAATAACCGAACACACACACACACTCTCTCTCTCTCTATATATATATATAATTCAAAGACACCATCCAATTATTCTTTTTCGGATGATGCTAGGTGTACACCCCATAAAGGGGTGTACATCCTACCCCCCACCTCATTCTGGGATGGGTATTCATCCCACCCGTCAAAATAAAGTGGGGTGTAGAATGTACACTCCTTATGAGATGTACATTTATATATACCCTTCTTTTTCAATCTTTACACTAATAACAATAAATCTATAATTTTATATACAAACTATAAAAAATGGCTGGTCAGAAATAACAAAAAATATATTCAACTTATTCTTATATAAAAAATAATAAAGTATATTAAAACAATAAAAAAATTAATTAAAAATAATTTGATAGAAATTTAAATGAGTATAATGGAGATTCATTTTAATTTTTTTTTAATATTTAACTGGCGTCAATTAATAAAATTATTAAATTTTGTCTAAGTAATATATTTGTTAACAATAATATAGAAATTAGTGAAAAAAAATAGTTTAATAATATATATGAAAAAAGAAAATAAAATAATATAGAAAAATAAGAATAAATTGAAAATACAATTTAGATATTGATAAAATATTATAATACAATCATGTCTTAAAAAAAAAAAAAATTAATACAATATAGCAAATAAAAATAATATTAAAGTACAGTATCTAAACAAATATATGAATCCCTAATTTTTAAGCTGAGTCCAACTTTAATAGCTGTATTTTTTTTTTTTTTTTGGTGGCCTTCGCCTTTCTTGCATGTTCTCTTTTCTTTTGTGTCCTTTCGCCTATCGTTTCAATTAATACATCCACCTACATTCAATTATAATCATTATAAATATTTTTAACTCTAATTCAAACCCTCTTTTTGTGGGACTATCAAAAAGGTCTAAATTTAACACCTTTTATGATAGATAAAGAAATTTACAGCCGCTGCCATTAATAACTTCAAAACTTCCAATGAATACCAATGGTCATGAACAATTCACAAAGTTATAGTGGCTTAGTGGACATTTTTAATATAGGCTTAGTAGGAGAGTTCATATAGTTTATAAATAGTGGGATTGACTAAGACCAAAAGATCGTTTCAATTAATGCGTCCACCCACCTTCAATTATAATTACAAAAATTCTCTAAACTCTAATCCAACGTCAATCTCTCTTCCTCACCTTTTTCAATACATCGTCGCATCCGCCGTCGCTAGAGGGGTCGTCGTTGTTGCCGTCATCGCTAGAGAAGGAGTCGTCGAGCCCATCCCCACTGCCATCAAGAGGAACCTTTGGCGGGTGTGGCGAGTGCGACGCACGAGGGCACAGGGTGTGTAACGGTAGGGATTAAATCGCATGCCGGAAGAGGCGCAAAGGAGTTTGAGCGTGGGGATTAGATCACATGCCAATAGAGAAAGAGGTGCAAAGCAATTGGAGTGGGATTAGTAGTGATGGAGGACGAGGGTCTTGGAGGCAACGACGGCGATGGCGGTGCCATCGATCAAGGCGATGGTGGGGGTGAGGAGAAGGTTTAGAAGTTTTCAGATATGAGTACCGTACACATGCTACATACTCTTCTATTGTTGGTACGAAGTCCTTTAAATTTTATTTTTTTTACTTTCAAAATTTGTAAATATTTTCTTCTGTTTTTTTTTTTACAGTTTTATTTATTTATTTAATATATAAGTTCTTACTATAATTTTTATCTCCCGTATCGCGCGGATTCCTTTACTAGTATTGGCTTAAAGGGGTCAATATCATGCCGTGTGAGAGGAGGCTATACATTTTAAGTGAATTCATTATATTATTTTTATAGCTCAAAATTGTAAATTTAATTATTAGTATCAATCATTTTACAGAATCAAGCTAATATTTTATTAGCATGGTACAATACGGTGAGCATGACTTTTGTCGATGGAAACATAAATCCTTAGATGTTGACAATCAAATTTTGAAATCAAAATACTACAAATCAAGATACCTAAAAGCTTAAAAAAACACTAGCTTTATTTGCCGAAAAATTAAGATAACAATAATTAACGAATAAGCAGAAAAATTAAGATAACAATAATTAACGAATAAGCAGAGAAATTAAGATAACAATAATTAATGATTAAGCAGAACATCATAATATACGGTGGGAGGCCAGCACTGTGCCACACGACGGGAGGCTGCCATACGCCGGGAAGTCAGATTAGGTCGAGTTACGTTCGAAATAGTGGTCGATTGGATTAAGTCGAGAAATATTCGAAATCCATTTTAAGTAAATTGGTTATACAATTTTCTAACAACTAGATCTTCTAAAATTAATGATTAATGATTAATGTCAATGATTAATGCCAACGGTTTTATAGTATCACGCCGATATATTGTCAGCGTGATACGAATTACGCTACGTTGGTCGCGACATAAATCAATGAGCACTTAAATTCTTGGATGCCAACAATCAATTATGAAATCAAAATACTACAAAACAAAGTACCTAATAGCATCCCAAAAAAAAAAAAAAAAAAAAAAAAAAAAAAAAAAAAAAAACCCCTAGCTTTATTTGCTGGTACTCAGGATAACAGTAACCATCTATTAAGCATAACTTATACCAGGAAAAACTTTTCTAACCTTGTTGTCATTGATATTTTGCACCTCAAAATCTATAAAACTAAAGATTTAAACTATTGAAGAACGAAGAATAATTTACAGCTCTAGGAGATAACAAAGTTCATTAAATTTATATTTAACTTTTTATTAATCAAAATGAGCAGCATCAACTACTACATAAACAACACATTGTTCTGCTGTGAAAACTCAACTAGGAGATGATCAACAAGCAAAACTCTGCATGCTTGAAAATACACAAGCAAAATGAATACTAACATTGTCATCAATCTCTTGTCAAGCAAATCACACTCGATTTGATTGCCCCGTTCTGCTTTAATTGTCAAATTAAACTATCATTACACAACAATTATAAATGTACGGGTTCCTCCCTTGATGATTGAAATCAAGAACATGCCATTCTACATCATCTAATTCAAGACTAGGTGTGCAAAAGCACAGAATGATCACTAGAGTAGAGAGATTGCGCAGCGTTCTACCGATTAAAAGTAGCTCATTCCCTAAAGACTTTAATGCCATTCTCCTACCCTCGTAGAGTTCTATGCTCGCCGGCATCCTACCTACTTTCTTCCAAGTATTGTTGTTTTTCAAGTACACCTTGAGATGGCGAGAAGGGAATTCAAGATAATACAACTCATTGTTTACAACTGCCATGAAATCTGCAGGTTGATAGGGGTTAAAGGTAGTAGGTGTATCATCTTCTACCATATTAGGAATAAGTTTCCACACATTCAGCTCAAAATCATAACATTCTCCGCAAATAAGTAAATCACGATTCTCATTTCGGCCGCCGATAACATAAAACTTACTATCCATATAAAATCCTGAGCAAAAATTCCTTCGCCTGTTCATACTAGGAAGCGGTTCCCATGACTTGCTCTCAGGATTATACTTCTCGGCGCTATTCAGAACCTCCTCACTAACTTGTTGCTTCCCACCAGCAACACAAGCCACACTACCACAGTCTGCAGATGCGAAAAAAAATCTTGGTGTGATCATCATAGGACCATTGAACCACCGGTTTAACTCCAATTCATACCTCCAAATATCTGAGTCACTCCAAAGATCAATGCCCCCACTGATTATTCCCAACACAAGAAGATGTGTTCCCACACAAAACAATTTTTTGGCACGATATGCAGTGGTTTCGTCGTATGGGCATACAGGGAGGTCCCAACATAACCTGGTATATAGTTCATAGCACTGATAATGGGCCTTTTTTAAATGTAAGAAAATTTTTGGCTCCTGAAGTCCGATCTTCTTTCGCATCTTATGAAGCTCACCACTTTTCATTAGAGAACAGAAGCGCCGGCTCACCAAGCAAAGATCACAGTATTTTGAGCTCGGAAGTCCCGCCAAGATAAGAAGGGCAATGTCATCGTTGAAAGGCGGCAAGTAAAAGTTATCCACATCTGTCCTTGTCCTTGTCCTTGTCAGTGAACAGCTGCCTCTCGGAACGGACGATCCAATTCCATTTTCACGGCTTGTTTCTTCAGATTCCACTAAAATCTCAATCTCTTCTTCGCATTCGCAGGTACCGCCAATTGCATCCTCCTCGGCCTTCGACATCTGATTCTTCCCAAAATTCCAAGATAAAAAAAGATTCAGCTTCTTTGTCAGCAAACATTATATGTAGCACAATCAAAACACCAACCAAAATCAAACCTTTCTTCACCAAAAAGCATCATTTGACAGCACAGGAGCAGTACTAATTAAAGTAAAATCTTTGTGAGGCATTCAATCAAACATTTGGTAGGCATGAAACAAAACACAGAAATTTTTTCATACATATTTTTGTTCTCAGATCAGAACCTACTAAAGAGTAAAACCCTAATTTAAGACAAAATCAATCATTTAAACAACAGTTGATATGCAAAATTGAACAGTATTACAAATAAAACAAGAGGAAATTAAAAGAGAAAAATTAAATTAAATTAAATTAAAACAAGTATCCCATTTTAGCATGGAATCGGATTATTAATTCAAAATCAAAATCTCACATATTACGCCTCCCCCAAATGAAAATTGAAGTGTCGATGATGCCCCAGCAAAAGCAAATTCCAAATCACTGCTATAAAGGAAACGAAGGTACTTATCGTGCGAAGGCTAAATTGCAAGTTTGGTGACTGTCAAATTTTAAATTGTTATAATTTCTGTTTTAAATTTTTAAATTATCAAAATCAAATTTTATAACTTAATTTAGTTAGCTAAATATTAATAGGTAAAGAATGTAATAATATTATAATTAATATTATGATAATAATTATTACTAGTTTAGTTATCCGTGCGATGCAGCGAGTAGATATTATTATAGCTAAATTCATATACAATCCATCACAACAATATAAATAAATTATTCTAAGATCTTAAAAATATTAATTCAATACCAAATTACGGAATAAGATCATCTTACGACGAATTTGGAATACTCAGGATCTAACCCTTTTGGAAGAGGTTGAAAATGAGCACCAAAAATTCGGAGTGCCTCTTGGGGGTGAAGAACTTAGAGCCACGGTTTGCCCGAAGCCGCACTCCGCAGCCTCCCCGCCCCAGGGGCCAATGGCCGTGACCTCTGCTGCTGTGGTGGTTGCCGTCGCCTTCGCCGCCACCGCCTATGGATCTGCCACCTATACCTCAGGAATTCGAATTCATTGACTTATATAAGAGGTTAAATTTTGAGAGTGCAGTAGAGAGGACATGTGGGTGGGAAGGAGAGATAGAGAGTGAGTGGGGAATGCGTAGGGTGCAGGCTCGAGAAAGAGAGAATGAGGGAAAAGATGAATGAACGTCGGGTGAGAAAGTAAAAAGACAACATTTGATAAAAAAAAAATTAAAAGATAGAAAATATTGCCACGTCAGCATAGAGACTTAATACAGAATTAATAGATTAATAGATTTGACGTTATTTTTACTTCAATAATATATTAATATTTAATCAATTTAATTAGTTTGGATGTATTTCTTACACCCTATTTATTCAAGGATGGAATGTAATTCACTGATCATTTTTGGATGTATTTCTTACATTTCACTCTTTTTCTAGTCATTTTGAAGTAACAAGTAGAATTCACCCTACCATATATACATCTATTTTGGAGTGTACATCTAGCATTTACTTAAAAATAATATGATTACTATTATATTTAATAAAACTTTATATTTTATTAATAAAAGTAACTTATAAAATAATCAGGAGTTGAGAATAATGCCACTGAAAAGAATTGTAACTGACTGACCAAATTTAAAATGACCTATAATTAAGAGGTTCTTTAAAAAAAATTTCTAAATATAAAAGAAAAATATCAAAACCTAAGACAAAGGATCAGTTGGAGGAGGGATCTCAATGGCAACGTATATTCGAAATTTATGCGAATTCAAATTCGAACAGAATAAATTTATTTAATATTAAACGTATATAGATTTATTTAATATAATTTGAAATATTGTAAAGAAAAAAGAAAAAATAATTATTTTGGATTTGGATTTAATTGTTTCGGGTTTGGATTTTTGAGTTCGGATTTGAGTTTAAGTTTTAAATTTTTGGTCGGATTCGAATTTGAATATGAATTTTTTAAATTCGTCGGATTCGAATTTGAATTTCGAATTTGGTAGTCGAATTCAGATTTGAATTTTTAAAAATTCGCCCCAAATTCAACCGTTGACATCTCTAGTTGGAGGGGTTGAGCATGGGCTATTTCAGTTCTTCAAAATTTAAGAAGCCAACAATAATAAAGCTTTAATTTTTGCTGAGTATGATGTATGATTAGTAGATAACCACATGATTAGTGTACTTGATCACTATACTGAATTTTAACTACAACCTGCTTTTGTTCTTTTTTCTGAGTTATCTTTCAAATTAATTCTGTTCATCAGCTTATTCTATAATAACAGATAAAGTATTTCAGTGCAGAGCTTATTTTATAATAACAGATAAGATATTTCAGTGCAAAACTTCTTTTTTTATTACTGGATTTTAATTGTTCAAGAAAAAGAAACAGTTAGAATTTCAATGGTAATTTCTAAAGTTAAAAAGCAAGGATTTTGGAAAGTTCATTTTCCGTTAAAAAAAATTAAAAAAAAATAAAAATAAAAATTTGAACACTTGTCCAGGGACTATTGTGCCATTCAAATTTTAATGAAATTTTGTTTAAATTACGCTTCTCTAATTTGCTTTAACCAAGGTACAAACCAGCTATTAAGCAATAAATTATATCAAATTATGAAATCAAAAAACTACAAATCAAAGTAAATAAAAGTTTTTTTTCAAAAAAATTAGCTTTATTTGCTGGTAATTAAGATAACATTAAACATCTATTAAGCAGAACTTATACCGGGAAAAACTTTTCCAACCTTACTGTAATTGATATTTTACATTGAAACCTCAAGGAAGAATAATTTACAGCGCCAGGAAATAACAAAATTCATTGAATTTATATTTAAATTTCCATTAATCAAAACAAGCAACATCAACTAGTACATAAACAATACATTGTTCTGCTGTGAAAACTCTTAACTAGGAGATAATCAACAAGCAAAACTTTTACATGCTGGAAAATACACAAACAAAATGATCACTAACACCGTCATCAATCACTTGTCAAGCAAATTACACTCGATTTGCTTGCTCCCGTTCTTCTTTAATTGTCAAATTAAACCATCATTACACAACAATTTAAAAAGGACCGCCCTCGATCATTGAAATCAAGGACACGCCATTCTACATCATCTAATTCAGGACTAGGCGTGCAAAAGCACAGAATGGATTTTGGAGTATGGAGATTGGGATATGTTGTACCGATTAAAAGTAGCTCATTCCCTAAAGACTTTAATAATGAAACTCCCCAACTCTCGTAGAGCTCTATGCTCGCTGGCACCGTACCCACTTTCTTCCAAGTATTGTTGTTTTTCAAGTACACCTTGAGATGGCGAGAAGGGAATTCAAGATAATACAACTCATTGTTTACAACTACCATGTGATCTGACAGGCATTCAATGTCAATGGCCATATAAACTTCTATCATATTAGGAATAAGTTTCCACACATTCAGCTCAAAATCATAGCATTCTCCACAAAAAAGTAACTTATAATTCTCATTTCGGCCACCAATAACATAAAACTTACTATCCATATAAAATCCTAAGCAAAACCTCCTTCCCCTGTTCATATTGGGGAGCGGTTCCCATGACTTGTTTTCAGGATTATACTTCTCGGCACTATTCAAAACCTCCCGACTAGCATGATGATCCCCTCCAGCAACGCAAGCCACACTACCACAATCTGCGAATGCGAACGTATATCTTGGTGTGATCATCATAGGACCGTTGAACCACTGGTTTAACTCCAATTCATACCTCCAAATATTAATGTCACCATGGATTTTACTCAACACAAGAAGATGTGTTCCCACACAGAAAGCAATCTTGCCAGAATATGCAATGGTTTCGTCGTATGGGCATACAGGGAGGTCCCAACAGGACCTGGTATATGGTTCATAACACTGATAGCGGGCTTTATATGAAAGTAAGAAAACTTTTGGCTCCTTAAGTCCGATGTTCTTTCGTATCTCATTGAGCTCACCGCTTCTTACTAGAGAACGGAATCGCCGGTTCACCGAGCGAAGATCATAGTACTTTGAGCTCGGAAGCCTCGCTAAGATAAGAAGGGCGATGTCATCGCTGAGAGGCGGCAAGTAAGAGTTATCCGTATCCGTCCTTATCCGTGAACAGCCGCCTCTCGGGACGAACGATTCAATTCCATTTTCACAGCTTGCTCCTTCAGATCCCACTAAAATCTCAATCTCTTCTTTGCATTCGCAAGTACCGCCAATTGCATCCTCCTCCTCGGCCTCCGACATCCGGTTCTTCCCAAAATTCCACGATAAAAAAAGATTCAGCTTCTTTGTCAGCAAGCAAACATTATATGTTTGTACAATCAAAACACAAACCAAAATCAAACCTTTCTTCCCAAAAAAGCATCCTTGGCAGCACAGAAACAGTACTAATTAAAGCAAAATCTTTGTGAGGCATTCAATCAAACATTTGGTAGGCATGAAACAAAACACAGAAACTTTTTTATATATATTTTTGTTCTCAGATCTGAACCTATTAAAGAGTAAAACCCTAATTTAAGACAAAATCAATCATTTAAACAACAATTGATATGCAAAATTGAACAGTATTACAAACAAAACAAGAGGAGATTAAGAGAAAAAAATTAAAATAAAATAAAAACAGGTTACATATGAAAGAGAGGGATCAAAACCTCGCCTATTTTAGCATGGAATCGGATTATTAATTCAAAATCAAAATCTCACCTATTACGCCTCCCCCCCTCCCCCAAATGAAAATTTGAAGCGTCGATGATGCCCCAGTAAAAAGTAAATCCCACACCACTGCTGTGAAGGAAAGGAAGGAATTTATGAGGAAAGTGCTAAATTGCTCAATTGTAGCATTGCTCAATTTATAATGGGAAGGCTAAATTGCACGTCTGATCCTCCAACTATGTTCGAATGACATTTTGATTCTTAAATTTTAAACTTTTGCTTTATTATTATATTATACTGCAATGTACTTTACCAAAATTTTTGCTTTCATATATATATATATATATATATATATATATATATATATATATATATATATATATATATTTTTTTCAAGGACACCGTTCAAATATTCACTTTTTTTTTTTTTTTTTTTTTTTTTTCAATTCTTACCCTATAAGTTATAAAATTATAATTTCGGTTAGAAGTGACACAATATATATTCAACTTATTTTGACATAAAAATTAATAAAATATATAAAAACAATAAAAATTAATTAAAAATAATTTGATCGAAGGAGATTCATTTTAAAATTTTACTTAATAAAGTTGTTAAATTTTGTCTAGAATAATATATTTGTTAACAATATTATAAGGATTAGTGTGAAAAAAAAATATTTTAGTAATATCTGAGAAAAAAAATAGTATAATTTAGAAAAATAAGAACCAATAAAAAATACAGTTTAAAGATTGATAAAATATTATAATATAATATGGCAAATGAAAATAACACTAAAGTCAAGTATATTGCCTTAGGGGCGTTTGGTTCAGATTATTTTGCCAAAATTATCGACAATCTTATCAAGATTACTATATTTTGTTTATACAATCTATAATCTGTTTCGTAATATAACATTACAAATAGTGCAAGATTACTACGAAAATATTACCGAGGAGGTGTGGGTATTTCACATTACTAAAGGTCGGTAATATTGCATATCATATAAAATTACAATTTTACATTCCAACCCCTAAAACCTTTCAATAAGTTATTTTTAAAATTTTAATTTAAAATTTTGAATTATCAAGTTTTAAATTTTATATTTCAAATTTAGATTTTAAATTTTAAAATTTAAATTTAAAATTTTAAAAAATTCAAATTTAAAATTTAAAATTTAAATTTTAAATTTTCAATTTTCAAATTTCAATTTTCAAATTTCAAATTTCAAATTTTAAAATTAAAACTTCAAATTTAGATTTTAAATTTTAAATTTCCAAATTTAGATTGCAAATTTTAAAATTTTAAAATTTAAATTTTAAATTTCCAAATTTAAATTTTAAATTTCCAAATTTAAATTTTAAATTTTAATTTTTAATTTTTAAATTTTAAATTTTAAAATTTAAATTTTAAATTTTAAAATTTAGATTTTAGACTTCAAATTTAAATTTAGATTTTAAATTTTAAATTTTCAATTTTCAATTTTCAATTTAGACTTTAAATTTTAAAATTTATATTTATACTTATATTTTTTACTTTTTATTTTTAATTTTTTAAATTAAAATATTAAATTTTATATTTTTATTCAGATTTTAAATTTAATATTTCAAATTTTAAATTTAATTACAAATTATATTAAAGTTATAGTTTAATAAAAAATAATATTAAATTTGACCAAAAGGGTAATTTTGAAATAGACTCTTCATTATTATCAGAAGTACTGAATTTTATTTAATAATTTTATATACACTGTGATTTAATATTATATTACTACATTACACCAAACGCGATAATACAAAATCAGTAGTAATCTGATCCAGTAATCTCAAAAATATGATTATCTTGATATAATCTGTAATACTGCAAACCAAACACGCTCTAAAGGAGTCAACATCATGGCATGTGGCGGTAGGCCAGATTGGGTAGAGACATTTGTTTTAAATGAATTATTTTTACTTTTCTAATGACTCAAATTTTTAAAATTAATGATTAGGGTCAACAATCCTATCATATTGTGTTAAATATTTTATTAGCACGGTACGGTGGGCATAATTTTTGCCGATAAAAACATAAATTTTTGGATGTTAACAATCAAATTATGAAATCAAAATACCACAAATCAAAGTACCTAAAAGCTTAAAAAATAATTTTTTTTTTGCTGGTAGTTAAGATAACAATAATTAACTATTAAGTAGAACTTCATGTTATGCGGTGTACGGTCATTACTGTATTATACAGTGGGAGGTCACATTACTGTATTATACAGTGGGAGGTCAGATTCGGTCGAGTTATGTTTAAAGTGACGGTATATCAAATTAGGCCGAAAATATTTAAAACATGTTTTATAAGTGAATTATTTGTACATCTTTCTACATGTTCGAATTTTTAAAATTAATAGTCACGATTTATATCGATGGGCACTTAAATACTTACATGTAAACAATCAAATTATAAAATCAAAATACTACATATCAAAGTAACTTAAAGCCTTTTCTTTAAAAAAAAAAACTAGCTTTATTTGCTGGTAATTAAGATAACAATAATCAGTTATTAAGCAGTAACTTATATCAGAAAAAAAAAAATTCCAATGATATTTTACACCTCAAAATCTATAAACCAAAACCTGCGTGAAGATTTAAACTGCCGAACAACGAAGAATAATTTACAAATCAAGGAGGTAACAAAGTTCATTAAATTTATATTTAACTTTCTATTAATCAAAATAAGCAACATCAACTAGTACAGAAACAATATATTATTCTGTTGTGAAAACTCAACTAGGAGATAATCAACAAGCAAAACTTTACATGCCTGAAAATACACAAACAAAATGAAAACTAATACTGTCATCAATTATTTGTCAAGCAAATCACACTCGATTTGCTTGTACCCGTTCTGCTTCAATTGTCAAATTAAACCATCATTACACAACAATTATAAAAGGACAGGTTCCCCTCTCGATCATTGAAATCAAGGACATGCCATTCGACATCATCTAATTCAGGACTAGGTGTGCAAAAGCACAGAATGGTCTTTAGAGTATAGAGATTGAGCAGCGTTCTACCGATTAAAAGTAGCTCATTCCCTAAAGACTTTAATGCAACTCCCCAACCCTCGAAGAGTTCTATGCTCGCAGGCACCCTACCCACTTTCTTCCAAGTGTTGTTGTTTTTTAAGTACACCTTGAGATGGCAAGAAGGGAATTCAAGATAATACAACTCATTGTTTACGACTACCATGAGATTTGCCATGAGATCTAGGCGTTCAGAGATGCCAAAGGCCATATCATCTTCAATCATATTAGGAATAAGTTCCCACACATTCCGCTCAAAATTATAACATTCTCCACAAATAAGTAAATTACGATTCTCATTTAGGCCACTAATAACATAAAACTTACTATCCATATAAAATCCTGAGCAAAAACTCCTTCGCCTGTTCATACTGGGAAGCGGTTCCCATGACTTGTTTTCAGGATTATACTTCTCGGCGCTATTCAAAACCTCGTCACTAACTTGTTGGTACCCTCCAGCAACACAAGCCACACTATCACAATCTGCGGATGCGAAGACATATCTTGGTGTGATCATCATAGGACCGTCGAACCACCGGTTTAATTCCAATTCATACCTCCAAATATCGGAATCACCCCACAAATCAATGTCCCCTTTCATTAAACCCAACACAAGAAGATGTGTTCCCACACAGAATGATTCCTTGCAACGATATTCAGTGGTTTCGTCGTATGGGCATACAGGAAGGTCCCAACAAGACCTGGTATATGGTTCATAACACCGATAGCGGGGTTCTCTTGAAAGTAAGAAAAGTTTCGGCTCCTTAAGCCCGATGTTCTTTCGTATCTCATTGAGCTCACCGCTTTTTATTAGAGAACGGATCCGCCGGTTTACCAAGAGAAGATCATAATGCTTTGAGCTCGGAAGCCTCGCCAAGATGAGAAGGGCGATGTCATCGCTGAGAGGCGGCAAGTAAGAGTTATCCGTATCCGTTCTTGTCCGTGAACAGCCGCCTCTTGAATTGGACAATCCATTTCCATTTTTGTGTCTTTTTCCTTCAGATCCCACTAAAATCTCAACCTCTTCTTTGCATTCGCAAGTACCGCCAATTGCATCCTCCTCCTCGGCCTCCGACATCCGGTTCTTCCCAAAATTCCATGATAAAAAAAGATTCAGCTTCTTTGTCAGCAAGCAAACATTATATGTTTGTACAATCAAAACACAAACCAAAATCAAACCTTTCTTCCCAAAAAAGCATCCTTGGCAGCACAGAAACAGTACTAATTAAAGCAAAATCTTTGTGAGGCATTCAATCAAACATTTGGTAGGCATGAAACAAAACACAGAAACTTTTTTATATATATTTTTGTTCTCAGATCAGAACCTATTAAAGAGTAAAACCCTAATTTAAGACAAAATCAATCATTTAAACAACAATTGATATGCAAAATTGAACAGTATTACAAACAAAACAAGAGGAGATTAAGAGAAAAAAATTAAAATAAAATAAAAACAGGTTACATATAAAAGAGAGGGATCAAAACCTCACCTATTTTAGCATGGAATCGGATTATTAATTCAAAATCAAAATGTCACCTATTACGCCTCCCCCAAATGAAAAAATCGAAGCGTCGATGTTGCCCCAGTAAACGCAAATCCCACACACACCGCTGCTGTAAAAGAAAGGAAGGTATTTATAGTGGGAATGCAAAATTGCATGTTTGGTCCTCGAACTACGAGGACTCTGATGTTATTATCCTTAAATTTTAATTTATTATAATTTTTCATTTAAATTTTTTAAATTATTATAATTAAATTTTATAATTTAATTTAATTTGCTAAATATTAATATGTTACTGATATTAAAATAGTACAGTAATATTATCATTGGTAATATAACAATAACAATTATATTATAAAATTTGATAATATCAATTCAATTAATTTCAAAATAAAATTTAAAATTTGTTAAGAATAGAAAATTCTTTGTCTCAGCAGATAATAACCAAATATGTAGTTTTTACTGTACTCCAAATAGTTAATAGTCCCATAAATTACACTTTTGGTCCTAAAACTATGAGTGTTACATTTTGATCCGAAAATTTTAATTTGTAATATTTTTTAGCTCAAATTTTTTAAATTATTACAATTAAGTTCTATAATTCAGTTTAATAGGCTAAATATTGATAAAATTATTAAGGTAGAAATAGAGATGTCAACGGGTCGGATTCGGGGCAGATTTTAAAAAATCCAAACTCGAACCCGATCCCGACTACCAAATCCGAATCCGACGAATTTTAAAAATTCATATTCAAATCCAAACCCGGTCAAAAATTTAAAATCCGAATCCGAACCCGAACCGGAATTCGAAAATCTAAACCCGAAATAAATTTTTTTTTCTCTTTACAATATTTCAAAATATATTATGTTAAATTTAAAATTTTAAAATATAAATTTAAATATAATATCAAATATTTATATAATAACGTAAAATTAATTCGGGTTCAGATCGGGCTCGGATTCGAGTCGAATATAATCAAAATTCATTTTCAAATTCAAATCCACCGAATTTTTATTTTTTATATTCATATTCGAATTCATATTTATTTAACATCAGATAAATTCATTATGTTCGGATTCGGATTCGGATGATATCCTAGATAGAAATGATATAAAAGCATTGAGATTGATGAAGCAACAATAATTAAAATACTATATTTAGCTAATTAAATTAAATTATAAAATTTAATTATAATAATTTAAAAAAATTAAGTTAGAAATTATAATAAAAAATTATTTTGTTGATGTCAAATCACAGAGTTAAATACCGCGAAGCGATAAACACGGAGCATGGCTGTAGCCTTATCCAATATCTATTCATATATTAAAAAATTAATTGCATATATATCCCCCACAAAGTAAGAATTTTTCAAATTGATTCCTGTTTTAGTTATTAAATATAATTTTACAAAATTATATTATTTACAAATATATCGCTCCTTTTTCCTATAAAATGCACATTCTATTCTCAAATAAATATTCTTTATTTATATTTAATATTATTTACTATTTGCAATATTTTTAATTATATTTTATATTATTTTAAAGAATGGGTAGGTTGTGCAATTGTATTATAATTATAATTATATATAAATTTAAATTTGGTATTTGATTTGATGGGTTTGAATTTAATTATTATAATTAAAATTGCATAAGAAACTTTTCTTGTAGTAGTTAAAATTAAATTCAAATAATTATGATACAAAATTAATAAAAATTTTATAATTGTAGAATTAAATATCATAAAGTAAAATTATCAAAATTTAATATACAACTATAATTTTAATAATTAATTCTCTTAATTTAAAAAAATAATAAATAAAAATTATATATATTTTTTAATTAAAAAATATATTTAAATGTTCGTGAATATTCGCAATGAGTGATACTAGATGTACACTTCATAAGGGATGTACATCCTACACCGCACCTCATCCTGAGAGATGGGTATTCATTTCATCCATTACATCGAGTGACGGATAAAATTTATTCCATTCCAAAATAAAATAAGATATAAAATATACACGCTTTATGGGATGTACATTTACATATAATCATCGGCAATTGCCTAAAATATCTACAATTGCCTAGTTGCTTCACATGTGTTCAAATAGGGTATATCCCTGTTTAATCAAAAAAAAAAAATTTGCCAATAATTTATAGATATCCGCACTTATGGATAAGAATTGTCACAAATGGTTAATAAGTGAGTGAGTTGCAATGCGAGGATAGGACAGGGACTGAGCGTGCAATTTTACCGAGTACACTTTGTCGTCACTCTCGGGGGAAAGAAGAAGAAACCACGGGCGAAATCTCCGGAAGAGAGAGAGAGAGAGAGTTGAAGAGAGAGAAAGAGATAGGAGAGAGAGAGAGAGAGAGAGAGAGAGAGAGAGAGAGAGAGGGGCGTAGAGCGAGAGAGCATGGAGGTAGTGAGAGAGAGAGAGAATGGGGGAGGGGGGTAGAGTGAGTTCGAGCGTGGTGGAGGTGTAGTAGTGATCGGGGAGAGAGGGAAATGGAGAGCCCTAGATCGCCGGAGGCGGAGATCGGGCGGAGGGTGGAGGACTTGTGGGAGGAGATGGAGCCGCAGCTCACCCCCTCGGAGAAGCTCAACTCCTGCTTCGGAGACATCCCCGTCTCCTCCTTCCCCCCCGCACCCCCTTCCCAAGGTAATCCTATTGATTCCTCTTCTTGTCTAGGGTTTGCTGTGTTGGTTATTTATTTATGGGCTAAAAATAAATCAAATTTTTTTGTTCCATGATAATAAATCTAAAAGATTAATAAGTTGAGTTTGATGCACCCAATAAGTTGAGTGGGGCTGTGATTCATAATAGACCGAATAATAGATTTAATATTCAGATGAGTTCAGTCCAGTCGAGATCCGTGAGTGTTGTATCTCTGTACGTTTTAAGTGAATTAATTGCGTATTTCTAACAGCTTAATATTTTAAAATTAATGGTTAGCGCCAACGATCTGACATGCTGTGTCTCATCCTTTCCATCGTTGGTTACGACCATTCTCTGTGCTTTTTTCCTGTATTGATGATTCTTTTTCTTGTATTGATGATCCACAATAGACCTAACGGCAAGAAATCTGATAATAGATCTAACATTCAGATGGATTGAGTCCGGTCGAGATCCGTGAGTGTTGTATCTGTGTCTGTACGCTTTAAGTGAATTAGTTGCGTATTTCTAACAGCTCGACCTTTTGAAATTAATGGTTAGCGCCAACGATCTGCCTCATCCTTTCCATCGTTGGTTACGATCATTCTCTGTGCTTTTTTCCTGATGATTCTTTTTCACTAATAATTAAAATGTATTACCTGGGGGTGTAGATTGGTCTGGGAATTTTATTTTGGTAAAAGACCATATTGTACCGGCTCTGGAAATTTTAATTTTACTACCCAACAACTTTTCAATTTGTTTGATTTAAGTCGGTATTAGATGTGCCTTGAAATTGATAATCGTTTTTTGATTTTATGCTTCTAATTCACCGACAGTTTCGTGATGTATGATAAATTTTGAAAAACAATTTGAGAAAGGAGAATTAGATGTATTTGGTTGGAAAGCGGAGGGTCAGGATTTTTTCTTCCTTTTGCCCTATACGCGATTTTGTGTGATGTACTTGTCCGTTTAAACCTCTCCTCTTTCGTCCATATATATATATATATATATATATATCGATATTATCATATATAATTATATATATATATATACTATTGAATATCAATAACTATAATATATATATATATATATGAATATATAATATTTATTCTCTCTCTCTTTCTCTTATCTTCTTCTGCTCTAATATATATTATATTTATATATATATATATATTTATTTATTTTTATTTATTTATTTATTTATTTATATTTATTTATTTTGCTGTAAATACGTCTTATTTTTCTATCGTACATTTGTGGTTTGTTTACTTTACAATCGATCGACGATCATTTGACTTTAAAATTTGAATGTGTCGGGTTTAGCAAGGTTTACTTCATGTAAATTTTCACAACTATAAATTTATTAAAGTAAGTAATTAGATTGTATTTTAAAGTCAAAAGTATCGTTGACCGGTTCAAATCAAACAAATTGATAGGTTGGATAATAAAATAAAAAATTTAAAAGATTAGGCGGCAGATTCAAATTGATACATAGTTCACCTAAGTTCTGTATGTTTTTTCCTTTTATTTATTCCTTTAAATGGGAGGAGTTTTGTTTGTTTGTGATCTTTGAATTGGTAGATAGGTCATTTGGACATTTACCCATAATTTTTTATGATATTTCCCTGTAATCTTGTGATTAAATGGGCCTTGTTGCTTCTGTAGAAAAGGAGAAGAGGGAAATTGTACTTGTTTTAGGAAGGCGAATTTATAGCGTTGGTCACTGAACTTGTATAGCAAAGCGAGTTTTGCTTTGGTCACTAATCTTATCATTGAAGTATGTAGAGTTCTTAGCATGCAAATCTTTGTGTTTGTAGAATATTTTGCCAGCCATTTCCTTAAGAGATGTTTCATGATAAGTTTACATAAACGGAGTCACGAAAAAGAATAAAATTTCGGACTTTGATGTAGTATACCTTTTATCTGTTCAAATTTTCATCTTTAATGGTTATTTTGATTCTGTTTAAAACTGTAAAATCATCCTGGAATCTAAGCAATGTCCTGTAACTTTGGAGTAAAAGTGCTGCATATGTAGAATTCATATAACCGATCGTTTTTTCGCGCTTGGGCCGAGTTGAATTGAGTCAAAAGTTGCCAACTAGGCTACTAGCTTAGTTGGTAATCCCCTGTGCCCTTTTCTTAGTTTTCCCCATTCATGAACCTATGAACATTTTGATGTGTGCGTAAGTAGGCTTATGCTAAAAGAACTCTTAGTGATCGAGGTGCCCTGTTGTGTATGATATGCTTCATTTTCTTACAATAATGCGTACTTCTACATTCTCACTATCTTGAGCTTCTCGAAAATTAACATGTAGGTTAATAATCATGGTAATGATAACAGCAGTAACAATATCTTTAAAACCCCTTTATGCAGTGATTGAGATACCGTCAGATTCGAGTCTTGCTGATGTCGTCGACACTTTATCCAAACGCATGATCCTGAGCGCACCTGTGAGGAATGTCGATGCACCAGAAGATGCTAGTTGGATTGATAGATACCTTGGCATAGTCGAGTTTGCAGGGATCGCCATGTGGCTACTGCATCAGGTTTGCAAGCTATAACCTATGTAACTTACTAGAATGTAGCCTATGTCTTGTATTAGAACCTTGAACTGCGAGGCGCTTATATAGACATAGGGAGTTATCTATTTGCATTTGTGACCAAGAAAATTCTGAATTTTCTATACACCTTTGAAAAACTTATGCCTCGTTTGTTATTGTTGAAACTTTTTTGTTTTTTGTTTTTTTTAACACTAATTATATATAATTTGAAGTATCGATCGGAAGACTTCTCTCTTATTGTTATTGTCGGTTATATTGCAATGCATTCCGGCCAAGTGATGAATGTCAACTTGTATTTTGGAAGAAAAATAGGTTGCTTTCTGTTTTTCATTGCCAAACAAACACCTTCGATGCAAAGGAGTGCAAGCAATCCACCATCCCTTCATATACTATTTTATGTAAAAATTCGATTTAAGAAAACCAAAAAAGGGCTGCGATGCCAAACAAGGCCTTAACTTGTTATATTCATATCCTTACGCATACAAAAATGCTCCCATTTATTGGGAGTTTGAGGGGGTGTCGGTCAAAAAAGGTAAAGTTGGAGGGTCTATTTTAAATGTTCAGGGTGCCTCAGATCATTCTTACCTAACTATTTTCTAAGGCTATGCTGCATGACTCCTTTCTGAAACATTAAGTAGGTTCACTAAGCCTTCCACAAGGAGACTCAAATAAGGGATATATTGAGGAAATATAACTCAGTATCATAGGGCCATTCTTTGTTTGTTCTTTCCAGATGTAAGTTTCTGAAGGTACCGGCTTGTCCCCGCGTCGTCTAAGGACTAATTTGGAAATGTTTTGTAATGATTGGAGGAACATGAGTTAAGTTGTAGTAAGATTAAGAGTTATTCATTCAGGCACTTCTTTCGCTACCTCACTACTATTTAAATTTGTTATTACAAGATTTATCTGCACAATATTTGACTCTAGTGTATTTACTACTGGATGCATCCATGAATTGTCTTCTTTTTTTTTTTTTTGTCTGCAGTCTGAAGTTGCTGCTCATGGAACTGCTGCTTCTGCTCCAGGATTGTCTATCAGCGGATTAGCCGCTAAGTTGGGTTCTTTTAAGTTCAGGAGGTCAGCTTCTGGTGTCGATGATCGTGCTGTTTCAGAAGCTGCTGCTACGTCTGCAAATTCAGGCACTGAAGCAGCTGCAAATTCAGTCAGTGGAAGCTTTTTCCAATCTCTCACATCTTCAGACTTCTACAAGAACACAAAGGTCACTTTCTTTTCTTGTGATATTGCTTGAGTTAAGTCCTCTGTCCTTTCCAAGCTTTCGTCTCCTTTAGAACTCAACAAGAATTGAATCGCTTTCTTTTTGGGTAAATTGCATCATTAGCCACTGAACTTATCAGGAACCAACTCACCGAAACTTCAATATGCTGCGACTGATGCACTGGACCTCAATTTCTGTTCTAATCTGGTCCCTCCCTCCATCAAACACCTGCGAGTTATTCTGTTATTTGCTGTGATGGCATGGCAGTTGATTACGCGGAGTTGCTGCATCATCCCTTTGTTAGGAAAGTTAAACGGAGTTTTACGGAGTGACCTTATTGAAACAGAAATTGAAGTGCGTTGTATTAATTGCAACAAATTGAAGTCGATGGTTTGATACAACCCTTGTTATCCAGCGTAATTTAAGTCGAGTATTTCTTCAAATTTCAAAATTTTATGAAGTGGATTCTGTTCCAGGTCGGAGACATCTCAGGATCCTTTAGATGGGCACCATTTCTTGCTCTGCAAACGTCCGATTCATTTCTCACCATGCTGCTGCTGTTATCCAAGTACAGAATGAAGAGTCTCCCTGTAGTTGATTTGGGCGAAGGAAAGATCGAAAACATCATCACGCAATCTGCTGTTGTCCACATGCTCGCAGAGTGCGTGGGGCTTCCTTGGTTCGAAAGCTGGGGGACAAAGAAGCTCTCTGAACTAGGGCTTCCTATTATGAAGCCATATCGGATCATCAAGGTAGTTCGCCTTTACTGTGTTTCTCGGAACAAGATAACTAGTTCACTATATCGACCTTGGCATGCTTACCAGATAAGATTATCAGAGAATACATTTTATCCTTTTCTACTGTATAAATTTCCAACTTTCTTTGTCGTAACAATACGACGATGCCCGTAATCTTAAATTGTCAATTATCTCACTATTTCCTTTCTCCTTAATTGCAGGTGAAGGAAGATGAACCAGTGCTGAGAGCTTTCCAGCTAATGCAGGAAAAAGGAATTGGTGGGATCCCGGTTGTCGACGAAAGTTGGAAAAAGGCAATTGGCAATATAAGCATCAGAGATGTTCAATATCTTCTAACCGCCCCCGGAATTTACAAAGATTACAGGTCTCTCTATTCCTATTCTTTCTTGATTCACTAAGTTGTTTTCGTCGGACCGTGAAGTCGACTTCGAAACATAGCTTTTTTTCCGCTCACTTATTCAACTTGTTCTGCATAGCAAATCCAATTAAGACAATTTATTGCCCTCCAAAGCTTTTATAGCGGCTTCTTCAAACAGCACTACTCAAACCTACCGATTTTTGCATCGATCTTCAGGTCCATCACGGCCAAGGATTTCCTCACTGTGGTACGAAAGCACCTCCACGACCACCGAGAGCCCTCGGCGACACTGCAGGGAGTGATCAGCTGCAAGAGAGATGAAACGATCAAGGACATCATCCTTCGGTTGGACTCTGCAAAAATACAAAGGATCTACGTCTTGGACGAAGACGACAATGTCGAGGGGGTCATCACACTGAGGGACATAATCTCGAAGCTGGTCCACGAGCCGCGCCACTACTTTGGCGATTTCTTCGACGGCGTCGTCCCGTTGCCGGAGAATAGTAGGGTTTGACTGCAACAAAGGAAAACTGCTGCACCCTCTGCATCGTCAGTCGTCGTCGTTGTTGTACATTACCTGCATATTTTCTTTGCTGTTTTGTTTTTCCGGTTTTTTTCTTTTCAAATAAAACTAGAGGCAATGAAATGTGGACTGTAGATTTTATGAGACCAAAACTAACCAAAAACATTTGAGTGAGGAGAAATGCAAATGGATCCGGGTTAGTGGAGCTTTTCGCTCTATCTACACTAAATAATACGGTAAGTGGGAGTCAAAAAAAAAAAGAAAAAGATTTGTCCAATTCTCAACAGCAAAAGAGTTTTTCATGTATTTGATTCTTAGACCCCCAAAAAAAGAGTGTGCAGTGTTTGATTTCACTTAATTGGTAAAAAAAAATAGTTTAACATACTTTGATTAACAACACATGATTTTAATTCTCCCACTGCTTTTGTTTTTCTTCGCAAAATACAAAATGGAAATATCTTTTCTTCTTTTTCTATTCTTAGAAGCAAAGCAATTGATGTGGACACGGTTTTGTTTCAGATTTATGTCCGTCGCCGTCGTCGTAAATCAAATATCTGGCTTGATGATATGATCACACCATGATTCAAGATGTTAAAAGGACTCGGCATTCGAATTTTTAAACTCTTTCTCCTGCATCAGCAAGTATACCCTAGAACCCTTCCTCTTACATTATGAGCAACTGAAGCAAATTCAATCATTGAACATTGGCACATTCATTGCATTATGGAAAATGAAGGACCAGTAAATCATAGATGCATTTCCCAGAATACTTCTAGAAGTAAACACGCCGCTTCCTAGCGCGACATTTATGGCGCCGATACCGAACATTCGTATCGACAAACTACACAGTTCAACTTGATCTAGAGCATTTACACTATTTAACAACCAGGTTTTGTAATTTTCCAGATAACATAGATGATGTTTAGTGGTGTACTCATCAATTCAGATAAAGTAAACTAACTACCTCTACTAATTCTAACCCCAGCAATGAAGAATTAAAGATTCTAATAATCATAACAAGTAAGCACATCATTTCAAAAGCAGATAAAAAAACAGACAAAATTCCAACATACAAATTTCACACATAGGGGAAAAAAAAAATCATGCAGAGAAAGCCGCAGAACCAAACATATAATGATCATCTCAGTGCAAATACTCAGATTATTTGCAGAATATTGAAAATGCACTAGTAATGACGATTTACGCATTCACGCGCACATATAGAGGAAAAAGAAAGGAAACCCATATTCTAATTTCTATACTTTGGCCAATGAACAACTTTCTTCATCACATAGCACATCGAAATGACGAACGAACCTTGCATTCAAACGACAATCGGAATAACCATTTCCAACAATTTTATTTTATGGAACTTCGCATATATCATCACCACACTTTTTTCTCGATAAAATGGGCCCCTAAATTTTGTACTGATGTAGCAAATCTCGTGATTAAAATGACGCCACATGTAACCAACCCTATTTGTCTATGTCAAATGTCACGCGTGAGCCCTAATCAGTAGGTTGAGTGGGATGGTTTAGGTAATACAGGCTCCTAAGGCTTGGTTTTGGAAGTTTAAAAAAAGGGGGGGCTTATGATTAGACTTGTTTAGAGTTAAAGATTTTGATAGGGGTGTTCACAGTTTGGTTCCAAACCAAATAAGACAATTTGGTTCGGTTTACATGGTTTTCGGTTCGATGTTATAAACATAGCTAAATTTTGGTTTTTAGTGTCAGTTTCGTTTTAACACTTCTCTAAACTGAATCAAACCGAAAAGTGAATAGTAATATTACTCACTATTTGTCTAAACCATGTATTGAAATTCCTATATTTATGATCAAATCTTATCACATATCAACACACTTATCAAAATTCTATGTTTATGATCAGATTTTTTTTTTGCGTGTGTTTCATAATGATTCAACTTTGATTCTCAAATTATGAATTAATTCATAAGATAAACGGAAGTTCTAAAAACTACCTGGAAACCGAACCAAACCAAATACCAAACCGAATTACTTTGGTTTGGTTTTGATTGGTTCCGAGAATAAATCAGTTTGGGTTTGGTTATAGTTTTTTTCAAATCGAAAAATTCGATTCGGTTTGAGAATCTCCTAAAAACCAAACCAAACCAAACAGTGTACACCCCCAGGGTTTGATAGGGGTTCCAGACTATTGCTTTTTTAAAATACCACTACCGTTTTTTGAGCTTAATCCAAAGAAGGTTAATGCCAAAGAATACATTAATATTAAAAATGGACAAGTAAAAGACAGTAAAAGAGTTCGTAAAATAAATAAATGCCATAGAAACCATTGAATCAATAATGTAAGCTCAGTGTACAATATAGATCATATAAACTAATTATGGTACTTTCTTATATACAGCTTGGCAGAGAAGGAAAGCCTGTACCTTAGCTACAAGAGGTGAGGAACATCTACGCCTCTGTCTATGCTTCCTTTCTTGTGCATATGTAGAGGGACCTCAACTCATTTGGCCCATCAAGAAACAAAATGTTAAGAATTTAAAGTTTCAGCAAAAAGAAATCACAAAACAAGCTAAGGACCCTCGAACAATACACACGAAGAAGTATCCATATGCATTATGCAATACATTAGGTACCAAAGGAAGCACAACACTCGTTGCTAATCCAAATGCACAGTGTATAAGCATAGCACAATAAGAAAGAACTAATAAAAGAGCAAAACTCATTAGCAATTTCCCGAGGGATGCCAGTTTGTGATGTCGAACTAGTAAATACTTGGTGCATATAACGATATAATAGCCATAAACTTATCTGTCAGCAGCAATAGTATAGCTAACAATATCTTTGTTTGAAAGATCCGTTATGTGTAGGGACGTCAATGGACATGGATACCCGAAAATTACCCGAACCTGAATCTGAACAAGGCGGGTTTACCTGATGCTAAACAGACATGGTTTTGGATATGAGTATAAAAAATGAAAACCCGATGGATTCTGGTTCAGGTATGAATTGTCTTTTACCCAACCCAAACCCAAACCCAAACCTAAACCTAAACCTGACATGAACCCAAATAAATTTTACATTATTATACAATATATATGAATGTTTGATGTTATATTTGAATTTGTATTTTGGAAATTTAGATTTTAGTATAATATGTTTTGAAATATAGTAAAGAGAAATGATTGCTTTGGGTTTGGGTTTTTCAGTTTGGGTTTGGGTTTTCCGGTTTGGATTTCGAATTTTTGGTCGGGTTCAGTTTTGGATATGGACTTTTAAACCCTGTCGGGTTCGGGTTAGAATTCGGGTTTAAGGTTTGGTTGTCGGGTTCAGGTTTGAGTTTTCAAAAATTCGCCCCAAATCCGACCCGTTGACATTCCTAGTTATGTGAAACCACAACATCAATATGTAAAGAGTTACCTTCATCAGGTTATTACTATATAAATTGCATTAGATCTCAACTTATCCTCAAAAGTAAGGCAAAAACAAAAAATATATTGATGATTTAGGACAATCTACACGCTTTGCAATGTCCATTTTGTGTATGTATAATAATGTTTGACAGATATCAAACTATAACCGGAATTCTTTCTCTCCCACTAAAGAAAAGGACCAAAGAAAGGAAAAGAATGAAAGGTTCAGCAATATCCATGGATCAGTTGCTCTACACTACACAGTAGCATCTATCAATGCGAATAGTCCATACAGCAATTACCCAAGACAAACGTAAATCATTGAGCAGGTATAAAATAGCTACACATATGTTAGGAGCATTATACATGTACAACACTATTACTACATACACCCAAAACATTATTACAATATATATAGCCAAGTCATGGTGGAAAATGTTTAGAGATCCTCTTGCAATCCTATAGGGATACAACATCTACCGAGGATCGAGAGATTAAATATATCAAGTTTTACTAAAAAAGCTAGAATATATGGCCCTGTATGTGATAAGTACTTTTACCTGCAAAGTGAGTTCGTCGACTAAACTCTTCTCCTGGGATGGTTTGTCAAGCCAGGCAACCCTTCGAACAAATCAGAAATATTGCTCTCCAAATCCTCCGCTGTATATTTTATGTATCTTGTTGCATGCCTCCCGACATCTAATTGACCACCAAATCTCCCCATAAAGAAGCGGTATGCTGGTATTACCTTTTCTGATATAGATATCTTCAGCTCTTCTCTTAGCTGAACATCCGGAACCTTCCAAGTTGTCTGAGCTCTATATATTTCTTCAAACGCCAAGTTAAAGCTCCTGAACCTGTCCCTAAGAGCCATCCTAGAACCACTACCATGAGAGCTCCCGCTTCCAAATCCATCGTCCCTCAAATAAGACAAAGTTTTTGTCCATGAAATCCTAAGGTAGCTCGTCGAGTATTGTCGTATTTTCCCACGGCGTCTGCGTATCCAATTGTCCCCTAAAATCCTCCCAAGTTCGGAATCTTTCGCTTTATTGAAAATATATAGAATATTGTTCATCAAAAATATGTACCCCAACGCGCCATCTTCATAAAGTTTCGACTTTTCTTCAAGATTAGTTTCCAAATAAGAGATCAACATAAATAACCTTCGCCCGAATGGAGTCATACTCCCCAAATTTTGAATGTCATCAGGATCAACCAAGTCATTATGGTCGCCAACAACACCGGCCGCTCCACCATCATTCAGCAACAAATCTAATGTCTCGCTGTAAACAACTAACAATCTCAAGTAATTCATCACGTATCGGGTGATGGGATGGATCTCACCTGCCTGCATCGGCCTTCGAGAAGTTTCTCTCCGAACCGCGTTCCCGAATTCAAGAAGAGTGCACAGAACAGCATCACCCAACCTGCTCAGAATCCCTTCGGCCTCCCCACAAATGAATTCATCCGACGAGAACAGAGCCCTCAAGTTCGGCATAACGTCAGCGATCGCCTCATACATGTCTAGTATACGGAAAAGCTTCTCCGAAGATCTCGGGCAAATGGCAATTGCGTCCCCAAAGTTTAGCAATTGCATAACACAACCCTTCGTTGTCTCAACAAAGCACTCCTCTCTGAGATCAACATCAGAGGCAAAGATTTGGTCGCAGAGTCGCCTCTCGCCCGAGAGGAGAACCCCAATGACCAGTTTTAGGCCCTGAATCCACTTCTTCATCTTCTCATCAAGATACTTCCATTCCAACCTCTGCACCTCCTCGATGCTCATCCTATCCACCCCGAGGACAGAGAGGCACTCATCGAGGATTTCTCGGCGCACGCTGGTGTAAACCTGCCCAAGCTCTCTTCCGTATCCGGCGCGGATCATGCGGTCGGCGATCTCCTTTAGATCGGAGACGGCCTCGGGGCGGACGAGGTCGGCGTTCTGATCGTCGAAATTGGCGGTCTCTTCGACGCTCAGAGGCGGGTGCTGCTGATCGAACTCCGCGGAGTTGTCGAGGTAGTAAGCGACGGGGGACTCGCCGCCGTCGGAGCCGAAGGAGAGGGAGAGGCGGCGGATGGAGCAGGAGAGCCCGTTGGCGTCGAGGGGGACGGTGCTCCGGACCATGAGGTTCCGGAACTCGTCCTCGAGCCGCGCCATGGCCAGCTGCACAACGACATCTGCTCCGCCGCCGCCCTCGGCGGCGGCGGTGGCCGCTGTGGCGGCGTCGACGGCGGCGAGGTACTCCGCGGCGGCGTCCGGGGAGGCGTCCCACACGAGGGCGTCAGGGGAGGCGTCCCACCGGAGTATCACCTCCGCCGCCGCCGTCGCCGCAGCCGCCACAGCCGCCGCCGCCGCCGCGGCAGCGGGGGTGGCGGCTGCGGAGGAGGAGGAGGAGGAGGAGGAGGAGGAGGAGGAGGGTGAGGAGGGGGGAGGGGGGAAGAGGCCGTGGATGGAGGAGAGGCGGTTGTCGAAGCGGGAGAGGATGCGGATCATGTCGTCGGCGGCGTTCTTGGAGGTGGCGAGGCTCTTGACGATGTGCTGCGCCGCCGCGATAACCTTATCCTGGCCCTCCACCGCCATAGCCGGCTAGGGTTTTCGCCGGAGAAGAAGGCTCAGCAGGCTTAGGGTTAGGGTTCCGAGGAGGAAGGAGAAGAGGATGATCGGAAGGGGGATTCTAGGGTTAGGGTTTCGCCGCCCCACGACGCAAAGGGTTGCTAGGGTTTGGTTGCTTTCTCTTCGTCGTCGTCGTCGTCGTCGTCGTCTTCTTCTTCTTCGCTATCATCGATCGCTCGACCGAAAGAGAAAGAGACACAGCGTACGCAAACGCCGCCTCTTATTACCAAGCATAAAGGAGACGGTATCGCGTGGACCCGGTCCACCGTGCACCACTCTTTTTTTTTTTCATTCATAATAATTACATGGTACTATGCTATAATTTTGTATTTATTTTTTATTTACTATATTATACTTTTTATTTTAAAGAAACCGCCTAATTATTATTTGCTTACAAATTTATTTACTAATTTATACGAATTTTACGTCAATTTCAAATCAAAATCCACTCCACTAAATGCAACTTATATCACATAAAGATTTTAAAAATAAAAAAAATTATAAGGTTCAAAAACTTATATATTACTAAGACATCAAGTAATCTAAAAAAAATTAGTTGTGTAGGGAAAAAAAAAAGTATATTTCAATTTATATAAATACAATGTACTAATTTTGTGAGGTGTATGAGATGCTGCCATACACCTGGTGTAGGAAATAATTTTTTTCACCACTAAGCTAAAGAGTGTGTCCACTGAGAATGAGCAATGGGCCACTTTCATTGTAGATTTTTTTTTTTTTTTTTTTTTTTTTAGTTGTGATAATTTGAGGAGAAATTATTGCCTGCACCAAGTGTACAAGTATATCTTATACACCGTACCTAAAATCTCAAAACAAAGATTTCAAAATCTAATTAAATCATGTGGTCCCTATCCGCCATAACGTATCGTGTCAACAAGATACAGTCACGATACAGTCTCGTGCCAATGGCACAACTGAAAACACTTTTTTTTTTTAAATTCCTAAATAATTTTTTAAAAAAATTTAAAAAATTTGGTAAAAATACATAATAAATAATTAAAAAAAATTATTGATAAAAAAAATAAATATTTTATGTCATTATATGTCGGCGCACATATATTTTTTGTGACCGATATTTATCGGTATCGTTCGGCACGCACTGTGCCGTATCATGCCGGCGTATAATGCTGATAAATTTTTGATACAACCAGTACCACAATATTTAAATCCTTAATTTTATAACATATACAAAATATAAATATAAAAATAATAATAAATTTAAAATATATATATATATATTATAAATCAAATAGTATAGTGCTATTCATGTACTATTTATTATAATAATACCATATTTTATTTTGAATAAAAAAAATTAGAACGAAAAAAAGAAAGAATTAAGCCGAGCTAGATTTGAACCAGCATAAACAAATTACCAATGAATTTATCAGCAAAAATAAAAATTTTCAATCAAATAATAATACATGATTCTTTTATTTTAAATATTATGATTAGTCTTAAAATTTATCTGCGGTGTATTGTGTTTAGATACACAAGGTGTACGCAATAGTTTTCTTAATTTGAGCGATTACAAAAAAAAAAAAGTGAAATGGTATATTATTACTAATGCTTAGGGGAGTATTTTATTATTAGTGCTTTTATTTAAAATAATATATTTTATGCATTAGGTATAGGGTGGTCTATAAAGATGGATTAATAAACATTATATATTTGGAACAATAATAGGATATCATTCTTTTTTTTTTATTTTTTATTTTTTATTTTTATTTTTTTTTTTTTTTTTTATGTTGCCTTTTGTTTTTCTTCCTCTATTCTATGAGAGTATTATGCCCTATAATTGACCTTTTTGACATAGGGGTGGCTCAACTAAAGGTGTTTTTAGATTGAGTGGGATAATTGACATGCTGTATTTGTACTTTAAAAAAATATATGTATAAAAAATATAATTTTTTTTATTTAAATTTGGATTAGGTCTAAAAATAGTTAAGTTATTAATATATTCATCGAATCTATTTGAGCAGGTTAGGACCGTGAATACTACCCACTTAAGAATCGATATGGGACAACAAGTGTGAAAAAAAATTGCTCAAAAAAAAAAGGTTTTCGACGAAAAATCCTATTTCCAATTTTTCGCTGGTTAAATTTCAAAAAAATTAGTATTTTTCAAAAAAAAAAAAATCAAAATTTATGAAAATCTAATATTTTAATTTATGGTATTTTTGAAATTTAGAATAATCATATATATGAGATATAATAGGATTAAAACTCTTAATTTTGCTATAGTATTTTAGACGGTGACTAAGTCGAAAAAGTTAAGAAGGATTATGTGTGCTACGGTTAGAATAGTTTTAGAATGCATGCTAGGGCTAGAGTAATCTTAGGATGAGTGATTCGCTGGAAAGTGGTTTCTCCTCCTTTAAGTCCTGACGTTTTCGTCAGACTCAAGTATACTCACCCTCGTTTCACTAGCCTTTAATAGATCTTGTTGGGGGAGCCGCACTCCATCCATAACAAACATCAGCCGATGAGTCAAGTTCTACCTGTTATATGACTCCGACTCAATTGAGATTTATCTTACATTTTCAACTAGTGATTGGTTTGGACACAAACTGTGATGCTCCACTTCTTAGGAAATCATCTATTTTAAGACTACTTTAGTCTTAATATATTTAACTCTTTTAACCTTTTGGGTGTAACTACTGTTCAAAATATTATAACGGGATTAAAAGATTTAGTCCTATTATATTTTATATATAGAAAACTATTTCAAATTCTAAAGATATCACTGGGGCGCCATAGATTTTTCAATTTTTTTTTTTTTTGAAAAACAAAAACTCTGGCTTTTCATAACAACTTAAAAATATTTTTCTAACAAATTATTTCTTTGGAACCAAATAAGCAAAAAAACTAAGAAAAAGAGTTATTTTTATAAAAAACATTGTTTTCATTTTTTTTTATATATATATTTTTTCAAAAAACCAAACAGCCCAAATGATTCTTTTGGTATTATGTTTGCTGCTTTTTATTTTTATACTTGAAATTTTATATGATCGGATGTGCAAGCAGACAAATATTTTTTACTATAACAAAATTAAATTATAGAGACATATTTTTATAATATTTTTGTATAAGTATTTTATCTATATTCTATCTATATCTAAAATTAAATTATAGTGTCATATTTTTGGGACACATTATAATAATGTGTCGCTATACACCTTAGCGACTGCACAACACTAATAATAAATATCGGTATTTTTGTCAGCGATATTTTTGTCGATGATATTTTTTTAAAAATTTTAAAAATACTTAAAAATATCGCTATATCATAATTTTATTGTACTATTTTTTTTTATTCTTTATTTTTTATTTTTTTTTTGCGGATCTTTTCTGTAGGGCCCTAAACCCTATAACCCTTTGTTGGACAATTCTATAACTGCAAAAATTGTGGATTAAACTCTTATTTTTAAAGGTTTTAATTATACTCTACTGTACTTTAGTATTATATTTATTTGCTACTTTATATAAACTTTTTTTTTTCAAAGATATTACTATATTATTATATTTTATCTATTTCTTCCCTATATTTTAGAGTTATTTTTATTTTTCTACTTCTTACTATTTTTATTTTTCATAAATATCACTAAACTATTTTTTCTCGTCAATTTCTTGTCAACAAATTCATTATTTTAAATAAAATCTAATAAATTTATTAAGAGACAATAATTAATCAGCAAACAAAATGTCAAATGAATTTTCATAATAGACTCATTAAAAACTTTTATTATTTTTTACATATTTTATTATATTTTGTATTAAAATTAGCCGAATATATGTTCTATCACTTTCAAATAGTATTTTTATAATTTTTATCTAAAATTATAAATTTATTATTTATAGTATAGAGATTGAAAAATAAAATAGTTAAATATTGACTATATATTTATATCTATGAGTCCGTCTACTATACTCTTATGAGTAAAATTTTTTTGTACTCATAAGTTTTCGGCCCTCGGATAAAAGAATGTGCGGTTAGAATTATAATAGTTCTTAAGATTTATACTATTTCATCAATAACCCACTAAATCTTAGGAGGACCACTATCAATCTAACCGCACATCTCTTTATCCAAGGTTCGAAAAGTGATGAGTATAAATTTTTTTTATACTCATAAGATTACAGTACGCTTATATCTATTACTAGCTCTTAATGGGCCAAAGATGAAATAAAAAATCTTGGGCCAAGCCGGGCCAACCAAAGAAACCAAGAGTAGGGCGCGGAGCGATTTATCGTCGATGAACCGAATAAGTGCGACCCAACTAAAAATGCAAATAAATCTAAATTGATGGAGCTACTACCATCCAAATCCTTCCCATCGTGATCCGCCAAGAAAATGGAGTGAGTGGCAGGAGAATCTTTTTCTCCTTTAAAAAATTTGTTTACGTTATGATCTGTCTTGATTTAACCGATAAGTGAACATTAAATTAAAATAAAAAATAATTCATTCTGAATTCGCGTCGGCCCGACTAAAAGGGTATATATAAATATATATTTCTTTAGGGGTGTATATTTTACACTCCACCTTATTTTGGAATAGAATGAATTTTACTCATCACTCGATGTGATGAGTGAAATAATATTTATTCCAAACAGGGTGAGAGGTTGGGGGACCTCTTCCGCCCCTGAATTCGCCCGTTTTGACTGTTGACTTGGACTGCTCATTTGTCTTAAAGTGATGTAGACATTATTTGTTAAATATGTTACTCATTGCTGGAATAGCTGCTTGATACTTATCACACATGGGTATCCAAAATGTCTCAAATTCAAGTTTTGGATCATAAAATATAGTTAATGAGTCAATATCGTACAGATAGATGCACGCATGTAGCTAGCTAGTGAATGGCTTAATTTTTCAAATTTTAAAGCATGGTAGTTATCACAAATTTCCTTTTCTAAACCACCAAATAGCCATTAATTGTCATTTTAAAAAATTTACTCACAAGTCACAACAAACAATACTTTGAATATTACTTTATGGATTAATTAGAGAGAAGTTATTATTGCTAGGGTTAAGTGTTGGAAATAGTAATCCAAACATAATTTAAAAATTAGTTAGAGATAGAGTTTATCCAAATTATATTTAAAAATTTATTTATAATTATTTAAAGTAAAAAATAGATTTGTCATCTATAGTTAGGTATAGAATAATTAGATGAATTGAGAGGGCCATAGTAGATCTGGCAGCAGAATATCGTTGAGAGTGTAATTCAATATTTCTAATTGATAAAGTATTAATTTTTCTCCAATATTTTTTTTTTATATATTTTTGTATTTTAAAGTTTTAGATTCTGGTTACATAATCGGTATTAGCGTGAATACCGCTTATAATAATTGGTATTAGAGATTTTTTTAGCTTCCAACATAAGTAAATATTTTATCTGTTTGAATGCATGAATATCTTATTTAGTATATTTTATTAATTTATTTAAAAAATTTATAAATTTGATAGATAAAAAAAATATTCAAATATTTAAAATGTAATAATTAATTTTTTAAAATAAAATAAATCAATTCGTTCGTGAAATATACTATCATATTAAATTATTTGAATAACAAGACATTTGAATATATAATTCGTCGTGAAATATTGAATAAATTATTTAAATAATCTTTATTATGGTAAAGCCTCGAAAACTATTTTTCACAAAGTATGAAAGCTTTTTTTTTTTCCACAATTTTTGTTTATGGATAAAAATTATGAAAAACGAAATAAAAAACAAAATCAAATAAATTTAAATTTTTGTTTATGAATTTATCAAATAAATTTAAAAGAGATTTTTTCGTACCCCTAAATTTAAAGAAAATTTTTTCGAATGCCAAATCAAATAAATAAAAAGGGGATTTCTTCAACCCCAAATCAAATAAATTTAAAGGGATTTTTTTAGATCCCAAATCAAAAAAAAAAAAAAAAAAAAAAAAATCTTTGGACCCCAAATTCAAATTAAATAAAAGAAAAAAAGTTTTGGACCCCAAATCAAAATAAAAAGGAAAAAAATTTCGAACCTCAAATCAAAAAAAATTCAAAGGTATTTTCTCGTATCCCAAATCCAAATAAATTTTTTTTAAAAAAAATTCAGACTCCAAACTAAAATAAAGTTGAAAGACCGCAGATCAAAATAAATTTAAAGAAATTTTTTTTGAACCCCGAAGAATCAATTCCAAACAAAATAAATTCAAACGACTCCTAATCTACTTAGATCTCGAAATCAAACAAAATAAAAGAGGCCGAATCATAAGCGGATCCAGTCTACATGAGGCCCAGTCCATACACGGGCATTAAATTTAAGCCACACGCAAATGAGGCCCAGTCCATATAGGGACTCCAAATTTAGTTTTCGGCCCACCAACAATAATAACTTGTTGGATCCAAACCACCGGTCCAAAATATTTCAGCTAATTATTATTACAGTGTCCGGTGGGATTATTAGGGTATCACAAACTTCTCACCTTTAGGCCTGACGTCATCGTCTACCCAGTCACACGCACAATCCAAGATCACCATGCGATGTGAGACTTGTCTCGCTAACCATGCGATGTGAGACTTGTCTCGCTAGCCCTATTATCTAAACCCAGACTCAGCCGAGACTCGTCGCACACTTTCGGCTGGTGATTGGCTCTGATACCAAATGTAACGACTCGACCCACTAGTAATAATAACTAATGTGACGACCTGACTCATTGACAATAATAACTCAATAACTAATGTGACGACCCGATTCACTGACAATAATAGCTCGTTGGGTACAAACCACCGCCCAAAATATTTCACTACTCCTGACAATAATAACTCATAACTAATGTGACGACCCGACTCACTGACAATAATAGCTAGCTCGTTGGGTACAAACCACCGCCCAAAATATTTCACTACTCCATTTCTATCTGATATGGGACCATTGGGGTATTACAAACTCCTTTCGTTTAGACGTATTGGGGTATTACAAACTCCTTTCGTTTACAAACTCCTTTCGTTTAGGCCTGATGTCCTCATCAGCCCAGTCACTGACTCCACTCCACATACTCCACTCGTTTAAGCCTTACGTTCTCGTCAGCCCAATCACACGCGCAACCTAAAAGATCATCAGGTAATACGAAACTTGTCTCGCTAGCCCCGTCATTTAGATCCAGACTCAGCCGAAACTTATCACACACTTCCAATTGGTATTTAGATCCAGACTCAGCCCAGACTTGTCACACACTTTCGATTGGTGATTGGCTCTGATATCAAATGTAACGACCTGATCCATTAGCAATAATAACTCGTTGGACCCAAACCATAGCCCAAAATGCATAAGCCCAGTTATTATTACTAGTGTCCGATCTCTTATAAACCTAATCACAACTCCATTCCCATCCGATATGGGACTATTGGGGTGTCACAGTTAATCCCATCACTTTAACACATATAATTAAGGTAAAATTTTATCTGAACCGACAATGATCTAAATCATACACTTGAAATTTAGTTAAATCAAATTCAATCAAGCTCTATTATATATACTTAGAGTTCATTCAAATCAAATCCGACTAACCCTAACACATATATTTATAGGGTTTAATCAATCTTTTGCTTTAGCATATATATCTAGAGTGAAAGCCTAATCAAATCTGATTAACATTAATACATATATTTAAGATTTAGTCAACCTTTTAGTTTAACACATATACTCAGAGTGAAAGTTGAATCAAATCCGACTAACTCTAAAACATATACTTTAGAGTTTAATCAAGTTCTCTCTCTAGCACATATATTAGAGTAAAAAATATATCAAACTCGATTAATCTTTTGATGCATACATTCAAGAATTAGCCACTTTCTATCTTCATGTAGTATTAAATTCGACCGATCTCAATACACATACTTGGTGTCTGTTTATATCTTCACTTTGGAACATACAACTAAGATGGAACCAAATATAATTGGACTCTAAAATATATACTTAGAGCCAATTAAATCCAGTTAGACTCTAATATATATACTTAGAGTTTAACGCCGATTAGATTTCAATACATATGTTGAAGATCTAGTCAATATGAAATCCAACTAAATCCTAATACATATAATTAGAATTCGGTAAATCATTATAATACGATTCATTCTATTTTCCTTATAAAGATCTCTTAATCGAATGTGCCCCAATCTTATAGAAATAATTAACAATAGTTGTTTGCGTCTACTAAAAACCATGGATCCACAATATCTAAAATCCATGCATATACATATATATATACATATATAATATATATATATATATACCATATATATATATTTATCTCAACTATAAACGCTATTCCTCAGTAACTAAAAATGAACCGTATAAGATGAGTTATTCGTGGTCGTAAACACATATTTTAGACCTATCAACATATTTCGAATTCGAATTTACACATAAAAGAAAGTATTGAAATTCGAATCCAGACAGACGATCCTAACATTATTAATTTTTTTTAATTTAATTTAATTCTACGTTTTAGGTCTATCAAAATATCTCGAATTCAGACGTAAAAAAAATATATTAAATATAAATATTAAAAATGCAGTTATCAACTAATTTAAATTTTTAAAATACAATAACTATTTCTAACAAATTTACATTCTAAATAGATTAATTTAATACCGCATACACCTAACTATACTCTTTCAATAGATTTTAGTAATTCAGGAGAGTATTAATTTCTGTAGAGAGTAGGAGAAGAGTATTAATTGCTCATACCTAACGTAATGGATTATAAGAAAAATCAACTATCTAATTATATTTGGTTGTACTTAAATTACCTCAGCTATCTCTCTAATTATTTAGGCCAACGAGTTATTATTACTGGTGGGCCGCGGATCGTTATATTTAGTATCAGAGTTAATAACCAACCTAAATTGTGTAACGAGTCTCTTCGCCGATCTTAGATTGTACGTCTCGACTAAATTTGGATCTAAATGACAGGACTAGAAAACAAATCTCACATCGCTCGGTGATGTGCGGGGATTCAACTAGTTACAAAATCTCTTCCGATAAATTCAACATAAAATAAAATATTAAATTAAAAAATATTATTTTTTATTTTGAAGTAAAACAGTTATTTCTACCAACTTTACACTCAAAATAGATTAATTCAATACTGCATGCTAACGCTAGAAATTTTTTCATCCGTCACTTCGAAGTAACAAATAAAATTTATTCATACTAAAATAGATAAATTGCAGATCCTACATTTCAGATGGGATGGTATTAATTTCTATAGACAATAAGAGGAGAGTATTAATTGCGCGTACCTAACGTGATGGATTATAAGATAAATCAACTACTTGATTATATTTGGTCGTACTTATATTACCTTAGCTATTTCTCTAATTTTTACACAAAGCAGAGTGAAATATATAGCACTAAATTTAAAAATACTCTTTCAATGAAATTTTAGTAAGAAAAGAGTATTAATTTCTATCGACCGTTAAGCGACAAATTGTAACAACAGAAAAGTATTAATTATTAATTGCTCGTAGTTGACATAATGGATTATAAAAAAACCCAACAACTTAGTTGTATCTGGTCCTACTTGTATTTGCTCCGCTACCGCTCTAACTTGTGCACGAAGCAAAGTTATATAAACATGTGCGTGACTAAATATTACCTAATTTATTATTTTATTTTGTTTGAGAAAGAATTATCATCCTATTTATTTTGTTTATTTTTTTTATAAATAAATTTAGTTAAAATTATAAAGTAACTAGACTTCGAATTCGGAATATTGAATATCAACCATTAAGATCTGTGACGTCTCAAACTTTACAGAAAGATGTAAGACTCGTCTTGTTAGTTTTAACCGACCTTATTGGAAACTGCACTCTACCTACAACGGTCATTAGTAGAGAAGTCACGTTTTACTTGTTATATAATTCTGATTCAACTGAGACTCATCTCACACTTACGACTGGTGATGATCGCTGATACCAATCGTCTTGTTAGTTTTAACCGATCTTATTGGAAACTGCACTCCACCCACAACGGCCATTAGTCGAGGAGTCACGCTCTACTTGTTATATAATTCTGATTCAGTCGAGATTCATCTCACATTTACGACCGGTGATGGTCGCTGATGCTATTAATTGTGACGTCCTAATTTTTGACTATTGAGCTTAGCTATCGTCCAATATATTATAGTCGAATTAAAAAATTTAATCATATTTATACTTTATATATAAAATTAATTTAAGTTTTGAACGTGTGTTGATATTATATCCTTTTACCACGAAGTGTGTTGATATGATATCCTTTTACCACGAAGCGTCTCATTCGCCACTACTCTCGATGAAAATACACGCAACCTAAACTTTAGTATTTATGCAATCAATTATATAAAATATTTAAATTTTATCAAATAATTTAATAAAATTTATTTTTTAAAAAGTATTAATTATACATGTATTTTGGATGATTTGATTATATAAGTATTTCTTCTACTCTTATACAAAAAGAAAATAAAAATTGAAGATAGAATCACTATATTCTTCAATTCTAATCCTCAATTATCAAAGAAAATAAATAATAATAATAATAATAATAATAATAATAATAATAATAATAATGTACGTTTCTTTATGTTTTGAATTTACACAAAATTACCTGCACAACGTGTGATCAAAACGACTGTTCAATTCGTAACTTTGCTCGAGAAGAGAAACAGACTAAACTATTTCATAGAGTTTAGTGAGTTTAATTAACCACTGAGATTAAAAGTTTAGTGATTCGTTTGTGAAATTGTTAAAGCTAAGGGGTCATTGTACACTTTTTTTTTATAGATAAAAAATAGGGGCAATTTCCTACGTACCCCTAAAAATTTCTCTGTTTTCAGATTTACCCCTCTTAGAAGGCTAATATTAAAACTACCCTTCTTACGTTCCAACTTCTTTCCAAAATACCCCTGAAGTTAAACTCTGTTAGTGTACCGTTTGAAACTGCCGTTATCTGTATGTAATTACTATTTTGCCCTTTCAAATATACCCTAAACCCTAAAACCCTAAACCCCTAAACCCTAAACCCTAAATCCTAAAACCCTAAACCCTAAACCCTAAAACCCTAAAAAATCCTAAACCCTAAACTCTAAAACCCTAAACCCTAAACCCTAGAACCCTAAAAAATCCTAAACCCTAAACCCTAAAACCCTAAACCCTAAACCCTAAAACCCTAAAAAATCCTAAACCCTAAACCCTAAACTCTAAACCGGGGCAAAATAGGTATATTTGATAGTTTTCAACTCCGATTATTATTTAACTCTAGTTTAACCCTAGTTAACTTAACAAAGGAAAACGGTAGGGGTATTTTTAATAACGGTGGAACGTATGAAGGGTATATTGGAAAGAAAAAAATAAGAGGGGTAAATCAGATATTTCTTCATATTTCAGGGGTACACAGGCAATTATCCCTAAAAAATACTACTCATACACTCTAAAAAAAGATATATGATACTTGTTAGGATTTGATTAGATTTGTAACTGAATCCTAGTTGGATTAAGATAATATTTAAATCTTAAAGAGATAAGTTTGTTAAGATTTAAATATTGATTAGAATAAAAATCTATTTAGACTAGGATTTGGATAGCTTTTATGTAAGCTATAAATATAGCACATGTGTTATTATTTTAATGTGGTGTTATGGAGACGGTGGTGGTAATACCCATGGAGGTGGTGGGGGCTAGGATTTAGCCACACCCATGTAGTGGTATCTACACCCACGGTGGTGGTAATACCCAAGGAGGTGGTGGGGGCTAGGATTTAGCCACATCCATAGTCTTCTAGGTTTATAGATTCTAGGTTTATAGAAGACGAGAGAAGGGTGAGAGAGATTCAGGAGGTAGAAGAAAAGATGAGTCGGTGTAATTCTTTTCTTAATTAATGAATCTTATTTCATCCGCATATTTTCTGTTTTGGTTTTCGTCTCTTTGTGGTTATGCTAATTCCAGTTATATTGAGAGAACGGGTTTTACGGTAAAAATCCGATTTGACGTTTCCGCTGCAGAATCCCAACTCTAGGCGGTACCGGTGTGGATTGCGGTATCGAAGCGGATTGCGGATTCAGAGAATCTAGTACCGAGGCGAGTACCAAATTTTTTCCAACAATTGGTATCGGAGCTAAAGGTTGGCGATCCTCAGGAGATATCGACATCAGAGTACTGGATTACCGATCATCACGGGAGGCGATCACAATTTGATCTCACTAGGCGTGTTGGACTCGAAGGTATGTGATTTTTCGGCTTCAGGTGGAGCTAGAGAGTCCAAAAGCGAGATCGGAGATGCAGTCGCTCAAGGTGGAGCGAAGGAGAGCTCGATGTAGCGATTGAAGACTACAAATCAAATCAAGGTGGAGATTTGTTAGGATTTGATTAGATTTGTAACTGAATCCTAGTTGGATTAAGATAATATTTAAATCTTAAAGAGATAAGTTTGTTAAGATTTAAATATTGATTAGAATAAAAATCTATTTAGACTAGGATTTGGATAGCTTTTATGTAAGCTATAAATATAGCACATGTGTTATTATTTTAATGTGGTGTTATGGAGACGGTGGTGGTAATACCCATGGAGGTGGTGGGGGCTAGGATTTAGCCACACCCATGTAGTGGTATCTACACCCACGGTGGTGGTAATACCCAAGGAGGTGGTGGGGGTTAGGATTTAGCCACATCCATAGTCTTCTAGGTTTATAGAAGACGAGAGAAGTGAGTCTTCTAGGTTTATAGAAGACGAGAGAAGGGTGAGAGAGATTCAGGAGGTAGAAGAAAAGATGAGTCGGTGTAATTCTTTTCTTAATTAATGAATCTTATTTCATCCGCATATTTTCTGTTTTGGTTTTCGTCTCTTTGTGGTTATGCTAATTCCAGTTATATTGAGAGAACGGGTTTTACGGTAAAAATCCGATTTGACGTTTCCGCTGCGGAATCCCAACTCTAGGCGGTACCGGTGTGGATTGCGGTATCGAAGCGGATTGCGGATTCAGAGAATCTGGTACCGAGGCGAGTACCGGATTTTTTCCAACAATACTGATCATTTCAAAATGATCAGTAAAATTTGTTCCATCTCAAAATAAGTGAAATGTAAAATATATATCCTTTTTGAAATATAATAGAAGTATTTTCTTTTATATATAGTTTATAATACATATATAGCTATCAATATAAAGTCGGCAACAATATACATAGATTTTGAGGTTAATAAGATGTGGAAAATTAATGGCTATAAATTATGACAAATCGATCCCTATCATTTAATTACGTGACATATAGTTTTCAAGTTTGAAAAAAAGGACCGTTGATCTGTAAAGAGGATAGGTAATTAATTACGAAACATGTGAAGAATGAGGTTTTTTTTTGAGATTAAGAAACAATCGAGTAAGTGGCAGTGTTAATTAGGACTTAAATTAAATGGAAGAAAAACATTTGGGGCTAAACGTGTGAATGTAAACTCGTAGACGCGTCTCCATTTTTTTGGATTAATTTGACCCATCACGTCAAAATTTGAAGATGTACTATATAATTTTTTAGTTTTCATCGTGGCGTAAGCTTGCGTTTGGTTGAGATATAAAAAAAAATTAATTATTTTTGAGATAAGTATAAATTCAGATACAAGTAAAAATTAAATTAATTTTGTGTTTGATTGAATATAAGAGTTGTACCGGGAATAAGAAAATTTGTGTTGGGTAAATAAAAAAAAGAATAATAAAAACAAAAAGGATTAAAATTTATATATAAAAAATTAAATTAAATTTTATAAATTTAAATATCTTATAATTTTAAAAAATTTAATTAAAAAAAAATAATCTAGGTGGAACATCTGTTCCATCCTTATATTGAATAAGTTGGTATGGAGGGAACAGCTGTTCCCCCATACAAAATCACGTTTGGATATAAGAGAAGGAATAACTCCTTTACCCTTATATCTATTACCAAATACACCTTAAGGGCCCGTTTGGTAACGGAATAAGACAGAACTAGCTATTAATTAAATTATACGGAACTAGTGTTAAAAAGCGTTTGGGATGGTTTCATGTATAAGAGATTTTATGTTTGGTACGAGAATGAGGAATAAGAGGAATAAAGAGTTTTAATTGGGTTAAATTATCTTTTTGCCCTCAAACTTTATTATGTAATAATAAGGTGAGAGATGGTGCCTTGGTAGACGTGGAAGGGTATTTAAGAAAAAAGTAAGAGGGTGGTTGGAAAAAGTGAGAACAGTAATTCTCACTTATTCTAGTTGTACTGGAACAAACTATACCGATTGATTACTGATGCGTTTGAAAGAATAAGAGAAATATCCCTCTTATTTTCGGTTCTATACCAAATCCAAACTAGTCATAAAAAAATTGCTCCAAAAACTTTTTAAAATTGAATACTTTTAAAATAGTTAGTAGGACGAGGACTAAGTGTACCTAAAATATTTGATAGTTACGTTATTTTTTGGATTGATTTTAACTTCATTGCATGCTTTACTAAAACTATTAGGCGAGCAGAAGTCACAAAAATGATGTCTTAATCGAAGGGTTAAATTGCACATTTGGTACTCAAACTAGCGAGTTAGGTGATTGTTGGTGGCCGAATCAGAGTTGACTGTCGACTTAGTCTGATATTTGATCGGCTTCGGAGTTGATCCTCTGAAGTGTGTTTCGGATCAAGTGATCAGATTGAGGAGAGATCTACTCAACCGAATTTTTTTCAATCAAACACGGAATGGAGTTCAGTTTGGGGTAGTTGAACTGATTCTCGAACAAGAACTCGAAATGTTTCAGAAAATGGACTCGGCCGAGCCGAAGCTCTTGGTATTACTCGAAGTGGAATGGGTTACAGGGATCAACTGTAGAATTACAACTACTTCTAGAAAAACGGTAAGAAAAATAGCAAAACTATTATAGAAAAGCAGGAAAGCTAGTTAAGAAAAATAATAGATGTGAAAATTGAAAGGAATTAAAAAGCTATGGCCTCTGTCTTATGCGATTACATAATTATTTTTCATAAGAGAATTCACCTATTTATACTGGTGGGAACTCCTCTTAAGATTAACCGCCATTATGAATAATGGCATATTATGTGGCCACGTTTTCTCTGGAAACCCCCGCCACAATGAGGTAGTGGCAAATTTTTCAGTCACGTTATTTTCGAGCATCGCTCGTTATTATGGATCGTGGAGCGATCCTCGGTCGTGACTAATGAAATATGTTCTAGCTGAAATCGCATCGGTTACCGGTTCCGCACCCTATGATTTCGCTTGTTTAATCTCGAATATTATGGATCGTGGAGCGATCCTCGGTCGTGACTAATGAAATATGTTCTAGCTGAAATCGCATCGGTTACCGGTTCCGCACCCTATGATTTCGCTTGTTTAATCTCGAACGTTGTTTATCTAAATATCTGTGGTTTTGGTCCCAATCCTTAATATGCTTATATGATTTACTCAAAACTGAGTCGGGTATAGAGAGTAAAGTAATGGATCCTTAGGTATGTGATTGACTCGAGGATGAGTCAGGCTAGTTATAGTTAAGGTAAAAGAAATCTTAGGCTCGATTGGTTAGAAATAAATAGGGAAACAGCAAGTAGAGTAGTAAACTTAGAAGTTAGATTTCATTATCGCATTTAATTTGAAGAATAATAGAGATATATACTTTAGTTACTTATTTGTTATATTGTCTTCTTTGGACCTTATAGATTGGGCTTCTTATTTGGGTGGCAGTATCGATTGAGAACTGTTGTTATAGTTCTCACTTTCATATTTTACATATCTAACTGAGCCGACGGCGACAGAAAGAGAAAAGGGCGTAGCATTATATCTAGAGAGCATTTTATTTTGAACTCAGATAGAAGTATACGCACATTGTATAGCTAAGGAAAAACAAACAAAAATTGTAATAATAATTTGGATTGTAAAAGAAAGGAGAAATGTAAATGTACATGTATAAATTATGACGAATATTTGGAATAACTAAATGTTTAATATTTTTTGTACTTTTTTTTTTCAATCTGTGTATAAATTTTATTTCTGATTAAAAGTAGTAGAATTGTATTAATTGTACGTCTTAGACGTATAGAAAAAATTCCGTCTATTCGGCATATCAGAATATATATATATATATATATATATATATATATATATATATATATATAAAAGCTCGTTGAGCACTTCTATTTTTAATAAAATTTAAAACATCTATATCTGTTTTTTTTTTTTTCTAATAAATAAACTTAAAAGGCTATATCTAATAAAATGTATAATCAACTTTCACCTATATTGAATAAAAAAGAATTAATTAGTGAATTATCTCTTACTAAATTTGCACTAATTAATTAGGTAAATTTTCAAGACCCACTAGAATTCAATGCATTTATCGAATTAATATAATTTTATAATGAAAATTAAAGTACGTACTCTTATTTTTACAGTGTGTTTGGTTTGATATAAAAATAGGCTATTCGAATCATATGATTCGACGTACAAAACTTCTCCGCAAGAGACACTTTCATATTTTGAATTGAGCAATCCTTACATTCCATCCAACTAAGGGTAAGTTTTTTTTTATTTATTATTTCAAGTGAGTGGTAAAATTTATCTCATTTTAAAATAGATGGGATAAGAATGAAGTGTAAGATGTACACTAATTTTTAGATGTACATTTAGTATTTTTCTTTTGAATAAAATTCTCATTTTTATTTTTGTGTGGTGGAAACGGACGAAAATAAAAACAAAAATCCGAACGCATCAAATTATTTTTACGCGGTTTAACTATCTCTTTGTATATATATATATTACGAACAAGGCGGAGCATGTGGATTGGTAGAATTCACCCCACTCTAGAATGAATGAGATATAAAATATATACTAATTTTTGAGTGTATATTTAGCATTATTCTTTTGAATAAAATTCTCAATTTTGTTTTCCGTATGGTGGGAACACGTTCCAAAATAAAAACGAAAATTCGTACACACCGTATTATTCTTATGCGGTTCACGAGATTTTCGTGTGCAGTCATCTCTTTGTGTATATATATATTATGAGCAGGGCGGAGCATCTGGAGGTCCAAAGTGATCATGACATTTCTAATGTTTTTAAAATTATATAAAAATTTATTATTAAGTTATTAAAAAAAATAAAATAGTGTATCTTTATTATTAAGTTATTTTAAAAAAATAAAATAGGTGCTAAAATGTTTTTTTTTTTAAAAAATTATGTTGTCTTGTTGGCCACGAAATACAAATTTAATTGACTTCAACGTATCGTAATATTTTATTTGTAAATTATAATAGATCTTAACACTTAATTTTTTGATATAATTTTTTGTAGATCTCTAAATTATTATTATTTTAATGGTAAAGACAACTGTACTATATTTTTCTTTTTAAAAAAATATTAATATCTCAAAAATTAATAAATAAAAAAATTATTTATATATAAAATTTTTTTATTAATATCTTTTTAAAATTAATATATTTTGTATAATTTATTTTTGGTCTCCCTAAAATTAAAATTCTAGCTTCATCCCTGATTATGAGTATGATCACACTCATAAATTACTTTTAATGTTGAAGCTTCTGAATAAATGATTCATATCATTTTTTTTTTTTTTTAAATCATTGTAGCATTTTCGGTATTTGAGTTAGTCTCATATATAAGGTATAAATAGAACTAAATTTCTTAATCTGATATAACATTTTGAGTGGCAGTTAGACCCAAGAGGGTAAGAGGATTAAGCGTGTTAGCGCTAGAGTAGTTCTAGGATGGGTGACCTCATGAAAAGTTAGAGCGTTATAGCACATCTGATGGGAATGAGGTTGCGATTGAATTTATAAAAGACTATGAACACGAATAATAATAACTAGGCTTAAGTATTTTGGGCCGGTGGTTTAGACCCAACGAATTATTATTGCTAACAAATCGGACCGTTAATTTGGTATCAGAGCCAATTACTAGCCAGAAGTGTATGACGAGTCTCGGCTGAGCCAGAGCCTGAAAGATAAGGTGGCGGACTATGTTAGGGTTATGAATGATAAGACTAGCGAGGCAAATCTCATAAGACTAGCGAGGCAATTACTAGCCATAAGTGTATGACGAGTCTCGGCTGAGCCAGAGCCTGAAAGATAAGGTGGCGGACTATGTTAGGGTTATGAATGATAAGACTAGCAAGGCAAATCTCATATGTGATTTGGAGGTGTGTGGGTGTTTGGGTTGATAAGGACGTCAGGCCTAAATGGAGAGAGTCTGTGATATCTCAATAGTCCCACATTGAATGAAAATAGAATTGTGATTGGATTTATAAGAGATCATTTACACAAATAATAATAACTGTGTTTAAATATTTTGGGCCGGTAGTTTGAACTGATGATTAAATAACCTCAAAATTAATATTTTTGATAAAAAATTTTATTCACTATATAAATTAAGATCATAACTCTGATTTTGAATTTAATAACTCTATTCCTATTCTTAGAAGATCGTTTGGACTATTCATTTTATACCCATTTGATAAACTTTGTTACAAATTTAAATAATTTTAAAATTCAAATATTTAAAATATTTTAAATTATATTTAACTATATGAATTATCGATTTCAAAGATTCATCATCGAATAGAATAGCACTACTATATATATATATATATATATATATATATATATATATATATATATATATATATATATATATATATATTATAATAATATTTTTTTATACATATATATTATTATATATTATTTTATGCATACATATATACTTGTTTATTATATACCATTAAATATATAACTGATATATATTATATTATATAATATATTTGAATATATTTAATTTATAAATATAAATTATAACAATAATATATATTGTATAGTAATTATTATATATAAATAATATATAATTTATTATTATATTGTAACACTTTCACAGAATTTAGATTAATCCTATATATAAGGTATAAATATATAAGACTAAATTTTTTAATCCGACTATAGTATTTTGAGTGGTGGTTAGACTCAAGAGGTTAAGAAGGTTGAGCGTGCTAGAGCTAGACTAATTCTACGATAGGTGATCCCCTGAGAAGTAGGGGCGTCACAGTTTTAAAGCTAGTCACCAACTGAAAGCGTGAGATGAGTCTCGGCTAAGTTAGGGTTATATAGCTAGTAGAGCGCAATTCCCTAACTAATGACCGTTATGGATAAAGTGCAACTCCCTACAAGGTCAGCTAAGTCTAGCGAGATGAGTCTCACATCGTTTTGCCTGAGCCTAATATATAAGAACGTCAAGGCTTAAAGGTGGAGGAATGTAACACCCCTAGAATTTAGATTAGCCTTATATACAAGATATAAATAGAATTAAATCTCTTATAGGTATAAATAGGATTAAATCTCTTAACCCGACTATAACATTTTGGGTAATGACTAGATCCAAAAGATTAAAAGGGTTATGCGTAATTCTATTACTCTCTTATGACTCCTGAAAAATTATGACATATATATAATAAAAATTATATATATAATAATTTTTTATCTATATTTATTTTTTTATCTAACCAAACAAATTTAGGTGGATTTTTTTTTTTTTTTTTTTTTTTTTAACAAATCAAACACTAAAGATGGAAAAACTATTTTTCCTCAGTTTTTTTTTTTCATTGAAAATTATTTTTCATAATATTATATAGAACAAAACCGTCCAAACAACCATGATATTCACTAATAAATATTTTTATTAAAAGTAATAATTATTTAGTAATCAAATTTAATATAAATTTAACATATTTAATCATCCCATAATAAAAATGGCTTGTTAATATTTACTTAAGCAAGTCTAAATTATAAAGCAGTTTTCTTTGAAACTCAAATCAAATTGAAATTAACTGCTTCATCTTTTGTTTTATAATTAAATATTAAATATCATATCAAAGTCAAATACAAATATCCATAGATAGAGAACAAAAAGATTATGAGTCAAATCAAAATGAATGATAAAAACTAAATTAAGTAATTCCTATGTGTAATTCAAAATGTACCCAATGGTGCACCTAAAACTTTTTTTATTTTTTTAGAGCTATTTTTATGCAAATACAATGTGGGACATTCTAGGGTACCAACAGCACAACTGATAAAAAAATAATCCTTTGAATAAAATCATACATATGCTCCAAAAAAAAATATTCAATTTTTAACTGAATTATTATATTGACAACATTGTGCTTTCCAACACCTAACTAACTTCCACATCTTTAAAATATAAATAAATGGAAAAAAAAACCACTAGCTAACTTCCTCAAACATAAAAGAAAAGGAGAATGACTCTAAATTGTCCCTCAAAATATTATTAATAAATTAATATTATATATATATATATATATTTTTAACCACTAATTTTAGTTTTAAAATTAAGATAACTAGTTAACAAACGTTCATTAGGATCTAAGTTTTTCAATATTCAAGTTCTCAATCGTACTCTCAAATAAAGCAAACAGGTATTATAAACTATGATGTGAAAGATATATATTATGAATATTTTTATAAATTTTATGTATTTGTGTCGGACACTTACGTATCGGATTCGTATTTGATACAGGCACATTATGAGCACGCATTCGACACGGTTCTATAAGCATATACATTATATATATATATATATATATATATATATATATATATATATATATATATATATATATAATGTAACTTATAAATATTTTAATTTTTTGATAAATATATACAAAAAAATTTTAAACAATAAAAATAAATTATGTATGATAAATTTTTTAAAAATATATGAATTATCAGTAATTTTAAAAAAAATTTTATTCATATATAAAATATAATAATATTTTAATAAAATTAATTATTTATACATAATAATATTATATTTTATTAGCGCGTGTTCGTATTCTAATATTTTAAAAATTATTGATTCACGTATTTGCATTGTGTTGTGTCTTATGTTAGTGTTAGTGTGAAAGATTTGTTGTTTCATATATATTAGTGTTCATAATGCCTAGTGTGAAAGATTTAATTTAGTGGGACATTTTGCTTATTCAACATTAATTACTAACAATGATTTATTCAAATTTATGGTCACCCAACTGTATATCATTTTATTTAAAATAAAAAATATATAAAGATATATTGTATGAAACTTTCACAAAAATATTTATTAAAATGTTTTCTACTTTTAATGAACTAAATTATTAGGTACGCGTAAAACGAAAGCAAATTATCAAGCATTCAAAGAGCAAGTATAAATTTACTCTATATTATATACTATATGATGGATTAATGATTAAATATTAAAGAAACAAAACAACATTAATCATTACTGATCATAATTATTATTAATTTATCATTACTCATAATTAATTAATTAATTAATTAATACCCTCTAAATTAAAACTTAATTACATATTTTCATCTCCTAGATCTTCTCCTCCTCCCCTCCTCCTCTCCACCACCATCATCCTCAGCCCCCCCTCCATGTGCGCCGTCAGCCGCGGCACCACCGCGGGCTGTCCCCGGCCGCCCTCCTCCTCCTCTTCCTCTTCCTCCTCCTCCGCTGCCCGCCGCAGCTCGAACCTCCCGAGCACCGCCGCCGCGACGTACTTCATCTGCGCCATCGCCATCTCCTTCCCCATGCACACCCTCGGCCCCGCCTGGAACACCGGGTACCGGTACGCCGACACCCTCACCACCGCAACCTCTCCGTCGCCACCGCCGCTGCTACTGCTGCTGCTGCTGCTGCTGCTGCTGCTACAACGACCGCTGTCGGATGTCGTCGCGAGCCACCGCCGCGGCTCGAACTCGCGCCACCCGTCCCCCCACAAGCTCTTCATCCTCCCCATCCCGTACGGGAAGTACGTCACCCGATCCCCGGCTTTAATTCTCGTGCCGTCCGGCAGCAAGTCCGCGCGCGCCGCGTGCTTCGAGTCCCACGCGACCGGCGGGTACAGCCGCATGGTCTCGCACAGCGACGCTTCCAGCACCTTCAGCTCCTTCAGCGTCTCGTACTCCAGCGCGTCGCACCGCCGCCCGACCTCCCTCGCCACCGCCGACTCAGCGCCGGGGTGGCGGGACAGCAGGTAGAAGAGCCACGTCAGCGCGGCCGGCGTCGTGTCGCGCCCTGCCATGATGAAGCTCACGGCCATATCGCGCGTCGTGTCGTCATCGTGGCCCCCCAGTATCAGCCTCGATAGCATGTCCTTGTATCTCTCTGTGTTACCTTTGTAGTTTTTTTTTATTTCGTCTCTTCGGCGCCGTATCAGGTCCGAGACGGAGCTCCGGATTACGGCTACGGCCCGCTGGAGCTGCCGCTCGGACCCGACGCGCAGCGCCCGTTTCGTCTTCCAGATGAAGGAGACCGGCGCCGACCCCCGCCGCGCACTGATGGCCGACGCGGTCTCTAAGGCGTCGGCGAGGTCACATTCAGGTGGCGTCGGCGACGCCGGGTCGAGATAGTGCGGGTCCCACCCAAGCGCAACTTGGCAGACTGTATCGAATGCGAAGCGGCGGAGCAGGTCCTGCCGATATATATATTTATTTATATACAGGGATGACAATTTCAGCCGCAGATCCGGTACAATAACACATAATACAAAATTACTAAAAAAAAAAAAAAAAAAAGAAAGAAGTCAATATGAAATAAAATGGTTAATTTATGCAAAAACTTATATATATATATATATATATATATATATATATATATATATATATATATATATATATATATATATATACTTAAAAACAAATCATTATATATATAATTTTGGTTAAAAAAAAATTGTTGTTCAAAATTTTAATCCTAAGTTAAAATTTTATTAGTTGCAATTTAACTTTTAATGTGATAAAATTATTGATATTTTTAATAATTTTTTTTAAAAAAATAAAAATATTATGATTGATAATATAATAATAATTAATTAATATACTATATTATTTTTCTATTTTACTATTAAAAAATAAACTAAAAATGAGTAAAGTCAACAGGAAAGTCAACTTATCAGATCTCAAGGAGATGTGAAGATCAAAATTGGCAAACATAAGAACACCAAATCTACCCACCAACAACCCGAATTGTCACCCCCTATTTTGTGGGAAATATTAAATGCTTGAGAAGTACTAAATATAAAAGCATAAAAATTTTTGTACCTCAGTTTTTTTAGAATAACGATTGTTTTATATAATTTAATAATTAAAACGTCTGACCTGAATGTCGACGGGGTGGTGGGCGCGGGCGGCGGCGGCGAGAGCGGGCAGCAGGCGGGAGCAGGTCTCGGCGGCGAGCGGGCCGGCCACGAACTCGCGGAGCGACCGCACGGTGAACTCGTGGCTGGCGAGCTTGCGCTGGGCGAGCCACAGCGCGCCGTCGGCGTTGAAGATGCCGCGGCCGAGCAGGTCGCCGAGGATGTCAGTGAACGGGCGGCCCTTCGGGTAGTTGGCAAAGTTGGACTTGAGCACGTGCTCGACGTTGGCGGGGTTGGCGGTGACGACGGTGCGCCGCGCACCGAGGCGGCGGACCACGATCGTCTGCGTCGGCGACGCGGCGAGGAGCTCGGTGTACCAGTCGAGGAGCCGGTGCCGGTTTCGGTAGAAGGGGATCAAGCAACCGATAATGGGGTAGGTTTTGGGGCCATAATTAGTACTACTTGTAAGACCAGTAGAGTCGTTGCCGACTTTTGTTGAAAGTTTTAGAACTCGGCGCCGAGTTCTATACAAAAAGGTGATAATGGTGATTATGATGGTAATGGTAATGGTAATGGTGTAGGGAGAGGAGATTAACATAAGATAAGGTGATTGAGAAGAAGAAGAGGTTGAGAAGGAGGAGAATGTGGATGTGGGCATTTTAATTGGTATGCACACACAATTATTATGTGTATATATAATATAAGGAGAGAGGAAAATTATAGTGGTTTTTTTTGTTTAATGAGATTGAACTTGGGGGAAGTTGTGGACTTTGGGGGAGAGAGAGAGAGAGAGAGAGAGAGAGGGAGGTAGAGAAGGGGAGGGTGGTATTGGAGTTTAAATAGAAGGAGAGGTGGACCACAACTCATAATTGACCACATGGCCTCTCTCTCTCTTTCTCTTTCTAGATCCTCTCTCTCTCTCTCTCTCTCTCTAAAATCTATAGTAATAAAGGACAAATAAGATACCACAAGGCTTCTTTTTCTCTCTCTCTCTCTAAAAAATGTAGTAATGAAGGACAAATAAGACAATTAGAGAACACATGAACTACATGGTAATTTAAATGGATTTGGAAACTTATATGTGTTGTTGAAAGGTAGGGGGAAACTCAAGAAAACTACCCATATAGTATTTACCTAATTTATTGTACTTACATTTAGATCATTAACCAAACTATCACACTCTTGTTGTTGTTGTTGTTTATCTTTTTTCTAAATTTTTTTCTATATTAGAAATGTATGTACTACATTTTGCTATGTTGGAATTAAAATTGAACTTCACCATAGAAGTTTCTAAAAGCATTTTTTGGTTAATTAAAGCATGAGACATGCACATCATTCTTATGATCCCTAAAAATTAACAACTCAATTAATCAGGGGACAAGATTTTATGAAAAACCTAAAACAACAACCATAGGAGGTTTCAATTTTAACTTTTGTTAAAGAAAATTATTATTTAGAAAAATTAAAATTAAAAATATAAGAATCAGAATATTTTAATAATAATAATTGGATTTAACTATTTTGAACTGGATGTATGAGTTCAGATACGTATGAATTAATTGCTAGTGAGCTGAGTCGTTATATTTGGTATTCAAAAGTGTGAGATAGAATATGTTCAAATCTTCTTATTTAAAAATTAGGTTCATGTTAAACTTGATTAGCATTTCATAAAGTTTCCTCCATTAAATTAGGTGGAAAATTCACATGCAATTGTTCAAAAGTGGCTTTTATGCTATAATATAGTTAGATGATGGTTACATACAAATTCCTATCCAATTTAATAAGAGAGTTGACTTGAAAAATGAAGGGGAGGTGAGTAAGCCTCTCCTAACTTTTCAATTGTTACAATTGGATCTCTAATATTTAAATTATATTTTATTCTTTTATTAAATTAGACAAATATTTTTTAATATTGATAGATATTTTGTTCACTTTGCTATGAAATTAAACAAGGAATATAAAATAGAGATAAAATGTAAAAATTTCATAGTAAGTTTTTTTTTTTTTTTTTTTTTAATCAGTTAAGAATCAAATTAAAACTATTGAAAATGAATTAGTTCATCTATTATACTACTTAGATACTTTGGTGCAAATTATGGGATAAAAGAACGGTAAAATTCTTATGATATAGTTGTTGATAGTGTTATTGGATAAAGTACCGTATTTTAATAATAATTTTGTTTTATATAGTTAAAATTAAAAACACCGAATTAGAAATTACATATGTCGGTAGCAGAATTTGAATTAAATAATATTGTATACAACATAATTTATTAGAAAAAATTAAATGATAGCGCATAATGGCATCTAAAAAGAAAAGCTAAGGATGCGTACAGTTGGTCATAAAATATATCAAAAATTATATTTCAGTTTGAAAATTTATTTTTTATGTGTTTGCTTAGCTGTAAAATTTTTTTTTTCAAAACTTTATTTCTACGAATTTGAAAAAAATAAAGTATTTTTATTCTTCGCCAACTTTAGAAGAAAAACGAAAACGAAAACTGTCCAAATTTTTTTTCATTTAATTTTTATCACTGAACCAAACAAATAAGGATTTTTTTCTTTTCAATCAAATAAATATTAATAGTAAAATTACTATTTTTTTCCTTACAGATCAAACACTACAAAATATATATATAAAAACTTGTTATCAAAAATTATTTTTAGATTTTACGTATAATCAAACACGCATGAGCAAAAGCTAAAGACACAGCCAAAGAGAGAGAGAGAGAGAGAGAGAGAGAGAGAGAGAGAAAAGAAAAATTTGACAACTAGAGGACAATAGTCATTTCTAACAAGTTTTGGAGTTTAATGCAAAAGGAAAACGATTTTTAGAGTTCAAATCCACGTTTGTGAAAAGGAAATGAGCCTAGAAGATGTGATATATATATATATATATATATATATATATATATATATATATATATATATATATATTTAATTTCCTGCAACGCTGTTCACTCGGCATTAAGGAAAATTACATTGTCGACATGATATTTTCATTATAATTAATTAATTAATGAAGCATCTAAGTTAATAAGGTTGAATATAAATATTGGAAAAATTATGAGTTAGTTAATTTTCTGCTTTTTATTTCAATTAATTAATTTCTTATGTTGAATTTGAATTCACGACAATGTCGCAGCGTATATCCCAATGGATATTTGAAATCCGATTGAGAGAAAAAGGAAGACGAAAAATATATTTGTAGATGGAAGAGTTTTTTATTTTTACTCTCTGAATGTCTTTACAAGAGCCAATAGACCTCTATTTATAGCCATTAGGCTTACAAAAGATAAAAAAAAAAATAATTTTATTTTTAATCAAATTGGCTTTATCCAATTTGGTTTAACAATCTGATCCATCTAAAACTATTTCGATCCTTATCCTAACCGAAATAGTTGTAACTGTCTCCGCCTAATCCTCAATGGTTGAGACTTATCCGGAGTAATTGTAACCGTCTCTCTCTATTCTCAATAGTTAAAACTTATCCAGAATTTAGGCCGTACCGGATCAGAAGTAGATGACTTAAATGGCGGAGTTTGGATTAAAATAATATATAATTTTGAAAATTTTAGGTTTAATTAATTTTTTCTTATTGAATGCGAAGTCACGTTGTACAGAAAGTCAATCCTAATCTCAAACATTGCTTTATTTAATAGCTTATATTTTTAAAGAATAATAATTGTGTCATATTATATAGGGTATAGATGACTTTGAGGGTAGAGAAATAAGATGGCTTTGTCGGTAAGAATTATAATATAGAATTTTGAGAGTTTTAAGGTTTTATCCAAAATTTTGGTCTAAACTTTTGGAAAATAATAATGTGTCACGTTATATATGCAGATAATTTTTAGGACAGAAAAATAAAGCATAACTCTGCGGCTTCTTGGATTAGAATAATATAAAATTTTGATAGTTTTCGATTTAATTAATTTTTTTTCATTGAATTCGAATTCACATTTTACCAAAAAGTCTCAATTTCAAATATGGCACTCTCTAAAAGTTTAAATTTTTAGAGAATAATGATTGTTTCATATTGTAGAGGCAGATGACTTTAAGGGCTGAAAAATAAAGCACAACTCTACGACTTTTTGGATTAGAATAATATAGAATTTTGGGAGTTCTAGATTTAATAAATAGAACTCTCGTTGAATTCGAATTTACGTTCTACCAAAAAATTCCGATCTCAAATATCGCTCTCTCTCTCTCTCTCTCTATAGTAGGTTAAAATTTTGAAGAATAATGATTGCTTCATTTTATAGAGGTAGATGACTTTGAGGGCAGTAAAGCTTCGTGGGTTAGAATAATATAAAATTTTGAGAGTTTTATGTTTAATTAATTTTCTCCCATTGAAATCAAATTCATGCTCTACCAAAAAGTTGTAATCTCAAGTATCATTCTTCTTAATAATTTAAACTTTTGAAGAATAATAATTGTGTCACATTATAGAGGTGGGTGATTTTGAGGGTAGGAAAATAATGTACGCGTCTACGACTTCTTGGGTTAGAATAATATAGGATTTTGAAAGTTCTAAGTTTAATTATTTTTCTTCTATTCTACCAAAAAGTTTCAGTCTCAAACAGCATTCTCCGTAATAGCTTAAATTTCTAAAGAATAATAATTATGTCACATTATAGAGGTAAATGATTTTGAGGGCAGAAAAATAAGACGCGACTATGTGGCTTCTTGTGTTAGAATAATATAAAATTTTAAAAGTTCTAAGTTTAATTTATTTTGCTTCCATTGAATTCAAAGTCACGTTTTACCAAAAAAATTCCGAACTCAAACATCGCTCTCTAGTAGCTTAAATTTTTGAAAAATAATGGTTATTTTACATTACACAAACAGACAACTTTAAGGGTCAGAAAATAAGACAGGACTTGTGACACCCAATAGTCACACATCGGATAGAAATGAATTGTGATTGAGTATATAAGCATCTGGAATCTAATAATAATAACTAGACTTAAACATTTTGGACAGTGGTTTGGACCCAATGAGTTATTATTGCTAGTGGGTTGGGTCGTTATATTTGGTATCAGAGCCAGTCACCAGTCGGAAGTGTGTGGCGAGTCTCGGCTGAGTCAGGGTCTAAAAGACAAGATGACGAATTATGTTAGGGGTCTGAATGACAAGACTCAAGGTGATGGATTATGTCAGGGTCTGAATGACGTGTTTAGGCTGTGTGTGTGTGTTTGGGCGCCTAAACGAGAGGAGTTTGTGACACCCCAATAATCTCACATCGGATGGAAATAAATTGTGATTTGGTATATAAGCATGACGCTAATAACAATAACTGTGCTTAAGTATTTTGGATTGTACTTTTGGTTCAACGAATTATTATTGCTAGTGGGCCGAATCATTACATGACTCTACGGTTTCTTGAGTTAGAATAGTATAGAATTTTAAAAGCTTTAGGTTTAACTTAATTTCGTCACGTACGTTGAATTCTAATTCACATTTTACCAAAAAAATGTCCATCTCAAATAAATTTAAATTTTTGGAGAATAATAATTGTTTCACATTATACATGCAAATAACTTTGAGGATAGAAAAGAAGGTAAATAAGGTACGACTCTGCGGCTTCTTGTGTTAGAATAATATAGAATTGACTTCTTGTGTTAGAATAATATAGAATTTTGGAAGTTCTGGGTTTAATAATTTTTTTCTACTGAATTCGAATTCACATTCAACCAAAAAGTTCCAATCTCAAACATTGTTCTCTTTAATAGCTTAAACTTTTAAAAAATAATAATTGTTTTTCACATTATATAAGCAAATAATTTTGAAGACATAAAAGTAAAGCATGACTTGCGACTTGTTGGATTAGAATAATATAGATTTTTATTTTTATTAGTACTAAATTTAATTAATTTCCTCCAATTGAATTCGTATTCACGTTGGACCAAAAAATCTGGAGAATAATAATAATTTTATATTATAAAGTTAGATAACTTTGAGTGTGATGATCCGGACTCCCGCAGAACTGCGCAACCTTAAATAGTGACTGTAGGAAGCTTGTACAGTGCAACGAAGCCTGTAGAATCGAAATTGGATATTTAAAATTGACTTTGCGCGAAAATCGGAGCAAATGGGATTTTCCGGGAGCTTTTTACAAAATTTCGGATGAGAATTTGGCGAAACGGACGGCAAAATCGGACTCAGCACGCGAAAACGGTCAAAATGGTATATTCGCTTTATTTTTCGGCACTTTGGTACTGTTCACCGGAACAGTAACCGCCGGCCGGAATTACTGTTCCGGCCGGCGGCGGCCGACGGCGAGCGGCGGCGGGCGGCGGCGCACGGCGGCGGGCAGCGGCGCAGCGGCAGGGCAGCGGCGGAGCGCGGAGGAGAGCGGCGCGGGCAGGCGCGGGCAGGCGCGGGCAGGGGGCTCGGTGCGCGGTCCATGGGCCAGGCGTGCACCGGGTGCACCGAATTCTTCCCTTGCCACGTGGCGGCACCCGATTGGCTGGCCGGCTTCTAGAAGCTTCTGGATGGGTGACACGTGGCAGCATCCTATGGGCCGACATTTTCCGGAAAACCCGGAGCGCGGAGCAACCACGTGCACCACGTGGACACGTGGCAGCCTCCCAGTGGCCCTTGCACCGGCTGTTTCCTGTTTGGGCAACGCGTGGCGCTTCCTGGTTGGTCCGTTTCGGTGTTTCGTGTTTGGATCAGATCCCGTGTGGGAATATTCTCTTTTGGCCCACTATATATAGAAGTCCCCACCCCCTCTCTTTGCACCTTGGATTCCGAGCCCTTAGAGAGAGAAACAGAAAAAGTGTTCAATATAAAAGTTGTTCCTCTCTCTCTCTTCTTTCTCTCTCTACAATCTCAGAATTTTGGAGTTACAGATTGTGAGTTATCTGCGACGCGGCGCACTGCGACGATTTTCTTTTAGGCCCATTTCCCGTCGCAGTTCCGTCGAAAATTCACTGCGGGCTAACCGGGTGGAATTTTTGGACGATTTTTGCGGCAGCGCGACCGTAAGAGGTAGGGCTTCGATTTCCGTATTGATCATTTTGCTCCGTTTCGTACTTTTGGCACAGTTTTCAGGTCCTCTTTGACCCCCTTTTTTACTGTGATGATTTTTGGACAGCACCGACTTCTCCGATTTTTATCTTGACGTAGGAGCGTCAGATCGAGGCGTTTAAAGAGTCGATTTTGATCTACTCTTCGCGAGGAACGCAACCGTGATTTTTCTGGGATTTTAGGAGCTCATTTTAGAGGTGAAAAATTCCTCTTTTCCCGTGCTGTCTGAAAAACAGCAAATATTGTGCTTTTTGGGTTTTGTATTTATACCGGGAGCATTGGTTTGCAGGATTGAGGACTGTGGACAACCAGGAGACTACCTGGGGTGTTGTTTGAGCTGTTCAAGGTGGGCGGTTGTTGCTTACCTCATTTTTGACAAGCTCACTGGGATTACTAGAAATCCCCTAAAATATGACAATTAATGAGAACAATTGGGACAAAGTAACATGATAATTGATGAGAACCCTTGGGACAACTAACAGGACTACTAACAGGACTACTAACAGGACAACTAACAGGACAATTAATGAGAACCATTGGGACAAATTAATATGACAAATGACAAGGACCGCTGGGATAAACTCCCCTAAAAATTAATATAACCCCACAAATGATATGATAACTTATATTGGGACACTGTGATTGAGACAAAGGCTATGATCTCGCATGCAAATGACTTTTATTCAGTAAATCAATTGTTTTAAACCTTTGACTCTATTTTACAACTTTAAAAATAAAAACAGTTGCATGCATGCCCGGACATCAGGTAAGGCCACTATTCATTGCTACACTATCATATTGGGATTTGAACATGTTTTATTGTTGTCCTTTGCATTCAGATGTTGTTGCTCAAGTGTGAGCAGGGGTTTGGGATAGTGTAGCCAAGGTTGTGCTAGATTGTGGACTTGTGGGGTATTGCGGTGACCGTGGACAGTAGGCGGTCGACCAGAGGATTATCCTTGCATCAGATTGGGGTTGAGTCTGGTTTATTGCGTCAGTTGGGGATCTGGTTTTCCTAGTGGATGGTTTCCCACTTTGATCATAGTCATGATCCAGTCCTGCTGATTTATGACACCTCTGATACTTATTACTGAGATACTTTACTCGTGTGGGTCGCTCCCCTCGAGTGCCACTCCGGAGTGTGTTACAACATTATCCCCTATCGGCACCCCCGATTTGGCCAACATTATCCCCTATCGGCATACCCGATTTGGCAAATACTATTCCCCATCGGCGTTATACCCGATTTGGCAAGGCACAGCAGGAAGTACCAGTTTTGCTAGTGACACTAGATTGAGTTCATTCAGACAGGCATTTATACACTGATTCATACATTTTCTTGGCATTTAGAGGCATGGTGGTGGTAGTTTCCTTTTTATCAGCAGTCTTTATAGCTTACAACTGTTCTTTCCTGTTGCCTCTAGTAGTCCTAGTGGGTGCGTCAGAGTTGAGGTTTTACCCACTAGGGGAGGCTACTGGTTTATCTGGTAGTTCTCACCCCCATTGTTATTTTTCTGTCCCTTTCTCCTCCCTTTCTTTTGCAGAGTCGTCTGCGGGAGCCGCTAGGCCGTCGGCAGCTGATAAAGGTAAGGGGATCGCTGAATAGATAGATCTCCTGTGAGGCTGAGAGCTATTAGACAGATAATGCACCCTCCACTCAGACTGTGATATTCTCCTTTTATTTTGGGTCTGGCTTCCGCCAGCTGGATGTACTATTTTGGTGAGCTGGGAGATTATTGTACTTATTACAGTTGTATTTGTATTTCCAGTCTGAAATACTATGTGGTTCTTCTATTCAGCTCGATATTATGCTCTTTTACTGTTCATATTATATCAGAGCAGGTTACCAGCGCTTCGTGTACGCGGGAAATCCCGTGTGCACGGCGGATCTGTTGGCGAGCCCGGGTTCCGGGGCGTGACAGATTAAAGTTGGTATCAGAGCTTAGGGATAGTTCAGTTGGGACTTAGGAAACCCTAGGCTTTTGGCAGACCCTAGGATAATAGGGTATGAGAGACGTGACATTTCGCGAAAGTCGCTGATTTATTGCTTGACTCTTCCAGTGAGAGAAGAGAGTCGACATATCCAAATTTCTGGTGTACAGTTATGTTGGCTGCAGACAACATAAAGTCACAGAAATAGGAGAATGTCTTTGACTTTCGCTAAGATGGGTCGTGTGGGGTGATGATACTGAGTATGGTTTCTTGTGGTAGGATGCCTCCGCGACGTAGAATGTTGACGCGTTCTCAACCTGATTCCCCTGAACCTGATCAGGAGGAGTCCGAGCAGGGCCAGCAGAGTGAGGTGCAAGAGCTGCAGGCTCAGATGGCCCAGATATCTGAAGCTGTTCGGCGCCAGGAGGAGGCCATGAGCCGGCTGACGCAGATGTTAGAACAGAGGGCGCAGCCTGTTGTAGCACCCTCGGAGAATTCTCCCGTACCTTCTTCTCCTGCCGTGAATCCCCCAGTTGTACCAGTGACCCTGGCATCCCCTGTTGCTCAGGGAGCAACCCGGCCATTGACTCCTGCAGAGGAGCAGGAGTTTTCTGACAAACTTACTCAATTCTGTAAGCGGGGACCGCCCAGGTTTTCAGGGCAAAATACTCAGCCTTGGGAGATCGGGACTTGGCTTTCCTCGATGGAGAAGTTATTTCGGGACTTCTTCATTGACCCGAAGTACAGGGTACATATGGCTGTACACTGCTTAGACGGGGATGCTGATGCATGGTGGCGTCGGGTGGAGCCCCTGGAATTTCAGACCACTCGACAGCTACCCTGGTCTGAGTTCAAGAAGATGATTTTAGATACGTACTTCTCCACGAGTATGAAGAAAAAGCTGGAAGATGATTTGAAGAATCTCCAGCAAGACAACCGGACAGCATTGGACTATTTTCAGGAGTTCAAGCGGTTACTCAACTGCGTACCTTATGTCGCCAGGGACGGACCCCACCAGGTAGAGCTCTTTGAGTCGGGCTTGCGCCCAGAGATCTATACTCTGGTGCATGCTCAGAGACTACAGACCTTGGAGGAGGCAGCAGAGCATGCCCAGTGGGTTGAGAGGGGAGACCACGTCGTCGCCAGACGTGGGGGCCTGGTCGCTCAAAGCGCTGACAGGAAGCGACCAGCGCAGGACGACGGGGGGCAGGCCAGTTCGTGGAGGCCGCCGCGACCGCCACGGCCTCAGTTTTCCGGCCGCGGACGTTCTGAGCGGCGAGGGCCTGGTGGATCCCAGAGGCCACCGCAACATCAGCAGCAACAGCATTCGCATCAACAGAGATCGCAGTCGCGGCAGCAAGGGCCTCCGCGACAGAGGCAGCAGGCGAGGCAGCCCCAGGCTACGGTTAGGTGCATTTTCTGTCAGGGACAGCATAACTCTGATACATGTGATCTGAGGTTTGGCCGCTGTTATCGATGTGGACAGTCTGGCCACCTCCGAGCTGCCTGCCCATATGCACCATCGACGGCTCCTTCTTCAGCATCTGCTCCTTCTTCGTCTCAGCAGTGGTCGACAGCTCAGCGACCATATGCTCCAGCAAGCAGGCCATCTTCTTCCTATCCCACGGAGTATCGCCCTCCAGCTCAGAGTGGGCGAGTGTATGCTGCGCAGGTAGAGGACTCTCCAGCCGCAGATCATGTGGTGGCAGGTATCACCTTACTTTCTGGCATTAGGACTCGTACATTATTTGATACTGGAGCATCGCATTCTTTTATTAATAAATCATTTGCATCATTACATGGGATAGAGGTAGGACCTTTACCACGTGCACGAGAGGTTCAGATTCCCGATCACACCTTGCACGTGGAGGAGTGTTGTTGGTCCTGCCCGATGCAAATCGAGTCCTGGATTATGCCAGCAGACCTGTTGGTCTTGAGACAGCTGAAGGACTTCGATGTGGTCCTCGGGATGGACTGGCTGGCTCGGTATTTCGCAACTATTGACTGTGCCGCGAGGACGGTCACTTTTAGAGAGCCAGGCCAGGAGATGTTAGTATTCCGGGGATGTCAGAGTGCTTTCTTTGCCTCTATGATTTCGACTTCCCGAGCGAGGCAGATGATCCATCGAGGATGTGTAGCCTTTTTGGCTAGTGTTGTTGAGGGGCCTACGGCGGCGCCGGAACTCGGGAATATCCCTATTGTTCGCGAGTTCCCGGATGTTTTTCCACCTGAGCTGACTAGCATGCCGCCAGATAGGGAGATTGAGTTCGTGATTGACGTAGTTCCAGGAACTGCGCCAATCTCAAAGGCTCCTTACCGAATGGCACCGGCTGAGTTGCGAGAGCTTAAGGCGCAACTCCAGGATTTAATGGATAAGGGCTTTATCAGGCCGAGTGTGTCGCCTTGGGGAGCACCGGTGCTATTCGTGAAGAAGAAAGATGGGTCACTTCGACTATGTGTGGACTATAGAGAGTTAAATAAAGTGACCATCAAGAACAAGTACCCTTTGCCGCGCATTGATGATCTTTTTGATCAGCTGCAAGGGTCTTGTGTCTTCTCTAAGATAGATCTGCAATCCGGTTACCACCAGTTGAAGGTGAAGGCCGAAGATATTCCGAAAACGGCGTTTAGATCACGGTACGGGCATTATGAATTTACAGTTATGCCTTTTGGGCTAACTAATGCCCCTGCCGCATTCATGGATTTAATGAACCGGATTTTCCGACCATACTTAGACCGGTTTGTGGTGGTGTTCATCGATGACATCTTGATCTACTCCCGAAGTGATGCCGAGCATGAGGAACACTTAAGAATTGTGCTGCAACTTCTGCGAGAGAAGAAGTTGTATGCCAAGCTGGCAAAGTGCGAATTTTGGCTTCGGGAGGTGGTCTTCTTGGGCCATGTGATTTCTGCCGCAGGAGTGGCAGTGGACCCGGCAAAGATTGAGGCAGTCCGTGATTGGCCCCGACCGACGACGGTTTCTGAGGTACGTAGCTTTATGGGTTTAGCTGGGTATTACCGTCGGTTTGTGGAAGGCTTTGCGAAGCTTTCCACACCCCTCACTCGCTTGACACGTAAAGAAGTGAAATTTATCTGGAGTGAGGACTGTCAAAGGAGCTTTGAGGAGCTAAAGAATAGACTGATGACCGCACCTATCCTTTCCCTCCCCGTTATGGGAAAAGGATATGTGATCTACAGCGATGCATCACACAGCGGACTTGGTTGTGTGTTGATGCAAGAAGGGAAGGTAATTGCCTATGCATCAAGGCAACTCAAAGATTACGAGAAGAATTACCCTACCCATGACTTAGAACTCGCTGCTGTAGTGTTTGCACTAAAACTTTGGCGTCATTACCTATATGGAGAACACTGTGAAATCTACACCGACCACAAGAGCCTAAAATACCTGTTCACGCAAAAGGAGCTAAATTTAAGGCAGCGTAGGTGGTTAGAGCTATTAAAAGATTATGATGTAGATATCCTCTACCACCCAGGCAAAGCTAATGTGGTCGCTGACGCCTTGAGTAGGAGAGCGGTGCAAAGTTTGTCGATGTTGATCACAGACCAGGCACCGCTATTAGAGGAGATGAGACGGCTCGAGATAGAGGTTGTGTCCCCTGGGGACTCTGCTAGACTGACATCTTTAGTCTTGCAGCCCACTCTGCTAGACAGGATCAAGGAGAAACAGAGTGAGGACCCCCACTTGACCAGGATTAGAGACCAGATTCCGAGTAATCAGTCTGGGGACTTTGCGGTAGATGCCTCGGGAGTACTAAGGTACAGGAACCGAGCATGTGTGCCAGCGGATGCGGAGATCCGAGAGCAGATTTGCGAGAGGCCCATTATACACCTTATACCCTACATCCTGGTGGGACTAAGATGTATAAGGACCTCAAGGCACATTTCTGGTGGAATGGCATGAAAAGGGATGTCGGGAGATTTGTGGCTCAGTGTTTAACTTGTCAGCAGGTGAAAGCTGAGCATCGAGTGCCAGCTGGCAAGTTACAGAGTCTCCCAATTCCCCAGTGGAAATGGGACCACATTACGATGGATTTCGTGGTCGGACTTCCTAGGGCACAAGGAGGAGCAGACGCTATCTGGGTAGTCGTGGATCGACTTACCAAGTCGGCGCACTTTCTGCCCATGCAGACTACGTGGCCACTTGAGCGACTAGCCCAGTTATATCTGGATGAGATAGTGAGATTACATGGAGTACCCGCCTCCATTGTATCAGATAGAGACCCGAGGTTTGTTTCGCGTTTCTGGGGGAGTTTGCAGACAGCCTTGGGGACTGAACTCAGGTTCAGTACGGCTTTTCATCCGCAGACTGATGGGCAGTCAGAGCGGACGATACAAATCCTGGAGGACATGCTTAGGGCTTGCGTCTTGGATTTCGGCGGAGGGTGGATTCGACACTTATCCTTGGCTGAGTTCGCGTACAACAATAGCTTTCAAGCGAGCATTCAGATGGCTCCGTTTGAAGCATTGTATGGACGCAAGTGTCGATCACCGCTTTATTGGAGTGACGTGGGCGAGAGGCGGACCTTGGGACCAGATGTCTTGATAGAGGCAGAAGAGAAGGTCCGAGTGATTCGGAAGCATCTTCAGACCGCCCAAAGCCGACAAAGGAGTTATGCCGATGTTCGGCGACGAGACTTAGAATTTCAGGTTGGAGATCATGTATTCCTGAAAGTCTCGCCGTCCAAAGGAATCAGGAGATTCGGCATTCGTGGAAAACTTAGCCCCCGATATATTGGACCCTTTGAGGTATTGGAGCGTATCGGGCCAGTTGCCTACCGACTTGCACTTCCTCCGAGGCTTGCTGGTGTCCATAATGTATTTCATGTCTCTACTTTGAGGAAGTATGTCTTCGACCCATCGCACGTCATCGACTTCACACCGCTTGAGATCAGCGAGGATTTGAGGTATGAGGAGCGCCCACTGCGAATTCTGGATCGAGAGGTGAGAGAATTGCGCAATCGGGCCATTCCCTATGTGAAGATCCAATGGAGCAATCATGACGAGCGCGAGGCTACATGGGAGCTCGAGTCAGAGATGAGGGATGCTCACCCCTACTTATTCGAGACATCGGACTGAGGATTATTGTTTAGTCTCGTTTCGAGGACGAAACTCTTTTTAGTGGGGGAGGATGTGATGATCCGGACTCCCGCAGAACTGCGCAACATTAAATAGTGACTGTAGGAAGCTTGTACAGTGCAACGAAGCTTGTAGAATCGAAATTGGATATTTAAAATTGACTCTGCGCGAAAATCGGAGCAAATGGGATTTTCCGGGAGCTTTTTACAAAATTTCGGATGAGAATTTGGCGAAACGGACGGCAAAATCGGACTCAGCGCGCGAAAACGGTCAAAATGGTATATTCGCTTTATTTTTCGGCACTTTGGTACTGTTCACCGGAACAGTAACCGCCGGCCGGAATTACTGTTCCGGCGGCGGCGGCCGACGGCGAGCGGCGGCGGGCGGCGGCGGCGGCGGCGCAGGCGCAGGGCAGCGGCGGAGCGCGGAGGAGAGCGGCGCGGGCAGGCGCGGGCAGCGGGCAGGCGCGGGCAGGCGCGGGCAGGGGGCTCGGTGCGCGGTCCATGGGCCAGGCGTGCACCGGGTGCACCGAATTCTTCCCTTGCCACGTGGCGGCACCCGATTGGCTGGCCGGCTTCTAGAAGCTTCTGGATGGGTGACACGTGGCAGCATCCTATGGCCGACATTTTCCGGAAAACCCGGAGCGCGGAGCAACCACGTGCACCACGTGGACACGTGGCAGCCTCCCAGTGGCCCTTGCACCGGCTGTTTCCTGTTTGGGCAACACGTGGCGCTTCCTGGTTGGTCCGTTTCGGTGTTTCGTGTTTGGATCAGATCCCGTGTGGGAATATTCCCTTTTGGCCCACTATATATAGAAGTCCCCACCCCCTCTCTTTGCACCTTGGATTCCGAGCCCTTAGAGAGAGAAACAGAAAAAGTGTTCAATATAAAAGTTGTTCCTCTCTCTCTCTTCTTTCTCTCTCTACAATCTCAGAATTTCTGGAGTTACAGATAGTGAGATATCTGCGACGCGGCGCACTGCGACGATTTTCTTTTTAGGCCCATTTCCCGTCGCAGTTCCGTCGAAAATTCACTGCGGGCTAACCGGGTGGAATTTTTGGACGATTTTTGCGGCAGCGCGACCGTAAGAGGTAGGGCTTCGATTTCCGTATTGATCATTTTGCTCCGTTTCGTACTTTTGGCACAGTTTTCAGGTCCTCTTTGACCCCCTTTTTTACTGTGATGATTTTTGGACAGCACCGACTTCTCCGATTTTTATCTTGACGTAGGAGCGTCAGATCGAGGCGTTTAAAGAGTCGATTTTGATCTACTCTTCGCGAGGAACGCAACCGTGATTTTTCTGGGATTTTAGGAGCTCATTTTAGAGGTGAAAAATTCCTCTTTTCCCGTGCTGTCTGAAAAACAGCAAATATTGTGCTTTTTGGGATTTGTATTTATACCGGGAGCATTGGTTTGCAGGATTGAGGACTGTGGACAACCAGGAGACTACCTGGGGTGTTGTTTGAGCTGTTCAAGGTGGGCGGTTGTTGCTTACCTCATTTTTGACAAGCTCACTGGGATTACTAGAAATCCCCTAAAATATGACAATTAACGAGAACAATTGGGACAAAGTAACATGATAATTGATGAGAACCCTTGGGACAACTAACAGGACAACTAACAGGACTACTAACAGGACTACTAACAGGACTACTAACAGGACAACTAACAGGACAATTAATGAGAACCATTGGGACAAATTAATATGACAAATGACAAGGACCGCTGGGATAAACTCCCCTAAAAATTAATATAACCCCACAAATGATATGATGACTTATATTGGGACACTGTGATTGAGACAAAGGCTATGATCTCGCATGCAAATGACTTTTATTCAGTAAATCAATTGTTTTAAACCTTTGACTCTATTTTACAACTTTTAAAAATAAAAACAGTTGCATGCATGCCCGGACATCAGGTAAGGCCACTATTCATTGCTACACTATCATATTGGGATTTGAACATGTTTTATTGTTGTCCTTTGCATTCAGATATTGTTGCTCAAGTGTGAGCAGGGGTTTGGGATAGTGTAGCCAAGGTTGTGCTAGATTGTGGACTTGTGGGGTATTGCGGTGACCGCGGACAGTAGGCGGTCGACCAGAGGATTATCCTTGCATCAGATTGGGGTTGAGTCTGGTTTATTGCGTCAGTTGGGGATCTGGTTTTCCTAGTGGATGGTTTCCCACTTTGATCATAGTCATGATCCAGTCCTGCTGATTTATGACACCTCTGATACTTATTACTGAGATACTTTACTCGTGTGGGTCGCTCCCCTCGAGTGCCACTCCGGAGTGTGTTACAACATTATCCCCTATCGGCACCCCCGATTTGGCCAACATTATCCCCTATCGGCATACCCGATTTGGCAAATACTATTCCCCATCGGCGTTATACCCGATTTGGCAAGGCACAGCAGGAAGTACCAGTTTTGCTAGTGACACTAGATTGAGTTCATTCAGACAGGCATTTATACACTGATTCATACATTTTCTTGGCATTTAGAGGCATGGTGGTGGTAGTTTCCTTTTTATCAGCAGTCTTTATAGCTTACAACTGTTCTTTCCTGTTGCCTCTAGTAGTCCTAGTGGGTGCGTCAGAGTTGAGGTTTTACCCACTAGGGGAGGCTACTGGTTTATCTGGTAGTTCTCACCCCCATTGTTATTTTTCTGTCCCTTTCTCCTCCCTTTCTTTTGCAGAGTCGTCTGCGGGAGCCGCTAGGCCATCGGCAGCTGATAAAGGTAAGGGGATCGCTGAATAAATAGATCTCCTGTGAGGCCGAGAGCTATTAGACAGATAATACACCCTCCACTCAGACTGTGCTATTCTCCTTTTATTTTGGGTCTGGCTTCTGCCAGCTGAATGTACTATTTTGGTGAGCTGGGAGATTATTGTACTTATTACAGTTATATTTGTATTTCCAGTCTGAAATACTATGTGGTTCTTCTATTCAGCTCGATGTTATGCTCTTTTACTGTTCATATTATATCAGAGCAGGTTACCAGCGCTTCGTGTTCGCGGGAAATCCCGTGTGCACGGCGGATCTGTTGGCGAGCCCGGGTTCCGGGGCGTGACATTGAGGGCAAAAAAATAAGGCACGACGATCATGACTTCTTGGATTAGTATAATATAAAATTTTGAAACATTTAGATTTAATTAATTTTCTTTCATTGAATTCGAATTAACATTGTACTAGAAAGCTCAAATCTCAAACATAGCTCTTTATAATAACTTAAACTATTGAAGAATAATAATTATTTCACATTAAATACAAATAGCTTTGAGGACAAAAAAATTAAGACAACCCTACAGCTTTTTGGTTGGAATAATATAAAATTTTAGGAGCTACAAGCAAGAAAAAAAAAAAAAAGGAAAAGTGAGAAAAAAAAAGTGACTTTATATTTTAATTAAATATTTTTTTTAAAAAAAAAATAAGCAAAACGAATAGCTAGAATGTTATCTTTTTTCACAAAAAAAAAAATAATCTAAAATTTAGAGCCCCATTAGCAATATTAAATAAAATTAGCGAAACGGATAGCATATTATTTTTCTCAAAAAAAAAAAAAAAAAAAGAGAAGAGTAATTTGTAGCAATGGTTCACCTCATAGAGAGAGAGAGAGAGAGAGAGAGAGAGAGAGAGAGAGAGAGAGAGAGAGAGAGAGAGAGAGAGGAAGAAGAAATAAAAGCTCATAATTAACAACTCAAATTTTCTTTTTTCCTTTGATATAATATCTAATCAATGGATATATAAGCATTTCATGTCCAATTTAAAAATTATTTAATTTTGTAAAATCATTAACATTATCTTAAAATTCCTCTTACTACACTCTTAAATGCATAGAACCATACAAAATTTTACATGTTTGCAATGTTGCATATAGCTATCACTACAACAATTTTTTTTTTTTTTTTTTTTTATATACTTATTAATACTTAAAAGCATTCAAATATAATCTAGCATAATATTTAAAAGCATAAGTAAATAAAAAATCATCATGTATATATTGATGCTTATGCCAAGTGTCGATAAAAGATATTTTGACATTTTAAAGTGTCAGAATTTTTTAAATCTTGACTTTTTAAAACATCAAAAAATTAAAAATAATAATAAAATTTATTAAGTTAATAAATTAATTTAATATCATAGAAGATTCATGTAACGTATTTTTTCAAGCATCAGTATTTGTTATTTTGTAAATTTTTAATTTTTTAATGTTTTAAAAAGTCAAAATAAATTAATTTAATACCATACAAGGTTTATATAACGATGTTTTTTCAAACATCGGTATTTGTTATCTTGTAGGGAGGCTTCGGTATTTGTTATCTTGTAGGGAGGCTTGGAGATGCTTTTGCAGAGCGTCGTCTAAAAAATAATTTTATATTGATATTTTTTTATAGTGTATTTAAATTTTAAAATTGTAATATTTCGCATCTAAACTTTCAAAATTCTATATTTACACTACAACAAAATTGTATTATAACAACACTTTTAAGTATTTTTAAAATCTGAAAAAAATATTGTTGGTAAAAAAAATCGATATTTATTATTAGTGCCACTATATGTGCAGTTGTTAGGGTGTATAGTGACACATTATTATAATGTGTCTCAAATATGTGTGCATATAATCTAATTTTGGATATAGATAAAATATAAATAGGACACTTGTATAAAAATATCACAAAAATATATTCTTATAATCTAATTTTATTATAGTCTTAAACCATCTAGCTCTATATTCCATCAATTTAAAATAATTAAAATTATCCAAATGGTCAGTAAATAGGAAGACTTCCCACCAGCAATATATCAGGGCTTTTTTGATGTCAAAATTTAGTTTACAGTTAAAAAAAAAAAAATTATATATTTGATTGTTAAAATTATGATTATTAAAAGTTAAACATTATAAAATAGTCAATTTTATCGCGAAAATTAAAGTTCAGCATTAAAAAAGATTTATCCATATCACTTGCACGCATTTTCTATTGTTTCTTGACCAATTTGACCATTGTTAGTCATTTAAACTGATAGAATATGGATCTAGATGATTAATTGCAAAAAATTTATAGCTCAAATTACAAATGTTAAAATTTTATATTTTAAAAGATTATCGGTAAATGAACGAAAATTCAGATGATTATGATGCATTTAACTCTAAATTATTTATAGTACCATTGTACTCTAGCCCCGTAGGATTTGAAGTCAGAATCTCCTACTTTAATATCATGTAAAATTAAATAAAATAATTATTGTATTTTAAGACTGCGTTTGGTTCAGGTAGTATAAGTTAGAACTGCTTATTTTAGGAATAAATATAAATTTTGAAATGAGTAGAAATAAGATTAATTTTGTGTTTGGATAAAAATAAAAATAAAACAAATAGAGTTTAAATAGTTAGATTGGAATATTGAGAATAAGAGTAATTATAATTTAAAAATAATAATATTTTATCTACCTAATTAACATAAAAATATTAATTAAATAATAATTTAACTTATTTAATTAAATATTGCTAGATAATCCTAAAAATATTAATTGATAAAATAATTAACAATAATGAGTATTATTAATAAAAAAAAGTTAATTAACTACAAATAATTTAATAAATTAATTAGTTAATTATTTAATATTTAAATAATTAATTAATAAAATAATTAAATTAGTCAAAATATTAAATTAATTAAAAAATTAATATAATAATTAAAATTATATTTATTTTAATTAAGTTTATTCTCAAGTCGCATGGTATCAAATTTGTTCTAAAAAAAAAAAAAAAAAAAAAAACTGAAATAATAATTTTAATCTTAAATCAACTTAATCTAAAAAGATAAAAATTATATTCTTATTGATAACCATACGCGTTTGAAGAATAGGACAAAAATAAAATTTTAAATAAAATTTTATTCTATATCTTGTTTCCCAACAAAACAAAGCGGTGCCTAAAAAAGTTTAAGTCTTTGAATACAAAGTATAAGAATTCAATAAATGTTGTACTTTTTACTTAAAAAAGCACCTCTTTGAGCCCTAGTGATATGCTAAGTTTAGATGGTGGAGACATGGGCTTTACCAAAGTCATGCAAAAGGCATGGAAAAATTTCCCATAGAATCAATCTAAGATGCTAATATTGGTAAATGTATAGGGATAGGGCTCAAAAATAAAAAATCAAAAAAAAAAAAAAATCAAAGAAGATTCTTTTCATGTTCTTTATCTATTTTCTCTACCCATCACATGTTCTCTTTTGCTCTAATTTTCTTAGTAAGCATGCAAGTAAAGCCATGTTTTCTTTCTTCTTCCTTATCTTTTCTCCAGAAATTGTTGCCTACTTCCAGGCAATTTCAGCTCACACTTCTAAACAGAGCCATCTAACTTACATTAATTTTCAAAATCAAAAAAATATTATACCTAATGGGACTGCAGAGTTTGATTGATCATCAGCTGCTAGAGTAGTTGATTGAGAGTTTTTTTTTTTTTTTTTTTTTTTGAGAGAGAAAAGTAGCATGCTACCCGCTTCGTTTATTTTTTAAATAAACTTAGCTAGAAATGTGAAGCAACTAGGCTTCGAACTCGCGTCACGAGCATCAACCACCAAATCCTTTGCCACTTGCTTCGAACTCGGGTCACGAGCATCAACCACCAAACCCTTTGCCACTTGCACTAAGGACGGTTGATGTAGTTGATTGAGAGTTGTTGTTAAGATCATAGTGACTAAGTTCGAGTTCGAAATCCTCTAGTCGGTAGGTTTAGGTTTAAGTCCACGATTTTCACTACAATAAAATTATGCTATAGCGACGTTTTTAACTATTTTTAAAATTTTAAAAAAAAATACCGCTAATAAAAATACCGATACTTATAATTAATGTCGCTATATGTGTAATCGCTAGGGTGTATAGCGATATATTATTGTAATGCGTCCCAAAAATATATTCTTATAATTTAATTTTGGATATAGATGAAATATAGATAGGACACTTGTATAAAAATATCACAAAAATATGTATATATTACTTAATTTTGTTATACTGTTTATAATTTAATATTCAAAATTTAGGAGGGCCCCCAAATACGCGTAATAGAAAAAAAAAGAAAAAAAAGTCGGTGATAATGAAGCTTTGCGGCAAGGTTAAATTACACACCACCCCCACTGCCAAGGCTAAATTGCATCTTTGGTCATCAAGCTTTGCTGCACATGACACTTCACTTTTCAAATTTTAATCTATTGCAATTTTTAACTCAAATTTTTTTAAACTATTATAATTAAGTTTTACGGTCTAATTTAGTTGATTAAATAAAAATACTTTATTAATACGGTACTGATTTGATAGTGTATTAAGATGCCGCATTGCTACCGCATCATCATCGAAATATTAATTTTTAATCGACAATATATTTGAAAAAGTTTGAGCTAGAAATCATCGCAGATTAAAGTTCGAGGCCCAAAATGTTATTATCCCTAGAGTGACTAGAGTTTTGAGGATCAAAAATACAATTTATCTAAAAAAAAAAAAATACATTTTTTGTGTACATATTATATCCTATCTATTTTGAAATATGATAAATTTTACTGGTCACTTTGAAGTGACTAGTAAAAAAGTTTTCACTCCAGAATAGATGGGCCGGATGTACATCGTACATCCGAAATAAGATGTATATGTAGACTACAACTGCGGGGGTCTACATCATTGGAGGCAAAAAAAAAAAAACAAAGATAAAATAAGACTTTTTTATTCCAACAATTCTTGATGGTTTGAATTTGGCAAAATTTGAGTGCTGAGTCAGTTGGATTTTGGCATGTCTTAAAGATTTTGAAGTGTGAAAGAGAAAAAGAGGTGGATTGTCCCATATATGAATATACCCACATGGAGAACATGCTAAAAGTTATAACCAATGAGATTTGATTAAACAAGTCTAGGTGCTATAGTCCTCCCCCTGTTTTTTTTTCCTCATCCACCCTTTTTTTTTCCTTTTTTTTTCTTTTTTTTTTTACCTTTCATTTTGGGTGGATTTTGTGTGGAGAACAACTTTACCTTCATGCAGCAGCTTTGAAAATACTGAGCTTTGGAAAAAAAAAAAAAAAAAAAAAAAAAAAAATTGATACATGTACACTATACAATATGGTGTATTGGGGTCGCCCTGTTTCCTTGGCGGTCGGGTTAGGTTAATTTTTATGTTATTTTTTTTCCTCCTTAACTGTTTTATTCGGAGCTGGTCGGGACGACAACGAATTTTTAGTAAAATTTTGACGGATCAGAAAGGATTAAAGAAAGAAAAAAAGTTTTTCGCCTCCTTTCTGAGTGGATCATAGCAAAATTAAAATGAGTTATTATTATTTTTTTATTATTTCTGGTCCCTATTTACCTCCCTACTCAAGGTTTACCTAGTGTATATCCTAGTGTATATCTTATGCATATCACCTAAAGGCTTTAAAATTCTATTTTGGTTTTCAATATTAAAACAAATTAATAAAGTTAGTAAGTAAATATGGTTTTTTTTGATTCTGGAGTGTAAATCTTACATCTATTAGCATCGCTTTTTGAAAAATTGGCAATTGCAAATTAAATTTCTGTAGCTTATATTTTCAGGAGTGATTTGTTTTATCGATTTGTAACATTTTAGAAATAAATAAGCTAAATCTACAGCCAAAAAATATTATGTATTTTCTATTTGAAGTGATGATTTTGTCATTCGTAGCAATCAAATTTCAATACACTGATGAATTCTTGTCCTTTACGAATTATTCTTCAAAATTTTGCTCATGTCCAGCATATATTTCAAGCCAAAAATTTACAGCATTTTAGAAAAAGTCACGAATCCGTAAAACAAATGGCTCTTTAACGGTGACTAGATATTATATATAGTTAGTCCGTTACATCAGTCATGAACACCAGCTTTTTGTCTTTTTCATTTCTTCCGTTCTTTAATTCTTTTCCGTGTAAAATGTTGCATCTTTTTGCGATTCAAAAGTAAAAAGAAACGACGCAGAATGAAGCGAGATGGGCCACTACAATGCACCACTCACATGATGTACTAAGTGCGAGCAATTCATTTTCCATAATAACTGGTACTTTTTACTAAAATGTGATAAAAAAGAAGAGAGAGAGAGAGAGAGAGAGAGAGAGAGAGAAAGTGAAATAGTGTGGAAAGCTTTTCACACATCAACAAGATTGTAAGCTCAAATTCAGCAAAAAAAAAAAAAAAAAAAAAAAAAAACAAGTGCCAGAGATGATGCAATAATAACTTGGAATTTATTAATCGGTTAAAAATAAAAAATTCTTTTTTTTTTTTATCAAAAAATTTAAAAATAAAAAAACAGAAAAATTATTGGGGTAAATTGGACCACAAGTTTCCAAGTTTTTAGGGAAAATTCAATTCGTACTATTTTTTTTTTTTTTTTGAGAGAAAGGTAGCATGCTACCGCTTCGTTTATTTTTTAAATAAATTTAGCTGGAAATATGAAGCAACTAGGCTTCGAACCCGGGTCTCGGGTATCAATTCTCAAAGTCTATTGAGTTACAGTGTTTTCTTTATATATAAAGTGAACGACGCGAACGTACGAGAATGCACATGAGACATTTAAACAAATTTTCTCTTAAATTATTAAGAAATAAAGTGGAGTGTGAGTTTGAAAATTTCGCTAAAAGTGGGCCATTAAAGCCTTGGGCTTTAGGATTGGGCTTCGATTGGATCGGGTCGGGCTCGAGTGCGACTCAGCCCTAAATTAAAAATAGGGGCAATTTTCTATATACCCCTACAAATTTCTCTATTTTCAGATTTATCCCTCTTAGAAGGCTAATATTAAAACTACCCTTCTTACATTCCAACTTCTTTCCAAAATATTCCTGAAGTTAAACTCTGTTAGTGTACCGTTTGGAGCTGCCGTTATCTGTGTGAAATTATCATTTTGCCCTTTCAAATATACCCTTCTACTATAACCAACTTTTCTTATGTACCCTTAAAATTTTCAATAGTTTTGATAGATAGGGACAAAATAGGTATATATGATAGTTTTCAACTCCGATTATTATTTAACTCTAGTTTAACCCTAGTTAACTTAACAAAGAAAAACGGTATGGGTATTTTTAATAACGGTGGAACGTATGAGGGGCATATTGGAAAGAACAAAATAAGAAGGATAAATCAAATATTTCTTCAGATTTCAAGGGTACACAGGCAATTATCACTTAAAAATATATTTAACACCTCCGCTCGCTGACGCTGATGATGATGTAAGAGATGACGATTTAATTATTATTATTATTTTTATTTTAAAATTTTACTCTATTATATTATATATATGGATATTATATATAAGGCATGAGAGACCTGGAATAGACCAAATAATTCAAAAATAAATTTAACATTATCAATGTAGTCACAAATTAAATAATGAAATTATCTAAAAGGAAGAAAATTAGAGGAACTCTATGCAAATGTTTAAAATGTAGTAAGCTCATTGCAAGAGAGAATAAATGTCTTTTGCTTATAAACCCCTTATAACTACTCAAAATTTTTAAATTTGTTCTTCTATTTTTAAAATACCCTTCCAATGATATTTCGGTCCACCAGAAGAAATTACATATTTTTAAAATTTTTAAGGGCATATTAAATATTATTTCTAAAAAATGCTACATATATATTTTATAATAGGGTGTATATCTTCTATCCTAAAAATTCAGAGATTATAATTTTTTTTAAAAAAAATTAGTAATAAAATAAAGGAAAAGACACGTTGGTTAATCCAAAACTTTTGAGGGCTAGAGTGTAAATTTTACACACTATTAATTATCATAATGTGTATATATATAGATAGTATTTCTCAAATAAAAAATAAAAAAATAAAAAAATATTTTTTATTATACATATTAAATGGAGTGTACATCTTACATTTCATATATCTCAAAATGAATTATACTTCGTACATCTAAAAATAAATATGTGGATAGCATTGCTCATAAAAATAAGGCTAAATGCGGTAAACTTTCTAAAAATATTCATCTTTTCACTCTCCCTTCTTATCTTTTAAAAATTTATATTTTGTCCTCTTAAAATTTGAAGCAATAGCGTTAATGCGATATAATCCAAAAATTGAAATTTTATGGTACAATCAAATAACTTCCTCAAACACCCATTACAATTTTAGGAATGCATATGAATTTTTTATTTTTCTTTAAATTAGATAACTGTATAAAAAAAAATGCTTACTATTTGCTATTAATTTTTTATTTTCCATCATTTTTATGGAACAGTAAAATAAAGTAACGGTGCCTCGTTAAGTGCTAAAATTTTAAAATTGGAGGGCGTAAAATAGAGACTTTTAATAAATAGGAGGTAAAATGAAAATATGTATATTTATAAAGAAGGGTTTTATGCAGTTTAGCCTAAAAATAAAAATATTTAGAGATTAACTTTTTTGAATTTTATATATATATATATATATATATATATATATATATATATATATATATATATATATATATATATTCTCCAAGCATATTTTGCTATGCTATTAGTAGCAATTACGAAATTTTCGAATTGACTTAGATTTGATATAATATATTTAAAATATTTAAAAAATAAAATTTAAAAATAAAATTTGATAATAATTTAAAAAATTCGAATGGTCATAAAGGCATAATCAATTCGCATGTTTTGAACTTGACTCGATTTATTTCAACATCTCGCCTCTTCGAACGCGGACTGCGGCTCAGCTTATTCTGATATCTCGACGCACCTACATAATAATTTTTATCGCAGATTTTGAATCTAATTTATAAATCTTAAAAATACGAAAATTCTATTCTTTCTATTCAAATATATAGAAAGAAAAACAATTCTTCTTTTCTCTAGTTTAATTATCAAAAATAAAAAAGGAAAATATGTTTTCGGCATTTCCAAATCTTACAAAATTTATAGGGTATACCCCTGTTTAATCAAAAAAAAAAAAAAAAATCTTACAAAATTACAATTTGGATAATTAGTAACTGCGATTGATTGGAGGGGCTTATTAAACTATGTCAAAAGTGAAAATTTAGTTGTTTATTATAATATTACTGATTATAATACTACTTATACCACTTTCATATTAATAAAATATTAATATTTAGCCGACAAAATTAAATTATAAAATTTGAATATAATAATTTAAAAAATTTAAATAAAAAATTATAATAAATTAGAATTTAGACATAATTTTTATTATGTCTTTAAAAATTTAAAAAATATCTTATTTACTCCTTTAGGGGAATAAAATACCCAGGTTGATTTTAAAAAATTTCCTGAAACATCCCCGTTTTTTCTAAAATTTACTCATAGGATTGATTTTTAGAAAGATATTTTGGTAATTTATGGATAAATTTGAAAATTTTTAATAATAGTGAGGGATAATAAATAAGAAAAAGTCCCTAAAATTATCAAAATACCATGGAGCTTATATTTTGAGGTCCAAACTTGCCATTTAGCATTCCCACTATAAATAGCGTCCTGGTGTGGGATTTTTCTTTGTTGGGGTCTCAGTGCTGCTTCAATTTTTAATTTGGGAGAGGTTTAATAGGTGAGTTTTTTATTTTGAACAAATAATTCTCTTCCATGCTAAAATAGGTGACGATTTGATGCCCATATTCCATTTGATACTTGTTTTTTTTTTTTTTTTTTTTATTCCCTCTCTTAATCTCCTCTTGTTTTGTTTGTAATACAATTCAATTTTGCATATCAACTGTTGGTTTGATGATTGAATTTGTCTTAAATTAGGGTTTTAATCCTTAATAGATTCTGATCTGAGAACAAAATTGTGGATTATTTTTTTTCTGTGTTTTGTTTCATGCCTACCAAATGTTTGATTGAATGTCTCACAAAGATTTTGCTTTAATTAGTACTGTTCCTATGCTGTCAAATGATGCTTTTTTGTGAAGAAAGGTTTGATTTTGGTTGGTGTTTTGATTGTACATACTTATGATGTTTGCTTGCTGACAAAGAAGCTGAATCTTTTTTTTTAATCTTGGAATTTTGGGAAGAATCAGATGTCGGAGTTGGCCGAGGAGGAGGAGGATGCAATTGGCAGTACCTGCGAATGCAAAAAAGAGATTGAGATTTTAGTGGGATCTGAATGGAAAAGACACAAAAATGGAAATGGATCGTCCGCTCCGGGAGATGATAACTTTTACTTGCCGCTTCTCAGCGATGACATTGCCCTTCTTATCTTGGCGAGACTTCCGCGCTCAAAGTACTGTGATCTTCGCTTGGTGAACCGGCGGTTCTGTTCTCTAATAAGAAGCGGTGAGCTCAATGGGATACGAAAGAAGCTCGGGATTAAGGAGCCGAAAGTTTTTTTCCTTTCAAGTGAAGCTCACTATTATTGTTATGAACCATATACCAGGTCCTGTTGGGACCTCCCTGTATGCCCAACCATTCCATATCTTGTCGAGGAATTGTTCTGTATGGGAACACATCTTCTTGTGATGGGAACAATCACTCAGTGGAGTTATTCAGATATTTGGAGGTACGAATTAGAGTTAAACCGGTGGTTCAACGGTCCTAAGATGATCACACCAAGATGTTTTTTTGCATCTGCAAACTGTGGTAGTGTGGCTTGTGTTGCTGGAGGGATGTATCAAGTTAATTCGGAGGTTCTGAATACCGTCGAGAAGTATAATCCTGAAAGCAAGTCATGGGAACCATTCCTCCCCAGTATGAGCAGGCGAAGATATTTTTGTTCAGGATTTTATATGGATAGTAAGTTTTATGTTATCGGTGGCCGAAATGAGAATGGTGAATTACTTACTTGCGGAGAATGTTATGATTTTGAGCGAAATGTGTGGGAACTTATTCCTAATATGATAGAAAATGATACATCTACGACCTTTGACCCCTATAGACTCACAAATTTCATGGTAGTTGTAAATAATGAGTTGTATTATTTGGAGTCCCCTTCTCATCATCTCAAGGTGTACTTGAAAAACAAAAATACATGGAAGAAAGTGGGTAGTGCTCCAGTGAGCCTCAAAAAGAGTTATGGAGTGGGATTAATGTGTTTGGGGAATGAACTACTTTTATTCGGTAGAAGACTGCACAATCACTCTACTCAAGAGATCGTTCTGTGCTTTTGCACACCTAGTCCTGAATTAGATGATGTAGAATGGAATGTCCTTGATTTCAATGATCGAGAGGGGAACCTGTCCTTTTGTCATTGTTGTGTAATGATGGTTTAATTTGACAATTAAAGCAGAACTGGAGCAGGCAAATCGAGTGTAATTTGCTTGACAAGTGTTAGTGATCATTTTGTTTGTGTATTTTTCAGCATGTAAAAGCTTTGCTTGTTGATTATCTCCTAGTTGAGTTTTCACAGCAGAACAATGTGTCGTTTATGTACTAGCTGATGTTGCTTATTTTGATTAATGGAAAGTTAAATATAAATTTAATGAATTTTGTTTTCTCCTGGCGCTGTAAATTATACTTCGTTGAGGTTTCCATGTAAAATATCAATTACAGTAAGATTGGAAAAGTTTTTGCTGGTATAAGTTCTGCTTAATAGATGTTTAATGTTATCTTAATTACCAGCAAATAAAGCTAATTTTTTTGAAAAAAAACTTTTATTTGCTTTGATTTGTAGTATTTGGATTTCATAATTTGATATAATTTATTGCTTAATAGCTGGTTTGTACCTTGGTTAAAGCAAATTAGAGAAGCGTAATTTAAACAAAATTTCATTAAAATTTGAATGGCACAATAGTCCCTGGAGAAGTGTTCAAATTTTTATTTTTATTTTTTTCTTTAACGGAAAATGAACTTTCCAAAATCCTTGCTTTTTAACAATTTTTTTTTAAAAAAAAATCAATGCATATGGTAGAATCATAAATTTGCAGAATCACACTTTAGAAAGTACCATTGAAATTCTAACTGTTTCTTTTTCTTGAACAATTAAAATCCAGTAATAAAAAAAAAAAGTTTTGCATTAAATATCTTATTTGTTATTATAAAATAAGCTCAATACTTTATCTGATATTATAGAATAAGCTGATGAACAAAATTAATTTGAAAGATAAATCAGAAAAAGGAACAAAAGCAGGTTGTAGTAAAAATTCAGTATAGTGATCAAGTACACTAATCATGTGGTTATCTACTAATCATACATCATACTCAGCAAAAATTAAAGCTTTATTATTGTTGGCTTCTTAAATTTTTAAGAACTGAAATAGTCCATGCTCAACCCTCCAACTAGAGATGTCAACGGTTGAATTTGGGGCGAATTTTTAAAAATTCGAATCCGAATCCGACTACCAAATTCGAAATCCAAATTCGAATCCGTCGAATTTAAAAAATTCATATTCAAATTCGAGTCCGATCAAAAATTTAAAACTTGAACTCAAATCCGAACTCAAAAATCGAAACCCGAAACAATTAAATCCAAATCCAAAACAATTATTTCTTTTTTTTTTTTTTACAATATTTCAAATTATATTAAATAAATCCATGTGTTTAATATTAAATAAATTCATTCTGTTCAAATTTGAATTCGCATAAAATTTTGAATATCCGTTGACATTGAGATCCCTCCTTCAACTGATCCTTTGTCCTAGGTTTTGATGTTTTTCTTTTATATTTAGAAAAATTATATAAGGAACCTCTTAATTATAGATCATTTTAAATTGGTCACACAGTTACAATTCTTTTCAGTGGCGTTATCCTCAACTCCATGATTATTTTATAAGTTACTTTTATTAATAAAATATAAAGTTTTATTAAATATTATAATAATCATATTATTTTTAAGTAAATGCTAGATATACATTTTAAAATAAATATATATATGGTGGGTGGAATGTAAGAAATACATCCCAAAATGATCAGTGAATTATATTACATTATTGAATAAATAGGGTATAAGAAATACATCCAAACTAATTAAATTGATTAAATATTAATATATTATTGAAGTAAAAATAACGTAAAATCTATTAATCTATTAATTCTATATTAAGTCTCTATGCTGACGTGGCAATATTTTCTATCTTTTCATTTTTTTTATTCATCGTTGTCTCTTTACTTTCTCACCCGACGTTCATTCATCTTCCCCCTTATTCTCTCTTTCTCGATCCTGCACCCTGCGCATTCCCCATTCCCTCTCTATCTCTCCTTCCCACCCACATGTCCTTTCTACCGCGCTCTCAAGATTTAACCTCTTATATAAGTCAATGAATTCGAACTCCTGAGGTATAGGTGGCAGATCCATAGGCGACGGCGACGGCGACGGCAACCACCACAGCGGCAGAGGTCAGGGCCATCAGTGCCCGGGGCAGGGAGGCCGCGGAGTGCGACTTCGGGCAAACCGTGGCTCTAAGTTCTTCACCCCCAAGAGGCAATCCGAATTCTTGGTGCTCATTTTCAACCTCTTCCAAAAGGGTTAGATCCTGAGTATTCCAAATTCGTCGTAAGATGATCTTATTCTGTAATTTGGTATTGAATTGATATTTTCAAGATCTTAGAATAATTTATTTATACTGTTGTGATGGATTGTATATGAATTTAGCTATAATAATATCTACACGCTGCATTGCACAGATAACTAGACCGGTATTAATTATTATCACAATATTAATTATAATATTATTACATTATTTACACATTAATATTTAGCTTATTAAATTAGCTTATAAAATTTGATTGTGATAATTTAAAAAATTTAAAACAGAAATTGTAACAATTTAAAATTTGACAGTCAAAATGTCAAGCGCTCATAGTTTGAGGACCAAACTTGCAATTTAGCCTTCCCATGAGATAAATACCTCCCTTTCCTTTATAGCAGTGATTTGGAATTTGCCATTGCTGGGGCATCATCGACGCTTCAATTTTTCATTTGGGGGAGGCGTAATATGTGAGATTTTGATTTTGAATTAATAATCCGATTCCATGCTAAAATGGGATACTTGTTTTAATTTAATTTAATTTAATTTTTCTCTTTTAATTTCCTCTTGTTTTATTTGTAATACTGTTCAATTTTGCATATCAACTGTTGTTTAAATGATTGATTTTGTCTAAAATTAGGGTTTTACTCTTTAGTAGTTCTGATCTGAGAACAAAAATATGTATGAAAAAATTTCTGTGTTTTGTTTCATGCCTACCAAATGTTTGATTGAATGCCTCACAAAGATTTTACTTTAATTAGTACTGCTCCTGTGGTGTCAAATGATGCTTTTTTGTGAAGAAAGGTTTGATTTTGGTTGGTGTTTTGATTGTGCTACATATAATGTTTGCTGACAAAGAAGCTGAATTTTTTTTTATCTTGGAATTTTGGGAAGAATCAGATGTCGAAGGCCGATGAGGATGCAATTGGCGGTACCTGCGAATGCGAAGAAGAGATTGAGATTTTAGTGGAATCTGAAGAAACAAGCCGTGAAAATGGAATTGGATCGTCCGTTCCGAGAGGCGGCTGTTCACTGACAAGGACAAGGACAAGGACGGATGTGGATAACTTTTACTTGCCGCCTTTCAACGATGATATTGCCCTTCTTATCTTGGCGAGACTTCCGAGCTCAAAGTACTGTGATCTTCGCTTGGTGAGCCGGCGCTTCTGTTCTCTAATGAAAAGCGGTGAGCTTCATAAGGTGCGAAAGAAGATCGGACTTCAGGAGCCAAAAATTTTCTTACATTTAGAAAAGGCCCATTATCAGTGTTATGAACCATATACCAGGTTATGTTGGGACCTCCCTGTATGCCCATACGACGAAACCACTGCATATCGTGCCAAAAAATTGTTTTGTGTGGGAACACATCTTCTTGTGTTGGGAATAATCAGTGGGGGCATTGATCTTTGGAGTGACTCAGATATTTGGAGGTATGAATTGGAGTTAAACCGGTGGTTCAATGGTCCTATGATGATCACACCAAGATTTTTCTTCGCATCTGCAGACTGGTAGTGTGGCTTGTGTTGCTGGTGGGAAGCAACAAGTTAGTGAGGAGGTTCTGAATAGCGCCGAGAAGTATAATCCTGAGAGCAAGTCATGGGAACCGCTTCCTAGTATGAACAGGCGAAGGAATTTTTGCTCAGGATTTTATATGGATAGTAAGTTTTATGTTATCGGTGGCCGAAATGAGAATCGTGATTTACTTATGTGCGGAGAATGTTATGATTTTGAGCTGAATGAGTGGAAACTTATTCCTAATATGGTAGAAGATGATACACCTACGACCTTTAACCCCTATCAACCTGCAGATTTCATGGCAGTTGTAAACAATGAGTTGTATTATCTTGAATTCCCTTCTCGCCATCTCAAGGTGTACTTGAAAAACAACAACACATGGAAGAAAGTGGGTAGGGTGTCGGCGAGCATAGAACTCTACGAGGGTAGGAGAATGGCATTAAAGTCTTTAGGGAATGAGCTACTTTTAATCAGTAGAACGCTGCGCAATCTCTCTACTCTAGAGATCATTCTGTGCTTTTGCACACCTAGTCTTGAATTAGATGACGTAGAATGGCATGTCCTTGATTTCAATCATCAAGGGAGGAACCCGTACATTTATAATTGTTGTGTAATGATGGTTTAATTTGACAATTAAAGCAGAACGGGGGCAATCAAATCGAGTGTGATTTGCTTGACAAGAGATTGATGACAATGTTAGTATTCATTTTGCTTGTGTATTTTCAAGCATGCAGAGTTTTGCTTGTTGGTCATCTCCTAGTTGAGTTTTCACAGCAGAACAATGTGTTGTTTATGTAGTTGTTGATGCTGCTCATTTTGATTAATAAAAAGTTAAATATAAATTTAATGAACTTTGTTATCTCCTAGAGCTGTAAATTATTCTTCCTTCTTCAATTGTTTAAATCTTTAGTTCTATAGATTTTGAGGTGCAAAATATCAATGACAACAAGATTGGAAAAGTTTTTCCTGGTATAAGTTATGCTTAATAGATGGTTACTGTTATCCTGAGTACCAGCAAATAAAGCTAGGGTATTTTATTTATTTATTTATTTATTTATTTTTGGGATGCTATTAGGTACTTTGTTTTGTAGTATTTTGATTTTATAATTGATTGTTGGCATTCAAGAATTTAAGTGCTCATTGATTTAAGTCGTGACCAACGTAGCGTAATTCTTACCAACAATATATCAGCATGATACTATCAAACCGTTGACATTAATTATTGACATTAATCATTAATCATTAATTTTAAAAAATCGAGTTGTTAGAAAATTGTATAATCAATTTACTTAAAATGTATTTCGAATATTTTTTGGCTCAATCCAACCTACCACTATTTCAAACGTAACTCGACCTAATCCGGCTTCCCGTCGCATGGCAGCCTCCCGTCGTGTGGCACAGTGCTGGCCTCGCACCGTATACTATGATATTCTGCTTAATCGTTAATTATTGTTATCTTAATTTTTCTGCTTAATCGTTAATTATTGTTATCTTAATTTTTCTGCTTATTCGTTAATTATTGTTATCTTAATTTTTCCAGCAAATAAAGCTAGTGTTTTTTTGAGCTTTTAGGTATCTTGATTTGTATTCTTTTGATTTCATAATTTGATTGTCAACGTCTAAGGATTTTTGTTTCCATCCACAAAAGCCATGCTCACCGCCCACGCTAATAAAATATTATCTTGCTTCTGTAAAATGATTGATACTAATAATTAATTTTACAATTTTGTGCAATAGAAAAAATATAATGAATTCACTTAAAATGTATACTGCCACATGGCATGATATTGATTCCTTTAAGCCAATACTAGTGAAGGAATCCGCACGATATCGGAGATAAAAATTATAGTAAAAATTTAAAAAAATATAGTAAAAACTTATATATTAAATAAATAAATAAAACTGTAAAAAAAACAAAAGAAAATATTTACAAATTTTAAAAGTAAAAAAATAAAATTTAAAGGATTTCGTACCAACAGTAGAAGAGTATGTAGCATGTGCACGGTACTCATATCTGAAAACTTCTAAACCTTCTCCTCACCCCCACCATCGCCTTGATCGATGGCACCGCCATCGCCATCGTTGCCTCCAAGACCCTCGTCCTCCATCACTACTAATCCCACTCCAATTGCTTTGCACCTCTTTCTCTATTGGCATGCGATCTAATCCCCCGCTCAAACTCCTTTGCGCCTCTTCCGGCATGCGATCTAATCCCTACCGTTACACACCCTGTGCCCTCGTGCGTCGCACTCGCCACACCCGCCAAAGGTTCCTCATTGATGGCAGTGGGGATGGGCTCGACGACTCCTTCTCTAGCGATGGCGACAACAACGACGACCCCTCTAGCGACGGCGGATGCGACGATATATTGAAAAATGTGAGGAAGAGAGATTGACGTTGGATTAGAGTTTAGAGAATTTTTGTAATTATAATTGAAGGTGGGTGGACGCATTAATTGAAACGATCTTTTGGTCTTAGCAATCCCACTATTTATAAACTATATGAACTCTCCTACTAAGCCTACATTAAAAATGTCCACTAAGCCACTATAACTTTGTGAATTGTTCATGACCATTGGTATCTATTGGAAGTTTTGAAGGTATTGATGACAGCGGTTGCAAATTTTTTTATCTCTCATAAAAGGTGTTAAATTTGGACTTTTTTTGATAGTCCCACAAAAAGAGGGTTTGAATTAGAATTAAAAATATTTATAGTGATTATAATTGATGTAGGTGAATGTATTAATTGAAAAGGATACAAAAGAAGAGAGAACATGCAAGGAAGGCGAATGGCCACCGAAAAAAAAAAAAGTAAAAATAAAAAATACAGCAATTAAAGTTGGACTCAGCATAAAAATTAGGGATTCATATATTTGTTTAGATACTGTACTTTAATATTATTTTTATTTGCTATATTGTATTAATTTTTTTTTTTTAAGACATCATTGTATTATAATATTTTATCAATATCTAAATTGTATTTTCAATTTATTCTTATTTTTCTATATTATTTTATTTTCTTTTTTCATATATATTATTAAACTATTTTTTTTCACTAATTTCTATATTATTGTTAACAAATATATTACTTAGACAAAATTTAATAATTTTATTAATTGACGCCAGTTAAATATTAAAAAAAAATTAAAATGAATCTCCATTAGACTCATTAAAATTTCTATCAAATTATTTTTAATTAATTTTTTATTATTTTAATATACTTTATTATTTTTTATATAAGAATAAGTTGAATATATTTTTTGTTACTTCTGACCAGCCATTTTTTATAGTTTGTATATAAAATTATAGCTTTATTGTTATTAGTGTAAGGATTGAAAAAGAATAATTGGGTGGTGTCTTTGAAAGAGAGAGAGAGAGTTCTGCTACTATACTTGTACAAGTATGAAGCAAATTAGTGCTTATAAGTTTTCTACCGTTAGATCTATACTTTTTTGACTAATTTTATCTTTTAGATTATTTTATTTCATCAATCACTCACTTAATTCAAGAGACCTACTATCATCCTAAATACACATCTTTTTATTTAAAGGCTAAAAACTTACAAGCACTAATAATTTAGTATTTTTAAAAACATAGGAGTTCAATTATATATAAAGAAAATGCTAGATGTACATCCTCAAATGGGTGTACATCTTACACACCATCTATTCCAGAGGGGGGTGAATTTTACTGATTATTTCGAAATGATCAGTAGAGTACACCCCATTTTTGGATGGATGAGATATACATCGTGCATCCAAAAATGAATATACCCAAAAATGAGTGTACGGATAGCATTGCTCTATATATAAAGAGAGAAAGTGAAAATACCTGTAAAGTAGTGTAGTATAGTGTAATTAAGTCACATCCCTTACAGAAAATTAAAATTTTAGGATCAAATTGTCATTTGCTTCATAGTTCGAGGACCAAACGTGCAATTTAACCTTCCTACTATTATAAATACCTTCCTTACTTTCATTGCAGTGGTGTGGGATTTGCTTTTGCTGGGGCATCATCGACGCTTCAATTTTCCATTTGGGGGAGGGGTAATAGGTGAGATTTTGATTTTTCATTTGGGGGAGGGGTAATAGGTGAGATTTTGATTTTGAATTAATAATCCGATTTCATGCTAAAATAGGGGAGGTTTTGATGCCCCCTCTTCCACTCGATACATGTTTTTATTTTCTTTTATTTTCTCTATTAATCTCCTCTTGTTTTGTTTGTAATATTGTTCAATTTTGCATATCTAATGTTGTGTAAATGATTGATTTTGTCTTAAATTAGGGTTTTACTCTTTAATAGGTTCAGATCTGAGAACAAAAATAAATAAGAAAAATTTCTGTGTTTTGTTTGATGCCTACCAAATGTTTGATTGAATGCCTCACAAAGATTTTGCTTTAATTAGTACTGTTCCTGTGCTGTCAAATGATGCTTTTTTTGTGAAGAAAGGTTTGATTTTGGTTGGTGTTTTGATTGTACATACTTATGATGTTTGCTTGCTGACAAAGAAGCTGAATTTTTTTTTAATCTTGGAATTTTGGGAAGAATCAGATGTCGGAGGCCGAGGAGGAGGAGGATGCAATTGGCGGTACCTGTGAATGCGAAGAAGTGATTGAGACTTTAGTGGGATCTGAAGGAAAAAGACACAAAAATGGAAATAGATCGTCCGTTCCGGGAGATGATAACTCTTACTTGCCGCATCTCAGCGATGACATCGCCCTTTTTATCTTGGCGAGACTTCCGCGCTCAAAGTACTGTGATCTTCGCTTGGTGAACCGACGGTTTCGTTCTCTAATAAGAAGCGGTGAGCTCAATGGGATACGAAAGAAGATCGGGCTTAAGGAGCCGAAAGTTTTCTTACTTTCAGATGAAGCTCGCTGTTGGTGTTATGAACCATATATCAGGGCCTGTTGGGACCTCCCTGTATGCCCATATGACAAAACCATTAAATATCATAGCAAGAATTTGTTCTGTGTGGGAACACAGCTTCTTGTGTTTGGAATATACATTGGGGGTTACATAGATATTTGGAGGTATGAATTGGAGTTAAACCAGTGGTTCAACGGTCCTATGATGATCACACCAAGATATATGTTCGCATTCGCAGATTGTGGTAGTGTGGCTTGCGTTGCTGGAGGGGAGCAACCAGTTAGTGGGGAGGCTTTCAATAGCGCCGAGAAGTATAATCCTGAAAACAAGTCATGGGAACTGCTCCCCAATATGAACAGGCGAAGGAGTTCTTGCTCAGGATTTTATATGGATAGTAAGTTTTATGTTATCGGCGGCCAAAATGAGAATTATGATTTACTTACTTGCGGAGAATGTTATGATTTTGAGCGAAATGTGTGGGAACTTATTCCTAATATGATAGAATATTATTCAGTAGACGGGATCTTAAACTTTCAACCCCCAGATCTCATGACAGTTGTAAATAATGAATTGTATTATCTTGAGTTCCCTTCTCGCCATCTCAAGGTGTACTTGAAAAACAACAACACATGGAAGAAAGTGGGTAGAATCCCAGCAAGAATAGAACACTTAGGGCGTTGCAGAGTGGCATTAAAGCCTTTGGGGAATGAGCTACTTTTAATCGGTAGAACGATGTCCAATCCCTCTACTCCATCCAAACCCTCTACTCCAGAGACAGTTTTATGCTTTTGCACACCTAGTCCTAAATTAGATGATGTAGAATGGCATGTCCTCGATTTCCATCGTCCAGGGCGGAACCAGTACATTTATGATTGTTCTGTAATGATGCTTTAATCTGACAATTGAAGCAGAATGGGGATAAGCAAATCGTGTGTGATTTGCTTGACAAGTGATTGATGACAATGTTAGTATTCATTTTGTTTGTGTATTTTCAAGCATGTAGTGTTTTGCTTGTTGATTGTCTCCTAGTTGAGTTTTCATAGCATAACAAAGTGTTGTTTATGTACTAGTTGATGTTGCTCATTTTGATTAATGGAATGTTAAATATAAATTTAATGAACTTTGTTACCTCCTTGATTTGTAAATTATTCTTTAAATCTTCACGCAGGTTTCGGTTTATAGATTTTGAGGTGTAAAATATCAATTACAACAAGGTTAGAAAAGTTTTTTCTGCTTAATAGCTTATTATTGTTATCTTAATTACCAGCAAATATAGCTTTTTTTTTTTTTTTTTTTTTTTAAGCTTTTAGGTACTTTGATGTGTAGTATTTTGATTTCATAATTGATTGTTAACATCCAAGGATTTATGTTTCATCAGCATAAGTCGTTCTACTGTATAGCGCTAATAAAATATTGGCATGATACTGAAGGATTATTGACAATTTATTTTTTTTTGTTGAAAGTTAGTCTTTTCAATTATTATAATTACAACTGCCGTTAATTTGGGCATAGTTTAAACTAGTGCAGTTGGACCTCCTCTTGCATTTCCAATTGTAGCCGTTCAATTCAAACATATCAAATCAAATACCGGATTTAAATTTACATACAACCATACAACTAAACAGTTAGATCGTTAAAATAATATATAAAAAATAACTAAAAATATTAAAAATAGTAAATAATATTAAATATAAATAAAAAATATATATTTAAAAATAGAACACCTATTTTGTAGGGAAAAAAATTGGTCAATTAACAAAGAAAGATATATTTGGTAATAATATAATTTTGTAAAATTATATTTAATAACTAAAACAATATAGAAAACAATTTGAAAATTTCTTACTTTGTGGGATATATATATGCAATTAATCTATTAAAGTATGAATGGATATGGGATAGAAAAATGATACTTTTACATATATATATATATATATATATACAGTAAAGCTTATATATTTTTAAAAACACAAATTCAATCATATTTGTGAATTTTTTATCATTGAATTTGTATTGAAATTTGTGCAATTATAAAGTCAACTAAAGAGAGAGAAAGAAAAAATACAATTGCACAAATCTCAATACAAATTCAATAATAAAAAATTTATAAGTATGATTGGACTTGTACTTTTAAAAATATATAAACTCTACTATATATATATATATATATATATATATATATATATATATATAATATATATATAGAGAGAGAGAGAGAGAGAGAGAGAGAGAGAGAGAGAGAGAGAGTCCGGCTAGAATACTATCGATAGCACCAAACAATTGGTGCTATCAAGTTTTCATTCGTTGGATAAAAAATATGCGGTTGGAATTATAGTGGTCTCCTAAGATTTTTACTATTCAACCAACCACCTAGTAAACATAGGGGACCACTATAATCCCAACCGCATATTTTTCATCCAAGGACTAAAAACTTAATAGCAACAATAACTTGGTGCTATCGATAGTATCTAGCCTAATATATATATATATATAATATATATATATATATATATATATATATATATATATATATATATATATATATATATAAAGAACCCCTTAATTATAGGTCATTTTAAATTGGTCACTCAGTTACAATTCTTTTGAGTGACATTATTCTCAACTCCTGATTATTTTATAAGTTACTTTTATTAATAAAATATAATGTTTTATTAAATATAATAGTAATCATATTATTTTTAAGGATGAATTATACTTTTTGTCCACAAACTTCGTGGCTGTGACACTTTGGCCATTAAATTTTAATTTAGTTGACTAAATATTAATAAATTTTTAATATAAAAATAATATATTTTTTTAATTATTATTGCTTCGTCAATCTCAATAGTTTTACATTATTTTTACATCAATAATTTTATTAATATTTAGCCACTAAACTGGATTATGAGATTTAATTATAATAATTCAGAAAGTTTGAGCCAAAAAATATTATAAATTAAAATTTGAGGATCAAAATGTAACTCTTCATATAATTTTAGGACCAAAAGTGTAATTTATCAGACTTTTAACTTTTTGGAGTACTGTAAAAACTGCATATTTTGTTATTAGCTGCTTAGACAAAGAAGCTGCTATTTTTAACAAATCCTAAATCCTATTTTAAAGTTGCCTTTTTATATTTCATATTTTATTATTTTTATGTTTTATTTGTGCTTTATTTCAGCGCATGTTTGTATGAAATTTGAGTTGAAATAAAATTTAGGTAAAAATTATAATATAATAAATAATATAATTATATTTCTATATAATTTTAAAAAATGTATTTAAAACAATTAAAATAAATTTGTTTATACATAAATTATAATAATACAATAATAAAATTATAGAGTAAAAAATCAACTAATTATTTTTTTATTATATTGTAAATGTATAAATTAAATGAAAGAAATACTAAAATTTAAATAATCAATTTTTATTATATATTTTAAATATATAAATTAAATAAAAGAGTAAATAATATATATTTAAATATATTTAGTACTATTATTTGTATTATTTTATTATTATTTTCATCTCTTACGCTATTTTGAATAACTTAAGTTTTAACTATATTATTATTATTATAGTGAACAGAGTGAGATTTTACATATGTAAATAACTTCACCCCCTCTCCATTTCAATCCAAATAAACAACCACTATTTAACATTAAATTAATATAATTTAGGTTTCGCAAACTAATTAAATTGATTAAATATCAATACTTTACCGAAGTAAAAATAATGTGAAATCTATTAATCTATTAACTCTATATTAAGCATCAATATATATACGTTGACTTGTCAATATTTTTTATTTTTGAGATATTTTTTCGTTTTATTTTTTCACCCAATATTGTATTTTTACTTTTTCATCCGACATCTCTTCATCTTCTTCCTTATTCTTTCTTTCTCGAACCTGCACCCGACGTATTCCCCATTCCCCTCTCTATCTCTCCTTTCCATCCACATGTCTTCTTTACTGCGCTCTCAAGATTTAATCTCTTACAAAAGTCGATAAATTCAAGCTCCTGAGATATAGGTAGCAGAGCTATAGGCGACAGCGACGACTGCAACCACCACGACGACAGAGGTCAGGCCATCAATGCCGGGGGCAAGGAGGCCGCAGAATGCAGTTTCAGGCAAACCGTGACTCAAGTTCTTCACCCGCAAGAGGCCCTCCGAATTCTTGGTTAGGGATGTCAACAGGTTTAGGATTTAGAGTTTAGGGTTTAGAGATATCAACGGGTCGGATTCAGGGCAATTTTTTAAAAATCTGAATCCGAACCCGACTACATACCCGAATCCGAATTCAAATCTGACGAAATTTAAAATTCATATCCAAATCCGAATCCGACTAAAAATTCAAAATCCGAACCTAAACACGAGTCTAAAAATTCAAACCCCAAATAATTATTTCTCCTTTTTTTTTTATAATATTTCAAAATATATTATATTAAATTTAAATTTTTAAAATATAAATTTAAATATAATATTAAATATTTATATACACATATATTATATAACATAAAATCAATTCGAGTCCGGGTCGGGTTCGGTTTCGAATCGCGTACGATCAAAATTCATATCCGAATCCAAATCTATTTGGTTTTCGTTTTTTATATTCGTATTCAAATTCATATCCGTTTAATATCGGATAAATTCATTCCAATCGGATTTGGGTTCGAAAAAAAATTCCGGATATCCATATCCATTGACATTCATATCCTTGGTGCTCATTTCTAACCTCTTCCAAAGGGACTATATCCGATTGAGTGATCCAAATTCATCGTAAGATTATCTCATTTCGTGATTTTGTATTGAATTGATATTCTTTATGACTTGGACATAAATTTAGCTATAATAATATGCATCGCGTGGATAACTACAACAATATTAATTATTATCATAATATTAATTATAAAATTATTATATTACATACACATTAATATTTAGACAATTAAATTAGAATATAAAATTTGATTATAATAATTAAAAAAAATTAAAACAGAAATTATAATAATTTAAAATTTGACAAAATGTCAAGGGCTCATAGTTTGAGGACCAAACTTGCAATTTAGCCTTCCCCTATTAATAAATAAATACCTTCCTTTCTTTTATAGCAGTGATTTGGGATTTGCTTTTGCTGGGGCATCATCGACGCTTCAATTTTTCATTTGGGGGAGGCGTAATATGTGAGATTTTGATTTCGAATTAATAATCCGATTCGATGCTAAAATAGGATACTTGTTTTAATTTAATTTAATTTAATTTTTTTCTTTTAATTTCCTCTTGTTTTGTTTGTAATACTGTTCAATTTTGCATATCAACTGTTGTTTAAATGATTGATTTTGTCTTCAATTAGGGTTTTACTCTTTAGTAGGTTCTGATCTGGGAACAAATATATATATATATATATATATATATATATATAAAATTTTTTTTTGTGTTTTGTTTGATGCCTACCAAATGTTTGATTGAATGCTTCACAAAGATTTTGCTTTAATTAGTACTGTTCCTGTGCTGTCAAATGATGCTGTTTTTGTGAAGAAAGGTTTGATTTTGGTTGGTGTTTTGATTGTGCATACATATAATGTTTTATATTGCTGACAAAGAAGCTGAATCTTTTTTTTTTTAATCTTGGAATTTTGGGAAGAATTAGATGTCGGAGGCCGAGGAGGAGGAGGATGCAATTGGCGGTACTTGCGAATGCGAAGAAGAGGTTGAGATTTTAGTGGGATCTGAAGGAAAAAGACACAAAAATGGAAATGGATTGTCCATTTCAAGAGGCGGTTGTTCACGGACAAGAACGGATACGGATAACTCTTACTTGCCGTCTCTCAGCGATGACATCGCCCTTCTCATCTTGGCGAGGCTTCCGAGCTCAAAGTACTGTGATCTTCTCTAGGTAAACCGGCGGTTCCATTCTCTAATAAAAAGCCGCGAGCTCAATGAGATACGAAAGAACATCGGGCTTAAGGAGCCGAAACTTTTCTTACTTTCAGGAGAACGCCGCTATCCCCGCTATCGGTGTTATGAACCATATACCAGGTCTTGTTGGGACCTTCCTGTATGCCCATACGATGAAAACACAGATAATTTCAGGGAATCGTTCTGTGTGGGAACACATCTTTTTGTGTTGGAAATATTCATTGGGGACTTTGATTGCCATATAGATATTTGGAGGTATGAATTGGAGTTAAACCGGTGGTTCAATGGTCCTATAATGATCACACCAAGATTTTTTTTCGCATCTGCAGACTGTGGTAGTGTGGCTTGTGTTGCTGGTGGGAAGCATGAAGTTAGTATGGAGGTTCTGAATAGCGCCGAGAAGTATAATCCTGAGAGCAAGTCATGGGAACCGCTTCCTAGTATGAACAGGCGAAGGAATTATTGCGCAGGATTTTATATGGATAGTAAGTTTTATGTCATCGGTGGTCGAAATAAGAATTATGATTTACTTATGTGCGGAGAATGTTATGATTTTGAGCTGAATGTGTGGAAACTTATTCCTAATATGATGGAATATGATACATCTTTGACCTTTAGCCTCTATGATGAACTTAAAGATTTCATAGCAGTGGTAAACAATGAGTTGTATTATCTTGAGTTCCCTTCTCGCCATCTCAAGGTTTACTTGAAAAACAAGAACACATGGAAGAAAGTAAGTAGTGTGCCAGCAGAACTGTGCAACCGTTGGGGAGTCGCATTAAAGTCTTTGGGGAATGAACTACTTTTAATCAATATAACGCAGTGCAATCGCTCTACTCGAGAGATCGTTCTGTGCTGCACACCTAGTCCTGAATTAGATGATGTAGAATGGCATGTCTTTCATTTCAATCGTCAAGGGCGGAACCTGTCAATTTATAATTGTTGTGTAATGATGGTTTAATCTGACAATTAAAGCAGAACGGGGACAACCAAATCGAATGTGATTTACCTGACAAGTGATGACAATGTTAGTATTTACTTTGGTCGTGTATTTTCTATCATGTAGATGTTGTTGATTATCTGTTGTAAAATAGTTTTCTTTTCAAATTAATTCTTTTAAATAATGTAAATTTAATTTAAATTCAAAATAGTATATATCAAAATTTAGATGAAGTCTGTGAATGTTGAGGCGTGCGTGAGCACTGTCCTAAAAGCGAGATTGCCCCTCCGCGTGCGAGGCTCCGGCAATCACCCCAAGCGATACAACGACCACTGTCCACCCCGTCGGCAACGATTCCGGAATGGTGCGTAGCGAACTCAACGTCTTTCCGAAATCCAACAGTAGTAAGATTCGAAATATTAAAGGAGGAGAAAGGTAAATCTCAGTGTATAGAACTCTGTAAATTAGAGGGGAGAAAATTGTAGCTTCTACTTAACCAAGCTCTTTTGCTCTCTATATAAAGAGTCCAAAGTGAGAGGGCATATTAACTCACCAGGAGATAAAGTCTCTCTTGGGCAGCCCACAAGCTCCTTCCCAAGGAAGGCTCTTGGATAGCCCAAGATGCCACTTTCCAAGATTGGCTAAGAAAAAGATCCAAAGGCCAAAACACAAGTTTAAAATCACCAAATCCAAATAAAACCCAACAATCCCTACATGATTTAAAACTTGTAAAAATGAAATACAAAATAAAGTAAAAGAAATACAAAACTAAAACAGATGCTAGATCCTTTATACAATGTATTTGGCGAAGGTACCTGTCGGGTTTGAACTTTCACTTAGTACAGGTTTATGTATATCCGAGGGCACAATGGTGGACTTCGCTTTGAACCAAGGCCGGTGAATCGGATTCCACAAACAGTACATATGGTACAGCGTTTAGATTCTACGCAAGTTAGCGCTTTTATGGCCATGCGCTCATATCGATTCATGTGTGTTTTTAGGGAACTGCCCTCTTCCCACAGTCGCGGCCTCACGACTACACACACATAGGAGGTCCTGATAAGGGTGTCTGGAAGGTCACACCTGCCTCAAGGGTTCGGAACCATTCAGGGTAAAACCCTTACTATCCACTTGCATAAATGAGCACTGTCGCCATAGGAATGAGTATATAAAAGCAGTGCTCCGCACAACTACCAATTCGACTTGTTTCTACCCATTGAACCTCCAAGAGGTTTGGTTGCCGTCGCCGGTAGTTTCTATTGTGCGCTAAGCCCCATCCCCCTCGACGATTCTAGGATTACTGTCCTAGACAAATCTTTAGTAAGCTGATCAGCTAAGTTCTTTGCAGATCTCACAAATTCCAAAGCAATTACATTTTCCTTAATATTCTGCCGAATATATTTGTATTTTACTTTCATAAATCTATTCATCTTTGTTTCCACATTTTCTTGAGCACACTTGTCAATAGCAGATCTGCAATCACAATGTATACATACAGGTGCCAAAGGTCGCTCCATCAGTGGCAAGTCATACAGAAATTCTCTAATCCACTTAGCCTCTGCTACAGTGGTATGTAAAGCTATTAATTTAGATTCCATTGTACTTCTAGTTATCAATGATTGTTTCGATGACTTCCAAGTAACAACGGCCCCACCAAGGAGAAAAACAAATCCAATTGTTGACTTCATATCAGCTGTATCACTTATCCAGCTAGCATCACTAAATTCTTCTAATGCAGCAGGAAATCCACAAAAATGCAATCCACATAGGATACAGTGACTTTTAGATATCTCAAAACTCTTTCTAAAGTATTCCAATGTTCCCTATTTGGGTTATAGGTATATCTTCTCAATCTGTTCACAGTATAGGCTAAATCAGGTCTAGTGTAATTTACAAGATAATTTAGAGATTCTATAATCTGAACATAGCTATTCTGTCTTATAGGATTACCTTTATTCTTCTTAAGATGCACACTAGTATTATAATGTGTTACAACAATCTTAGAATCAAAATATCCAAATTTCTTTAACACTTGTTCACTGTAGTGAGATTGGCTCATAATAATTTTATTTGATTTTCTTATGATCTTCATGTTCAGAATCATATCAGCTTGCCCAAAATCCTTCATATCAAAGTTATCATTAAGTAATTTCTTAACATCCATTATCACATCCATATTTGTACCAAAGATCAAAATATCATCAACATACAAACATAGGATCACTATCTGTCCATTGTATTCCTTAGAGTACACACATTCATCAGACATGTTCACATAAAAACCATTTTTCACTACTAAAGAGTCAAATTTTAAATGTCATTATTTAGGAGCTTATTTAAATCTATATAAAGATTTTGTCAACTTGCAAACTTTGTTTTCATGTCCAGCAACAATAAATCTCTCAGGTTGCTTCATATAAATTTCTTCCTCTAAATCACATTTTAGAAAAGCAGTTTTAAACATTCATATGATGAATAACCAAATTATGGACAAAAGCTAAAGCAAGCAGAATTCTAATAGAAGTATCCTAACTATAGTAGCATAAACATCAAAATAATCTACACCAGACTTCTAGAAAAATCCTGAGCTACAAATCTAGCCTTATACTTATCTACAGACCCATCTGGTTTCAACTTCTTCTTAAAGATCCATCTACATCCTACAGGCTTACAACCTACAAGTAAATCAAATAACTCCCAAATATGATTCTATAGAATAGATTGCATCTCCAACTTAACAGTTTCTTTCCAAAATGATGCATCTACAGAAGTCATAGCTTGGTCAAAGGTAGATAGGGTATTTTCTACAAGTAGGACACAGAAATTATTACTAAAAGTCTTCTCAATCCTAGGACGCTTACTTCTCCTAGGTTCAGACTCTTCTATAGGTTCACTAGCACTGGGTCTACTAGATCCACATATAGTCTCAACAGGAACAAGTCTATCTACTCTAGTTCTAAAAGGAAAGATATCCTCAAAGTATACTACATCTCTAGCTTCAATAATTGTTTTGTTAGAAATCTCATTAACCTCATAATTTACCACCAAGAATCTATTAGCATTACTACCATCTGCATAGCCTAAGAATACAGTATCCACAGTCTTAGGACCAATCTACTCTTCTTAATTTCAGGAATTTTTACTTTAGCTAGACACCCCCACACTTTAAAATATTCATATTAGTTTTCTTTCCTTCCAAATTTCATAAGGAGATACAGAAGAACTCTTGTGGGGAATCCTATTAAAAATTACACAAGCAGTCATCAAAGCTTCACCCCACAAGTTTTCGGGTGCACCAGAACTAATAATCATCGAATTTACCATATCCATCAAAGTTCTATTTTTTCTTTCAGCTACTCCATTAGATTGAGGTGTATAAGGTGCTGTCACTTGATGTACAATTCCAAATTCTTGACAGAAAATAGTCATCTCATTCGATGTATATTCACCTCCTCGATTAGATCTTAAAATCATAATTTTTTTATCCAATTGATTTTCAACCTCAGCTTTATAAATCTTAATTTATTTAAAACTTCATCTTTATTCTTAATCAGATAAATAACAATACTTCGAATGATTATCAATGAATGTTACAAAATATTTGCTTCCACCCGTACTGGTCTACATCCATCACAAACATTACTATGTATTAATTCTAGTAGATCAGAATCTCTATCTACAGATTTAAAAGGTTTTCTAGGTTTCCTTAGCTTGCACACATATTTCACATTTATGATCATTAGAAACAGATTTAGGAATTAATCAAAATTCATCAATCTCTTAATCGTATTAAAATTCACATGTCTCAATCTTCCATGCCAAACATCACATGAAACATGAAACATATTCAAAAAATACTTTCATTATAGTAGAAGCCATCACGTAAGACTTTAATAATACCATCACTCAAAAATTCTTTCCCAATAAAGTTCCACCTTATAATTACTACCCTATTACATCAAAAACAAACTAAAATTCTTTGCCTGAACTAAAAGAGAAGGCACTAATCAAGTTTTCCTAAAGGGTTGGAAAATTTTTCATACCCTTAGGTTTAGGCAGTTTTGTTCTACTCAGGTTAGGCCTTGGTTAGGAAGTAGAAGGCCCGCTAGTCTTTTATCCCAGCTCGGATTGGTTTCTTCTCTCTTAAGAGATCTAGAACAAAATCTAGGAAAAAGTTCTCTTTGATTGTGCGTTCAGATCATTGGC
>CM054954.1:11327358-11487549 GCA_029168755.2 Tillandsia fasciculata
TATTATTTATTTTCTTTTTTCATATATATTATTAAACTATTGTTTTTCACTAATTTCAATATTATTGTTAACAAATATATTACTTAGACAAATTTAATAATTTTATTAATTGACGCCAGTTAAATATTAAAAAAAAAAATTAAAATGAATCTCCATTAGACTCATTAAAATTTCTATTAAATTATTTTTAATAATTTTTTATTACTTTAATATACTTTATTATTTTTATTAAGAATAAGTTGAATATATTGTTTTGTTACTTATGACCAGCCAGTTTTTATAGTTTGTATATAAAATTATAGCTTTATTGTTATTAGTGTAAGGATTGAAAAAGAATAATTGGGTGTTGTCTTTGAAATAGAGAGAGAGAGAGAGAGTTCTGCTACTTGTACAAGTATAAAGCAAATTAGTGTATATAAATTTTTTACCGTTAGATCTACTCCTTTGACTAATTTTATCTTTTAGATTATTCTATTCCATCAATCACTCACTTAATTCAAGAGGCCTACTATCATTCTAAACTAGTGTAGTTACCCGCGCGATGTAGCGGGTAGATTTTATTAAAATATTTTTTTATAATTTTTTTTAGATCACATATATGATAGTTAGAAAAAATAAGTATTAAATATACAAACTCATCAAAACTATTTAATATAGAAGATTTTGTTGAGAATAAAAAAATATGATTAAATCTAAATGATATGTAATCAACATGAAAAATACAAAAAAGAAAGAAAAAACAAAAATACTATATCTGTGTTACAATAAAGATTTCGTGCAAATAAATTTTTATCAATTTTTGAATGATGAATTTAACTGTGCGAGCAGAGTGAAGTAGTAGTACCGTTACATGCCGGGTTCACACGTGCCGAAGGATCCTCGCCACCGTCCGTGACACGTGCGTGGCTCATCCTTCCCACGTCCATGTCACGATTCTCCATCTCCCTCTCTCTCTCTCTCTCTCTCGTATGATCGTATCATATCACATATAAGACTCTCCCAACTCTCTCACACACACAAATACTCTTCTCTTATGGGAAACGCAAAAGAGGATAGGTGAGGGGGTATATAATGAGTAGAGATGAGGAAAAAATGAGGTGTACGTTTTGAAAGACATGAGAGAATGTGATGGGGTGTAAGTTGTAAGAAGAAATTAATAAGGGGAGGTGAAGAGTGTATATAATGGGGTGTAAGTTTTTAATGAAGAAAATGAAGACACGTGCCAAAAATAAGAGAAATCATATATAGGTATAGATACACATTTTTTTATTTAAAGGCTAAAAATTTACTAGCACTAATAATTTAGTATTTTTAAAAACATAGGAGTTCAATTATATATAAAGAAAATGCTAGATGTACATCCTCAAATGGGTGTACATCTTACACACCATCTATTCCAGAGGGGGGGTGAATTTTACTGATTATTTCGAAGTGATTAGTAAAATACACCTTATTTTTTGGATGGATGAGATATACATCGTGCATCCAAAAATGAATATACCCAAAAATAAGTGTACGGATAGTAGTGCTCTATATATAAAGAGAGAAAGTGAAAATACCTGTAAATAGTGTAGTATAGTGTAATTAAGTCACATCCTACAGAAAATTAAAATTTTAGGATCAAATGTCATTTGCTTCATAATTCGAGGACCAAACGTGCAATTTAACCTTCCTACTATTATAAATACCTTCCTTACTTTCATAGCAGTGATGTGGGATTTGCTTTTGCTGGGGCATCATCGACGCTTCAATTTTCCATTTGGGGGAGGGGTAATAGGTGAGATTTTGATTTTTCATTTGGGGGAGGGTAATAGGTGAGATTTTGATTTGAATTAATAATCCGATTTCATGCTAAAATAGGGGAGGTTTTGATGCCCCCTCTTCCACTCGATACATGTTTTTATTTTCTTTTTATTTTCTCTTTTAATCTCCTCTTGTTTTGTTTGTAATATTGTTCAATTTTGCATATCTAATGTTGTGTAAATGATTGATTTTGTCTTAAATTAGGGTTTTACTCTTTAATAGGTTCTGATCTGAGAACAAAAATAAATAAGAAAAATTTCTGTGTTTTGTTTGATGCCTACCAAATGTTTGATTGAATGCCTCACAAAGATTTTGCTTTAATTAGTACTGTTCCTGTGCTGTCAAATGACGCTTTTTTTGTGAAGAAAGGTTTGATTTTGGTTGGTGTTTTGATTGTACATACTTATGATGTTTGTTTGCTGACAAAGAAGCTGAATTTTTTTTTAATCTTGGAATTTTGGGAAGAATCAGATGTCGGAGGCCGAGGAGGAGGAGGATGCAATTGGCGGTACCTGTGAATGCGAAGAAGAGATCGAGACTTTAGTGGGATCTGAAGGAAAAAGACACAACAATGGAAATGGATCGTCCGTTCCGGGAGATGATAACTCTTACTTGCCGCATCTCAGCGATGACATCGCCCTTCTTATCTTGGCGAGACTTCCGCGCTCGAAGTACTGTGATCTTCGCTTGGTGAACCGACGGTTTTGTTCTCTAATAAGAAGCGGTGAGCTCAGTAAGATACGTAAGAAGATCGGGCTTAAGGAGCCGAAAGTTTTCTTACTTTCAGATGAAGCTCGCTGTTGGTGTTATGAACCATATATCAGGGCCTGTTGGGACCTCCCTGTATGCCCATATGACAAAACCATTAAATATCATAGCAAGAATTTGTTCTGTGTGGGAACACAGCTTCTTGTGTTTGGATTATACATTGGGGATTACATAGATATTTGGAGGTATGAATTGGAGTTAAACCAGTGGTTCAACGGTCCTATGATGATCACACCAAGATATTTCTTCGCATTCGCAGATTGTGGTAGTGTGGCTTGCGTTGCTGGAGGGGATCAACAAGTTAGTGTGGAGGTTTTGAATAGTGCCGAGAAGTATAATCCTGAAAATAAGTCATGGGAACCGCTCCCCAATATGAACAGGCGAAGGAGTTTTTGCTCAGGATTTTATATGGATAGTAAGTTTTATGTTATTGGCGGCCAAAATGAGAATAATGATTTACTTACTTGCGTAGAATGTTATGATTTTGAGCGAAATGTTTGGGAACTTATTCCTAATATGATAGAATATTATTCAATAGACGGGATCTTAAACTTTCCATCCCCAGATCTCATGACAGTTGTAAATAATGAATTGTATTATCTTGAGTTCCCTTCTTGCCATCTCAAGGTGTACTTGAAAAACAACAACACATGGAAGAAAGTGGGTAGGATGCCAGCAAGCATAGAACACTTAGGCGGTTGCAGAGTGACATTAAAGCCTTTGGGGAATGAGCTACTTTTAATCGGTAGAACGAAGTCCAATCCCCCTACTCCAGAGACCGTTTTATGCTTTTGCACACCTAGTCCTAAATTAGATGATGTAGAATGGCATGTCCTCGATTTCCATCGTCCAGGGCGGAACCATTACATTTATGATTGTTTTGTAATGATGGTTTAATCTGACAATTGAAGCAGAATAGGGATAAGCAAATCGTGTGTGATTTGCTTGACAAGTGATTGATGACAATGTTAGAATGTTAGTATTCATTTTGTTTGTGTATTTTCAAGCATGTAGTGTTTTTCTTGTTGATTGTCTCCTACTTGAGTTTTCATAGCATAACAAAGTGTTGTTTATATACTAGTTGATGTTGCTCATTTTGATTAATAGAATGTTAAATATAAATTTAATGAACTTTGTTACCTCCTAGGTTTGTAAATTATTCTTTAAATCTCCACGCAGGTTTCGGTTTATAGATTTTGAGGTGAAAAATACCAATTACAACAAGGTTAGAAAAGTTTTTCCTGCTTAATAGCTTATTATTGTTATCTTAATTACCAGCAAATATAGCTTCTTTTTTTAAAAAAAAAATTTTTTTTTAAAGCTTTTAGGTACTTTGATGTGTAGTATTTTGATTTCATAATTGATTGTTAACATCCAAGGATTTATGTTTCATCAGCATAAGTCATTCCTACTGTATAGCGCTAATAAAATATTGATATGGTACCGAAGGATTGTTGGCAATTTATTTTTTTTTGGTTGAAGGTTAGGCTTTTCAATTATTATAATTACAACTGTGATCAATTTGGGCATAGTTTTAACTAGTGCACTTGGACCTCCTCTGGCATTTGCAATTGTAGCCGTTGGATTCAAACGTATCAAATCAAATACCGAATTTAAATTTACATACAACTAAACAGTTGGATCTTTAAAATAATATATAAAAAATAACTAAAAATATTAAAAACAGCAACTAATATTAAATATAAATAAAAAATATTTATTTAAAAATAGAACAGCTATTTTGTAGGGAAAAAATTTGGTCAATTAACAAAGAAAGACATATTTGATAATAATATAATTTTGTAAAATTATATTTAATAACTAAAACAATATAGAAAACAATTTGAAAATTTCTTACTTTGTGGGATATATATATGCAATTAATCTATTAAAATATGAATGGATATTGGATAGAAAAATAATACTTTTACATTAATATATATATATATATATATATATATATATATATATATATATATATATATATATATATATAGTAGAGCTTATATATTTTTAAAAATACAAGTTTAACCATATTTGTGAATTTTTTATCATTAAATGTGTATTGAGATTTGTGCAATTATAAAGTCAACTAAACAGAGAGAAAGAAAAAATACAATTGCATATATCTCAATACAAATTCAATAATAAAAAATTTATAAGTATGGTTGGATTTGTATTTTTAAAAATATATAAACTCTAATATATATATATATATATATATATATATATATATATATATATATATTATTTAAAAATATAATAATTTTTACTAATTACATCAAATTAGAAAAGATTCTAATCTTTGAATGTGTGGGCGTAAAAAATATATTCATTTTAGAATATACGACTAGCATTGTTGAGATACCATTGCTCAGTGATTTGACACAATCACAATATTTTTATTGATATTCGATATTTTTAATTTAAAATTTATTTGGGTTGACGAGAACGTCAAGTCTAAAACGGAAAAAGTATGAGACACCTCAATAGTGTCATATCGGATGGAAATGGAAATGTGATTTGATATATATAAGATATGGAACTAGTAATAATAATTAAGCTTAATCATTTTGAACAAAAAATTATTTATACATTTTTTTGCTGGAGATTGATTATAGTGCGTTCAAAATAAAAAATCTCACTGAATACCCAACGAATTTTAGTAAATAAGGACTCTGCGGAATCTACATTTGGAGACGAACACGTCGGTCCAAGTTTTGCTGGAATCGGACCTCGCATCGCGCAACAACATCCTGAAGTAGCTCTTTGCACGCGGTCTAGCTGAAAGTTGCGAGGTTTTTCATAAAAATGTGTCAACTAAAAAAAAAATACTACTCATATATTCTATTTTGAGGTGTATGATACACATCCCATTCATTCAAGAATGAACTGATCATTTCGAAACGATCAGTATAATTTATTTTATTATTAAATAAATATAATATAAAATGTACATCTTTTTAGATGTGCATATTTTCTCCTTAATGGAGGAGTGCGTAGGAATGATTTTATAGAAGTTTGGAGTTTTGACATAATTGTACAGGAGGATGCTAGGTGTACCTCTTTTAGGGATATACATTCTACATCCTATCTTATCCTAAAATTAGTATTATTTCACTTATCATATTGAGTGACAAATAAAATTTATTTCACTTCAGAATAGCGTGCGGTATAAGTATACACCCCTTTACCATTGTACAGAAACCTCTTTATAGGGTTCAGTTATAGAAAAATTCGGTCTGGTGATTGCGGGCCCCAGGTCGCGCGCCCGCGTTCTCTGAGGCCGCCACGTGGCACGCCTCACGCGCCCACGTCCCAGCGCGTCAACGCGTGCGTCAGGAACGTGCGCGCGTCGCGTGGCGCGCCCAACAGAACATCTCCACGTGGCGATCCCACGATGGCCCGTGCCAGCGCCGCGCGCGGTTCCCATGGGCTCGCCTCGGTTGCCGCGCCGTCTCGGGCCCACTCCCACACGCTTCCAAAAGGCACTCCAAACTCTGTTTTTTCCGCCAATTTCTTCAAAAAGGTTCGGATTCGGTCCGACAATTTCTCACTGTGCAAAAAGATTAATTTCACTGTAACTTTACAATTTTTAAAAGTCCTGTACCTCACATTGATTGAACTAAAATTCAAATTTTATTTTAGAGTTGTCTTTTTATTTTTTATTTTTTATTTTTTATTTTTTATTTGTGCTTTATTTTAGTGACCAATTTGGCCTCCACTACTTAACATTGATCCTGTTCACTTATCTGCATATTTGGTCCACACGGTAGGTAGTGTGACATTTTTAATTAGGGTCCCGTTTCAAAAGTCTTCAAAACAAAATTTTTAATTATTTTATTTTATTTTTTATTAGTCAGTCCGTTTGAATAGCGTAACGGTTTAAAAAAATAACGACGTAATTCTCTATTTCTGCGTACGACTTTTTTTGCCCTCTTTCGCATTTCACCTTTTTTTTTTATTTAAAATTTAAATTTTAAATTATAAATTATAATTTTAAATTAGATGATGTAGAATGGTGTGTCCTTGATTTCAATAATCGAGGGCGGAACCGGACCATTTATAATTGTTGTGTAATGATGGTTTAATTTGACAATTAAAGTAGAACGGGGACAAGCAAATCGAGTGTGATTTGCTTAACAAGTAATTGATGACAGTGTTAGTATTCATTTTGTTTGTGTATTTCCAGGCATGTAAAGTTTTGCTTGTTGATTATCTCCTAGTTGAGTTTTCATAGCATAACAAAGTGTTGTTTATGTACTAGTTGATGTTGCTCATTTTGATTAATAGAATGTTAAATATAAATTTAATGAACTTTGTTACCTCCTAGATTTGTAAATTATTCTTTGTTGTTCAACCGTTTAAATCTTCACGCAGGGTTCGGTTTATAGATTTTGAAGTGTAAAATATCAATTACAACAAGATGGGAAAAGTTTTTTTTTGATATAAGTTATTGCTTAATTCCTGATTATTGTTATCTAAATTACCAGCAAATAAAGCTAGTATAGCTGATTATTATTATCTTAATTACCAGCAAATAAAGCTAATTTTTTTTTTTTTTTTAAAAAAAGCTTTAAGTTTCTTTAATTTGTAGTATTTTGATTTTATAATTTGATTGTTAACATGTAAGTATTTAAGTGCACATCGATATAAATCGCGACTACCGTATCATACCACGCTGTCAATATATTGGCATGATACCGTAATATAGTATTATTGGTGCTAATTATTAATTTAAAAAATTTGAGCAGTTAAAAAGATGTACAATCAATTTACTTAACACGTGTTTCAAACATGTCTAAGCCTAATCTGAGGTATCACCGTTTCGATTATAACTTGATTCAATTTGACCTCCCATTGTATGATACGGTGCTGGCCTTTCGTCGCATGTTATGAAGTTCTGCTTAATAGTTGATTATTGTTATCTTAACTACCAGCAAATAAATATAGATATATTTAAAAAAAAAAAAAATGCTTTTAGGTACTTTGATCTGGTATTTTGATTTCATAATTTGATTGTTACCCTCCAAGAATTTATTTTTTTTATCGGCAAAAATTATACCCATCCCACATTAACAAAATATTTAGTATAATACTATAGGATTATTGATACAACCTATTAATTTTAAAAATTCAAGTAATTTAAAATATAACTAATTTATTTAAATCGAATATGTCTCAATCCAATCTAGCCTCGGGACACATGGCATGATGATGTCTCCTTTAAGCTAATCTATACAATATATCTATTTGCCGGTTCTCCGTGTCCACGTGGCGCTTCCCCACGCATTTCGCTGATGCGGCGTCCTCTGGCGGTTCGTTCTCTCCTAGCCTCATCTGGCGGCTCGTTTCTTCCCAGCCTCGCGCACCTCTGGCGGTTCGTTTCCTCCAAACCTGCATACTCCGAGCGTCTCTCATGGTTCCTCCTTTGGTTCGTTTCATCCGACCCTCTCTCTCTCTCCGTTCCTCTCGCGGTTCGTTCCATCCGAGCCTGTCTCTCTTCCCAACCTACTGCCACACGTCTTCTCGCTCTGTTCCCAAGGGCCCCCCTGGGTGGGCGTGGAGAAGGGGACGGGTGCTCTAGCTGCGGTGCTTTTCGGGTGCGGAGAGGGGTGGGGGGAGGGAGGGGGAGCCGCTCCTCCTGGATGGGCGACTGATCATGGCCGTCGCCGCCGCCGCCGAGGGGAAGGGCTGGCGATTTTGCCGCATGCCCATGCCCATGCACTTCTGGGGCGGTAGCGGCGGCGGAGGTGGATCGTCGTCGCCGTCGTCGTCGTCGTCGTCGGATCACCACCACCACCGCCATCACCACCACCACCACCTCCGCCGCCGCCGGATGGGCCAGATGGGCGTGGGCGACGGGCCCGGGACCGACGCCGCTTCGGCTGCGGCGGCGGCGCGGCGCTCCGCCGGGACCAGCTCGGTGTCGTCGGTGGCGCGCTCTCTGCTCCCCGTGCGCCGCCGCCTCCGCCTCGATCCCCCCACCAAGCTCTACTTCCCATGTATGCGACTAGCCTCCTCCTCCTCCTCCTCCTCCTCCTCCTTCTTCTTCTTCTTCTTCTTCTTCTTCTTCTTTTTTAAACCAAAAAATACACTAACTGGGAGCATTATCTTGATTTGCGGCTTTTTATTTGATCTTGCAGGACTACAAGGAGGCAGCCAGGTTAAGGGATTCCTTGAGATCTTTTGAAGAGGAGGAACCAGTACTACGGCTTCGAAGCTTGATGAGAAAGGCAGTTAATGAAGAGAAGTTTGAGGTACTCAAATATTACCCTTTTATTTATATATATATATATATATATATATATATATCTATATATATTATAGTTATATGTGCTGTCTTCCTCTTGTGAGAATTGATTGAAAAGTTTGAGGTACTCTAATATTACCCATATTATAGTTATATGTGCTGTCTTCCTCTTGTGAGAATTGATTGAAAAGTTTGAGGTACTCTAATATTACCCTTTTATATATATATATATATATATATATATATATATATATATATATATTAGTTATATGTGCTGTCTTCCTCTTGTGAGAATTGATTGAGAAGTTTGAGGTACTCTAATATTACTCTTTTATATATATATATATATATATATATATATATATATAATATATATTATAGTTATATGTGCTGTCTGTCTCACAAATGTGCTGTCTTCCTCTTGTGAGAATTGATTGAGAAGTTTGAGGTACTCTAATATTACCTTTTATATATATATATATATATATATATATATATATATATATATATATTATAAGTTATATGTGCTGTCTTCCTCTTGTGAGAATGATTGAGAAGTTTGAGGTACTCTAATATTACCCTTTATATATATATATATATATATATATAGTTATATTTGCTGTCTTCCACTTGTGAGAATTGATTGAGAAGTTTGAGGTACTCTAATATTACCCTTTTATATATATATATATATATATATTATAAGTTATATGTGCTGAGGAAAAGTTTGGTGTTATGAAGAAAGACACACATTCTTGAAATATTATTAGAGAATATTTTTAGAGTGTTTAACAAAACACGTCGAAAGATAGTCTTCTGTACCATGCGACCTATTTTGGTAATAGCAGTAAGCATTTGTTTGTTTATAACGAAATAGAAGTTGATCTGGAAAATGTCCAGACTTGAATCCTGATATGGCTGCATGTTTGCTTCACCCACCAGTTACATGTTTCTTATAAGTGTTTCAGTATTTATTGTTATCAACTCTTTTTTCGATTTGAAAGTCATTATATTTGGTACATGTGTATACGCTCGGTGTAGGCAACAATTTATTTCCGAAAAGGAAATTTATAAAAAAAAAAAAAAAAAAAAGCAGAAACTGAAATTAGGCAGGGTGCAGCAAGCACGCACGAGCGACAGCAACCGCGTGGCACACGCGCAGGGCGCGTGCGGCTGCGGGGCCACGCTGCGCGGGGCACGGTCGGGTGCGGGCTGTGTACAAGACTAAGCGCGACCAAGACAGGGGCGGCCACGGTAAAGTACAAATACAAGTTTAACAATACGTTAATTAGCAAGGTATAATATTATAGAGCAATATTGAGCAATATAATATAGTTACTGCTGAATTTTATTTTCTGTTTATATTCAAATATAATTTATTCAAAGTCTATTTAATAATTTAGAAATTATCATATTATCAATCACAATATTTTTACACTATTTATATATTATTAATTTATTAATATTTAGTCAGATAAATAAAATTGTGCGATTTAATTATAATAATTTAAAAAATTTAAGTCAAAAATTATAACGAACTAAAATTTGAGAATTAAAATATCATACGCCTCTAAAAAAATATATAAAAAAAGAGACCATTTGATCACTCATTTATTAATGCTTTAAAATTCATATATTGTATTTAAAGGGCTGTTAATTTAATGTAAGTTGCAGTGTGTAGATAATGCACTCTCTAATTTGTACATTATTTTATTACAAATATGATTCTATTTCAAATATATGTAAATTCAAAGTCCACTTTGAGATTAAATTTTGAATTCGAAGTCTAAATTAGTTTATTATATATATGTATAAATTTGATGTTACTTGCCCGTCGGCGCTTTGGCGATCAATCCGACGGTTTTTCTTTCTCTCCCTCTCATCTCCCGGTTTATTTATTTATTTATATATTTATTTAGTTATATCTGATAGAGTAATTTTAAATTTAACATACTAATATTTTAAAATTAAATTTTAAATTTATATATAAAAATTTCAGTTGAGCCAAAATAGTAATATGTTAAAAATTTTATTTAAAATTAATATATTAAAATTTCAGTTAAGATTTAGGAGTAAAAATAGTAATTTGAATTCAAAGTTGAGTTTCAGTTTGAAATTAGTTTTTTTAAATTTTTATTAATTATAAATATATTTTGGTATAAAAATGTTAAAAAAATTATTTCTTATTAATTCATTAAATAGATTAGGTTCTCAAATTTTTCATTAAAATTAAAATTTGTACTTTATTTTATTAAAAATATGATTCTATTTCAAATATATAATTTAAAGTCCACTTTGAGTTTAAATTTTGAATGTAAAGTCTAAATTAGTTTATTATATATAAATTAGTTTATTATATATGTATAAATTTGATGTGATGTTATTTAATGTTAAATGTCAAATTTCTAATTTAAAATAGCAATGTGTGAAAATTTTCAATTTAACATATTCTAAGTTTAAGAATTTTTTTAAAAGATTTTGTATATATATATATATATATATATATATATATTTAATTTAATATGAAAAGATTTTGTATAGGAAAATATTTTGTAAGTTTATTAGTTAAATATTTAATTTTATTTGATTTGATTGATGTGATATTAAAAACAAATATATTATTATATATAAGATTTTGTAAGATTTAGTAGATTCTCAAAGAGATTTGCTATGATTATGGTAGGAAATCTAATAATATTTCCTAGAGTCCGGCTAGAATACTATCGATAGCACCAAACAATTGGTACTATCAAGTTTTAAGCCGTTGGATGAAAAGATATGCGGTTGGGATTATAGTGGTCCCCTAAGATTTTTACTATTCAACCAACCACCTAGTAAACCCTAGGGGCCCACTATAATCCCAACCGCATATTTTTTCATCCAATGGCTAAAAACTTGATAGCACCAATGACTTGGTGCTATCGATAGTATTCTAGCCTAATTCATATTTCCTAAACGTAATAATATAATATGGACAAAGATATACAAATTTTAATTTAATAGTATCATAGTAAATATTTTAATATCACATAAAGTTCATATCAAATCTAGAATAGCAAATCTCTTAAGATGACAGCAAATGTAATATTTTGGTATAAAAATGTTAAAAAATTTATTTCTTATTAATTCATTAAATAGATTAGGTTCTCAAATTTTTCATTAAAATTAAAATTTGTACTTTATTTTATTAAAAATATGATTCTATTTCAAATATATAATTTAAAGTCCAGTTTAAATTTTGAATGTAAAGTCTAAATTAGTTTATTATATATAAATTAGTTTATTATATATGTATAAATTTGATGTCATGTTATTTAATGTTAAATGTTAAATTTCTAATTTAAAATAGCAATGTGTGAAAATTTTCAATTTAACATATTCTAAGTTTAAGAATTTTTTTATATATAGAATAAAATTTGTAAGATGAAAAGATTTTGTATATATATATATATATATATATATATATATATTTAATTTGATATGAAAAGATTTTTTATAGGAAAATATTTTGTAAGTTTATTAGTTAAATATTTAATTTTAATTGATTTGATTGATGTGATATTAAAAACAAATATATTATTATATATAAGATTTTGTAAGATTTAGTAGATTCTCAAAGAGATTTGCTATGATTATGATAGGAAATCTAATAATATTTCCTAAAAGTAATAATATAGATATACAAATTTTAATTTAATAGTATCATAGTAAATATTTTAATATCACATAAAGTCCATATCAAATCTAGAATAGCAAATCTCTTAAGATGACAGCAAATGTAGTAACACCGCATTATTTTGTTAATTAGATATATAAATAACGTACATATTATATATACAACTCTTTAAATGCAAAATCACCAAACTAAACAATACAAATTATGATACCATAGCAAATCTAATAATATCATATGTGTTTGTTTGTAATAACATGAATTTTTTCTTTAGATATATCAATATTTTTTCTTTAGATAAATCTAATAACATGATTTGTCCATCTCATATTAATAACTTTGAGAGATGTGATATAAGATATTAGTAGATTTCCTATCATAATTAGTATACTAACTTTGAGAGATGTGATATAAGATATTAGTAGATTTTCTATGATAGTTAGTAATCTTTAGTGTGATGTGATGGTAGGATATTTGCTATCATGTTGTATAGTCATTCCATCTCATAATTACTAACTTAGAGAGATGTGATGTTACGAGATTTGGTATCATACTATTAAATTTGAAAGTGATGTTTGTATATATATAATAATAATATATAAATTACAAATTTAGAGTGAGTTTTTTAAAATATTACATTCATTAAAATATCGCAGAAGTTGTTTTACTATATATATATATATATATATATATATATATATATATATATATATATATATATATATATATGTTCATTTATTTTTATTATCTAAATATTTTTTCTTTGTTTTTTTTACAGGAGAAATGACTTATTTGTTACATTATAGGATAAGTTCGCTTTGGATTTTGATGACGCTTATATTTTAGAGAAAGAAAATCAAGGAAATAAACCAGTTGTATTAGTTCTGGCTGGAATGACTGTTCATTCATTTAAAGGTTTACACCTAAATTTCTAACCTAATAAGCACATATACTTAATAATATATATGCATATTTATAAGTTACTGCATCAGCAACAATCACAGAAGAATGTGCCGGAGCAAATCCATAGGCCCAAGGCTTCACAAGAAAAGTTGATGTTAACCTTTCTAACCAAGTCCAAATAAAAAAAAAAAAAAAAAAAAAAAAAAAAAAAAAAAAAAAAAAAAAAAAAAAACTACTATTGATTGCATGTGAGTGTAGAACAAAAAATCTAAACTATTTTTCTCAGAACTTTCTCTCATGATTTTGCCTGAGAGAACCAACAAAGTTCTTCCTTACACTGTCTTCAACTGATAACAAGAACAAACAATATCAGATTCTCATCCTAATTCTTCAAACAACAGATGCGTGAAACAAAGCTAATTGGATCGCCAATTATGTTTGTAAGCAATTAGTTAGCTCAAAAAGCAGCTTCTAAATTACAACTCCTAAAAGTCGAAGCGACTGGAGAAGAGTGTTTTAATAATCTAAACTAAACACTTCCCTCTTCTTCCTTTTTCTTCATGTGATGTGCTATTCTCTTCTTATCAAATTTTCTACCATATCTACTCTTTGTCCCTAGGTTACTTGATGTGATGTTTTGTCTTTTTACCAAATTTGGTATCATAGCTATTCTTTACTTGATGTCATGTTTACTAATTCCCATATATATATATATATATATATATATATATATATTAATTTCTCCTTTTTTTTTCTTGATGTTCTATTGTCTTTTCACCAAAGTTGCTATCCTACCTACTCTTTGTCCCTAGGTTACTTGATGATGTGGTGTGTACTAATTCCTATATATTTTGTATAGATTTTTTAGGAATTGTAGTAGTTTCCCATAGATTTTATAATGATACATAATATAATAATGATATCAAGCTTCTTAATATTTTCAAAAAATATAACTATATAATATAATTCCTTCTTTCTTTTTCTTAATGTGATGTGCTATCATATTTTTACCAAATTTCCTACCATATCTACTCTTTGTCCTAGGTTACTTTAATGATACCTAATATAATAATAATAGTATGAAATCTCTTAATATTTTATTTCAATATTATATACCTCCTTTTTCTAGATGTGATATATGTGAGAATTAGTAAAAACATGACATCAACTAACCTAGGGAGGTGTGTGTATCATAACATATTCAAGTTTAGAATCGCTCTCTTTTTCTGTGCATAACATAGCTAGATTTTTATATATTTGCTGTGATAGCTACTTCTTTTTTTGTTCATATGAATTCTTTTTGTCGGATATGTTAATTTCAAAAGATTTTCAACCAATTTTGGAATAAAGTTTGTCAGATCGTGGCAGATCTGCTATCATATCTACTTCGTTTTGCTATCTCTAAAATTTCTGTTAATTCCAAATCCATATCGTGCACACTCAGAAGTAGAGGGTGTTGGAGTAAAATTTAAAATTCTCATTATTTATTTATTATTATTATTATTTTTTATTATTTCTTAATTTTATTTATTTATTTAACTTGGTGTACAAATTTCGAAAAGGATGAATTTCTAAAGATTTTGAATAGATTTTGTCAGATTATGACAGATTTGCTATCATAACTACGCTTTTTTTCTGTCCCTAAGAATTTTATCAATAATAATTTTTTCATTATAGTATGTTCCTCTTTTTTCCTATCTATAAAATCATTATAGAGTCTAAAATTACTATAAATATATACTTATCATCTCTATAAATATTGATTTGATTGATGTGATACTTTCGAAAATGATTAATTCCTAAAGATTTCGAGCAGATTTTGTCAGATTATGGCACATTTGATATTATAGCTACTTTTTTTTTTCTGTCCCCAAGATTTCTAGATTATAGGTACTCTTTTTTTCTGTTTCTAAAATTTCTATAAATACTAATTCTTTCAGTACATTTTACCTAAAATTTGAAGTAAATAAGGTAATTAAAGATAAAGAACATTATCCTCATTCCATTTACTATTATATATATAATTATATTTTATTTATGATATCAAATTATTTATATTGAATATCAAATTATTTACATTGATTGTAGGTTTGATGAAGCAAGCCGATCTAATAGAGAGAGCAAATGAAGATTTACCGGTTGTCCGCCATACAGTTTACTTTTTTAATATTAGGTGTTTTTTCGAGAAACTAATTTAAATTAAATGTAATATGTCTAACTATTTCTAACTTCCAAATGTAATAAATTATGTCTAATGTCTAATTATTTCTTAATTACCGCAGCGAAGCGCGGGTGTTTAACTAGTATGCTTTATTTTATTGTTATTTTCATTTGCTATATTATACTATATTTTTTTTAAAAAAATACTATTATATTATAATAGATTTTTAAACTGTATTTTTGATTAGTTCTTATTTTTCTATATTATACTATTTTTTTCTCATACTACTAAACTATTTTTTTTTCTCACTAATAGCTATATTATTGTTAACAAATATACTATTTTAGATAAAATTTGACAATTTTATTAAGTGACACTAATTAAACATTAGAAAATTTTAAAATGAATCTCCATAATAAAATTATTAAAAGATTGGAAGTTATTTTTAATTACTTTTATTATTTTTATATATTTTATTAATTTTATGTTAAAATAAGCTGAATATATATTTGGCCACTTTCAACCAAAATTATATATTTTTTAATTACTTTTATTATTTTTTATATTTTATTAATTTTATGTTAAAATAAGCTGAATATATATTTGGCCACTTTTAACCAAAATTATAATTTTATTACTTATACGTAAGAATTTTTTTTTTAAAAAAAAAAATTTATTTGATGGCCACTTTTAACCAAAAAAAAAAAATAGTAAAATATAGAAAGTAAAAAATTTGGTAAAGTACAGTGCAGTATAATATAATAAAGCAAAATTATAAAAATTTAAAGTTTGAGGATCAAAATGTCATTCGAACATAGTTGGAGGATCAAACGTGCAATTTAGCCTTCCCACTATAAATATTATTTTTTGGGGAGGGATTTGCTCTTACTGGGGCATCGTCGACGCTTCAAATTTTCATTTGGGGGAGGCGTAATAGGTGAGATTTTGATTTTGAATTAATAATCCGATTCCATGCTAAAATAGGTGAGGTTTTGCTCTCTTTCATATGTAACCTGTTTTTATTTTGTTTTAATTTTTTTCTCTTAATCTCCTCTTGTTTTGTTTGTAATACTGTTCAATTTTGCATATCAATTGTTGTTTAAATGATTGATTTTGTCTTAAATTAGGGTTTTACTCTTTAATAGGTTCTGATCTGAGAACAAAAATATATATAGAAAAGTTTCTGTGTTTTGTTTCATGCCTACCAAATGTTTGATTGAATGCCTCACAAAGATTTTGCTTTAATTAGTACTGTTTCTGTGCTGCCAAGGATGCTTTTTTGGGAAGAAAGGTTTGATTTTGGTTTGTGTTTTGATTGTACAAACATATAATGTTTGCTTGCTGACAAAGAAGCTGAATCTTTTTTTATCGTGGAATTTTGGGAAGAACCGGATGTCGGAGGCCGAGGAGGAGGATGCAATTGGCGGTACTTGCGAATGCAAAGAAGAGATTGAGATTTTAGTGGGATCTGAAGGAGCAAGCTGTGAAAATGGAATTGAATCGTTCGTCCCGAGAGGTGGCTGTTCACGGATAAGGACGGATACGGATAACTCTTACTTGCCGCTTCTCAGCGATGACATTGCCCTTCTTATCTTGGCGAGACTTCCGCACTCAAAGTACTGTGATCTTCGCTTGGTGAACCGGCGGTTCTGTTCTCTAATAAGAAGCGGTGAGCTCAATGGGATACGAAAGAAGCTCGGGATTAAGGAGCCGAAAGTTTTTTTCCTTTCAAGTGAAGCTCACTATTATTGTTATGAACCATATACCAGGTCCTGTTGGGACCTCCCTGTATGCCCATACGACGAAACCATTGCATATTCTGGCAAGATTCCTTTTTGTGTGGGAACACATCTTCTTGTGTTGAGTATAATCGATGATGACATTAATATGTGGAGTGACCCAGATATTTGGAGGTATGAATTGGAGTTAAACCAGTGGTTCAACGGTCCTATGATGATCACACCAAGATATCTCTTTGCATTCGCAGATTGTGGTAGTGTGGCTTGCGTTGCTGGAGGGGATCAACAAGTTAGTGTGGAGGCTTTGAATAGCGCCGAGAAGTATAATCCTGAAAAGAAGTCATGGGAACCTCTCCCCAATATGAACAGGCGAAGGAGTTTTTGCTCAGGATTTTATATGGATAGTAAGTTTTATGTTATTGGTGGCCGAAATGAGAATTATGATTTACTTTTTTGTGGAGAATATTATGATTTTGAGCTGAATGTGTGGAAACTTATTCCTAATATGATAGAAGATGATATGGCCTTTGGCATCTCTGAACCCCTGTCATATCACATGGTAGTTGTAAACAATGAGTTGTATTATCTTGAATTCCCTTCTGGCCATCTCAAGGTGTACTTGAAAAACAACAACACTTGGAAGAAAGTGGGTAGGGTGCCAGCGATCATAGAGCTCTTCAAGAGTTGGAATGTTTCATTAAAGTCTTTAGGGAATGAGCTACTTTTAATCGGTACAACATATCCCAATCTATCTCTCTCAAAAAAAAAAAAAAAAACATATCCCAATCTCCATACTGCAAAATTCATTCTGTGCTTTTGCACGCCTAGTCCTGAATTAGATGATGTAGAATGGCATGTCCTTTATTTCAATGATCGAGGGCGGAACCTGTCCTTTATAAATTGTTGTGTAATGATGGTTTAATTTGATAATTAAAGCAGAACGGGATGCTTGACAAGTGATTGATGACGGTGTTAGTGATTATTTTGTTTGTGTATTTTCTAGCATGTAAAAGTGTTGCTGGTTGATTATCTCCTAGTTAGAGTTTTCACAGCAGAACAATGTGTTGCTTATGTACTAGCTGATGTTGCTTATTTTGGTTAATGAAAATTTAAATATAAATTTAATGAATTTTGTTATCTCCTGGTGCATTAAATTATTCTTTGTTGAGGTTTCAATGTACAGTAAGATTGGAAAAGTTTTTCCTGGTATAAGTTCTGCTTAATAGATGTTTAATGTTATCTTAATTACCAACAAATAAAGCTAATTTTTTTGAAAAAAAAAACTTTTATTTACTTTGATTTGTAGTTTTTTGATTTCATAATTTGATATAATCTATTGCTTAATAGCTGGTTTGTACCTTGGTTAACGCAAATTAGAGAAGCGTAATTTAAACAAAATTTTATTAAAATTTGAATGGCCAGTGGTATAATTTAACTCAAAATTAATTATTTTTTTTTAAGAAAAATGAACTTTTCAAAATCCTGGCTTTTTAACCATTTTTTTTTTTAAAAAAAATCAATGTATATGGTAGAATCATAAATTTACCATAAAGTCTAACTCTTTCTTTTTCTTGGACAATTAAAATCAAAAAAAAAAAAACTCCGGACTGAAATATCTGTTATTATAAAATAAGCTCCGTACTGAAATACTTTATCTGTTGTTATTGAATAAGCGGATGAACATAATTAATTTGAAAGATAAATCAGAAAAAAGAACAAAAGCAGGTTGTAGTTAAAATTCAGTATAGTGATCAAGTACACTAATCATGTGGTTATCTACTAATCATATATCATACTCAGCAAAAATTAAAACTTTATTATTGTTGGCTTCTTAAATTTTGAAGAACTGAAATAGCCCACGCTCAACCCTACAACTAGAGTTCTCAATGAGTCAGTTTCGGACGAATTTTCAAAAATTCGAATTCGAATCACACTACCAAATCCGAAATCCGAGTCCGAATCTGAGTCCGAATCCGGCGGATTTAAAAAATTCATATCCAAATTCAAACCCCACAAAAAAATCAAAACGTGAATCCGAATCCGTATCCGAACCGAACCCAAAAATCCAAACTCGAAACAATTATTTCTTCTTTTCTCTTTACAATATTTCAAATCATATTAAATTAATTCTAAATTTTTAAAATATAAATTTAAATATAATATCAAATATTTATATACATATATATTATATAATATAAAATTAATTCGGATTCGGATCGGATAGATTCAAAATTCATATCCGAATTCAAATTCATCGAATTTTTATTTTTTATATCTAATTCATATCCGTTTATTATCGAATAAATTCATTTCCTTCCGAATCAAATTCGCATAAAATTTTAGATTTTTGTAGCAATTGAGATCCTTATCTGATTCTTTGTCTTATGTTTTGATTTTTTTAAATTAAAAAATACTTCTTGTACACTCCATTTGGGATGTACGATCTACACTCCACTCATTCTAGGATGGAATGAATTTCATCAATCACTTCAAAGTGATGAATAAAATTTTTTTCACTCTTAGATAGATGGGGTGTACATCTAACACTCCAAATGGAGTATAACACTAGCATTGCTTCTTTTTTTTTAAATTTATTTATATAATTCTTAGATTGATGGAATGTACATATAACACTACAAATAAAGCATACCACTAGCATTTTTTTTTTAAATATATATATATATATATATATATATATATATATATATATATATATATATATATATATATAACACTACAAATAAAGCATACCACTAGCATTTTTTTTTTAATATATATATATATATATATATATATATATATATATATATATATATATATATATATATATATATATATATATATATATATATATATATAAAAGGACCCCTTAATTATAGGTCATTTTAAATTGGTCACTCAGTTACAATTCTTTTGAGTGGCATTATTCTCAACTCCTGATTATTTTATAAGTTACTTTTATTAATAAAATATAAAGTTTTATTAAATATAATAATAATCATATTATTTTTAATGATGAATTACACTTTTTGTCCACAAACTTTGACACTTTGGCCATTAAATTTTAATTTAGTTGACTAAATATTAATAAATTTTAAATATAAAAATAATATATTTTTTTAATTATTATTGCTTCGTCAATCTCAATAGTTTTACATTATTCTTACATCAATAATTTTATTAATATTTAGACACTAAACTGAATTATAATATTTAATTATAATAATTCAAAAAGTTTGAGCCAAAAAATATTATAAATTAATATTTGAGGATCAAAATGTAACTCTTCATATAATTTTAGGACCAAAAATATAATTTATCCCACTTTTAACTCTTCGGAGTACTGTAAAAACTGCATATTTTGTGATTAGCTAGCTGATTAGACAAAGAAGCGGCTATTTTTAACAAATCCTAAATCCTATTTTAAAGTTGGCTTTTTATATTTCATATTTTATTATTTTTATGTTTTATTTGTGCTTTATTTTCAGAGCATGTTTGTATGAAATTTGAGTTGAAATAGAATTTAGGTAAAAATTATAATATAATAAATAATATAATTATATTTCTATATAATTTTAAAAAATGTATCTAAAACAATTAAAATAAATTTTTTTATACATAAATTATAATAATACAATAATAAAATTATAGTGTAAAAAAAATTAATACTCAACTAATTATTTTTTTATTATATTGTAAATGTATAAATTAAATGAAAGAAATACTAAAATTTAAATAATCAGTTTTTATTATATATTTTAAATATATAAATTAAATAAAAGAGTAAATAATATATATTTAAATATATTTAGTACTGTCATTTGTATTATTTTATTATTTTTTTTAATTTTTATTCACCACGCTATTTTGAATAATTTAATTTTAAACTGTATTATTATTATAGCGAACCAAACAGGAAAAATGAGATTTTACTACGGTAAATAGCTTCACCCCTCCCATTTCAATCCAAATAAACAACCACCATTTAACATTAAATTATTATAATTTAGATTTCACAAACTAATTAAATTAACTAAATATTAATGTTTTACCGAATTAAAAATAACATGAAATCTAACTCTATATTAAGCATCAATGACGGGTCAATATTTTTTATTTTTGAGATATTTTTTTTCTTTATTTTTTTTACCAACTTTGTCTTTTTATTTTTTTCATCCGAAGTATCTTTATCTTCTCTCTCACTTTTTTTTTTTTTTTTTTTTTTTTTTTTTTCTGGAGCATGCACCCTACGCATTTCTCATCCCCCTCACTATCTCTCCTTCCCACTTACATGTTTTTTCTACCGCGCTTTCGAGATTTAATCTCTTACAAAAGTTGATGAATTCGAACTCCTGAGGTATAAATAGCGGAGCCATAGGCAGCGGTGGCGACGGGAACCACCACAACAGCAGAGATCACGGCCATCAACCGTGACTCAAATTCTTCACCCACAAGAGGCCCTCAGAATCCTTGGTTGGAATATCAACGGGTCCGGTACAGGGCAATTTTTTTAAAACCTGAATCCGAATCTGAACCCGACTACATACCCGAAACCCGAATCCGAATCTAAATTCAAATCCGACGAATTTTAAAAATTCATATCCAAATTCAAATCCGACCAAAAATTCAAAACCCAAACTCGAAGCCGAATCCGAAAATTCAAATCCGAAACAATTATTTTTTTTTCCTCTTTACAATATTTCAAAATATATTACATTAAATCTAAAATTTTAAAATATAAATTTAAATATAATATTAAATATTTATATACACATATATTATATAGCGTAAAATCAATTCGGGTTCGGGTTGGGTTCGTATTCGGGTCGCGTACGGTCAAAATTCATATCTGAATTCAAATCCATCGTGCTTTCGTTTTTTATATTCGTATCCGAATTCATATCCGTTTAACATTGAGTAAATTCATTTCGTATGGATTTAAGTTCGAAAAAAAATTCGGATATCCGTATTCATTGATATCCATATCCTTGATGCTTATTTCCAACCTCTTCCAAAAGAGCTAGGTCCTGATGAGTGTCCCAAATTCATCGTAAGATGATCTCATTTCATGATTTGGTATTGAATTGATATTTTTTAAAATTTAAAATAATTTATTTATATTGTTGTGATAGATTGTGTATGAATTTAGCTATAATAAAATCTACTTGCTGCATCACGCGGGTAACTACACTACACTAGTATTAATTATTATCATAATATTAATTATTATATTCTTACATTACGTACATATTAATATTTAGTCAAAATTATAAAATTTGATTGTAATAATTTTAAAAATTTAAAACAGAAATTATAATAATTTAAAATTTGACAGTCAAAATGTCAAGCGCTGAGGACCAAACTTGCAATTTAGCCTTCCCCCATTAATAAATAAATACCTTCCTTTCTTTTATAGCAGTGATTTGGGATTTGCTTTTGCTGGGGCATCATCGACGCTTCAATTTTTCATTTGGGGGAGGCGTAATATGTGAGATTTTGATTTTGAATTAATAATCCGATTCCATGCTAAAATAGGATACTTGTTTTAATTTAATTTAATTTTTCTCTTTTAATTTCCTCTTGTTTTGTGTTTGCAATACTGTTCAATTTTGCATAACTACTGTCGTTTAAATGATTGATTTTGTCTTAAATTAGGGTTTTACTCTTGAGTAGGTTCTGATCTGAGAACAAAAATATATATAAAAAAATTTCTGTGTTTTGTTTCATGCCTACCAAATGTTTGATTGAATGCCTCACAAAGATTTTGCTTTAATTAGTACTATTCCTGTGCTGTCAAATGATTCTTTTTTGTGAAGAAGGGTTTGATTTTGGTTTGTCTTTTGATTGTACATACATATAATGTTTGCTGACGAAGAAGCTGAATCTTTTTTTTTTTTTTTTATCTTGGAATTTTGGGAAGAATCTGATGTCGGAGGCCGAGGAGGAGGATGCAATTGGCAGTACTTGCGAATGCAAAGAAGAGATTGAGATTTTAGTGGGATCTGAAGGAGCAAGCCGTGAAAATGGAATTGGATCGTCTGTTCCTAGAGGCAGCGATTCACCGACAAGGACGGATGTGGATAACTCTTACTTGCCGCCTTTCAATGATGACATTGCCCTTCTGATCTTGGCGAGGCTTCCAAGCTCAAAGTACTGTGATCTTCGCTTGGTGAACCGGCGATTCCGTTCTCTAATAAGAAGCGGTTAGCTCAATGAGATACGAAAGAAGATCAGGCTTAAAGAGCCAAAAGTTTTCTTACTAGTGTTATGAACCATATACTAGGTCCTGTTGGGATCTCCCTCTATGCCCATACAACGAAACCATTGCATATCGTGACCAGAATACATTCTGTGTGGGAACACATTTTTTTTTGTGTTGGGTTTGATGAAAGGGGACATTGATTTTTGGGGTGACTCAGATATTTGGAGGTATGAATTGGAGTTAAACTGGTGGTTCAACGGTCCTATGATGATCACGCCAAGACATTTCTTCGCATCCGCAGATTGTGATAGTGTGGCTTGTTTTGCTGGAGGGAACCAACAAGTTAGTGACGAGGTTTTGAATAGCGCCGAAAAGTATAATTCTAAAGACAAGTCATGGGAACCACTCCCCAGTATGAACAAGCGAAGGACTTTTTGCTCCGAATTTTATATGGATAGTAAGTTTTATGTAATTGGTGGCCGAAATGAGAATCATGATTTACTTTTTTTCTGGAGAATGTTATGATTTTGAGCTGAATGTGTGGGAACTTATTCCTAATATGATAGAAGATGATCCGAACATCTCTGAATACCTAGATCTCATGGCAAATCTCATGGCAGTCGTAAACAATGAGTTGTATTATTTTGAATTCCCTTCTCGCCATCTCATGGTGTACTTGAAAAACAACAACACTTGGAAGAGAGTGGGTAGGGTGCCGGCGAGCATAGAACTCTTCGATAGTCGAGGAGTTGCATTAAAGTCTTTAGGGAATGAGCTACTTTTATTCGGTGGAACGCTGTGCATTCTCCCTACTGTAGAGATCATTCTGTGCTTTTGCACACCTAGTCCTGAATTAGATGATGTAGAATGGCATGCCCTTGATTTTAATAATCGAGGGCGGAATCCGCTCATTTATAATTGTTGTGTAATGATGGTTTAATTTGACAATTAAAGCAGAACCGGGACAAGCAAATCGAGTGTGATTTGCTTGACAAGTAATTCATTTTGTTTGTGTATTTTCAGGCATGTAAAGTTTTGCTTGTTGATTATCTTCTAGTTGAGTTTTCACAGCAGAACAATAAGTTGTTAATGTACTAGTTGATGTTGCTTATTTTGATTAATAGAAAGTTAAATATAAATTTAATGAACTTTGTTACCTCCTAGATTTGTAAATTATTCTTCGTTGTTCAACAGTTTAAATCTTCACGCAGGTTTCGGTTTATAGATTTTGAGGTGTAAAATATCATTGGAATTTTTTTTTTCTGATATAAGTTACTGCTTAATAGCTGATTATTGTTATCTTAATTACCAGCAAATAAAGCTAGTATAGTTAATTATTGTTTTTTTTTTTTTTTTTTTTTTTTTTTGAGAGAGAGAGAGAAAGGTAGCAGACTATTCGCTTTATTTATTTTTGAAATAAACTTAGTTGAAAATATAAAACAACTAAACTTTGAACTCGAATATCAACCACCAAATCCTTTGCCACCTGCACTATGAACAGTCTTAATTTTTTTTTTAAAAAAAGCTTTTAGGTACTTTGATTTGTAGTATTTTGATTTCATAATTTGATTGTTAACATGTAAATATTTAAGTTGATATAAATCGTGACTACTGTATCATGATAATATATTGGCACTCTACTGTAGTATAGTACTGTTGTTGTTAATTATTAATTTTAAAAATTCGACCAATTAAACAGATGTACAATCAATTTACTTAAAGCGTGTGTCAAATATGCCTGATGTATTATCGCTTTGAACATAACTCGATCTAATCTGACAACCCGCCATATGCTGGCCTCCTGCCGCATGTATTTTGATTTCATAATTTGATTGTTAACATTAAAGAATTTATGTTTTTATCAGCGAAAATTGTGCCCACCGTACCATACGTGCAAACAAAATATTTAGCACAATACTGTAGGATTGTTGACACTAACTATTAATTTCAAAAATTCGAACCATTAAAAAGTACAATCAATTCATTTTAATCGAATATTGTCTCAACGAATCTGACCTACCGCCACATGTCAGGATGCTGACTCCTTTAAGCCAATATGATTTTCTTTAGTATTATTTTTATTTACTATATTATACTATATGTTTTTTTTAAAGACACCATTATATTATAATATTTTATCCATCTTTAAACTGTATTTTTGATTAGTTCTTATTTTTCTATATATATATATATATATATATATATATTTCTGATAGATATTATTAAACTATTTTTTTTTCTCACTAATCCCTATATTATTGTTAACAAATATATTATCCTAGACAAAATTTAACAACTTTATTAAGTGAAATTTTAAAATGAATCTCCTTCCATCAAATTATTTTTAATTATTTTTTATCTTTTTATATATTTTATTAATGTTTATGTCAAAATAAATTGAATATATATTTTGCCACTTCTAATCAAAATTATAATTGAAAAAAAAAACAAAAAAAAAGAATATTTGAATGGTGCCCTTGAAAAAAAGAGAGTAAAAATATAGAAAGTAAAAATTTTGGTAAAATACAGAGTAGTATAATATAATAAAGCAAAATTATAAAAATTTAAAGTTTGAGGATCAAAATATCATTCGCACATAGTTGGAGGATCAAACGTACAATTTAGCCTTCCCACTATAAATACGTTTTTTTTTTGGGCGGGATTTGCTCTTGCTGGGGCATCATAACATCATCGACGCTCAAATTTTCATTTGGGGGAGGCGTAATAGGTGAGATTTTGATTTTTAATCAATAATCCGATTCCATGCTAAAATAGGTGAGGTTTTGATGCCCTCTCTTTCATATCATACTTGTTTTTATTTTATTTTATTTTTTCCTCATAATCTCCTCCTGTTTTGTTTGTAATACTGTTCAATTTTTCATATCAATTGTTGTTTAAATGATTGATTTTATCTTAATTTAGGGTTTTACTCTTTAATATGTTCTGATCTGAGAACAAAAATAAGTAAGAAAAATTTCTGTGTTTTGTTTGATGCCTACCAAATGTTTGATTGAATGCCTCACAAAGATTTTGCTTTAGTTAGTACTGTTCCTGTGCTGCCAAGGGTGTTTTTTTGTGAAGAAAGGTTTGATTTTGGTTGGTGTTTTGATTGTACAAACATATAATGTTTGCTTGCTGACAAAGAAGCTGAATCTTTTTTTTTTTATCTTGGAATATTGGGAAGAATCAGATGTCGGAGGCCGAGGAGGAGGATGCAATTGGCGGTACTTGCGAATGCAAAGAAGAGATTGAGATTTTAGCGAAATCTGAAGAAGCAAACCGTGAAAATGGAATTGGATTGTCTGTTCCGACAGGAGGCAGCTGTTCACGGACAAGGACGGATGTGGATAACTCTTACTTGCCGCCTCTCAGCGATGACATCGCCCTTCTTATCTTGGCGAGGCTTCCAAGCTCAAAGTACTGTGATCTTCGCTTGGTAAACCGGCGGTTCCATTCTCTAGTAAGAAGCGGTCGGCTCAATGAGATACGAAAGAACATCGGGCTTAAGGAGCCGAAAGTTTTCTTACTTTCAAATGATGCTCGCTATCATTGTTATGAACCATATACCAGGTCCTGTTGGGACCTCCCTGTATGCCCATACGACGAAACCACTACATATCGTTGCAAGGAATCGTTCTGTGCGGGAACACATCTTCTTGTGCTGGCTTTTATCAAAGGGGATATTGATTTTTGGAGTGACTCAGATATTTGGAGGTATGAATTGGAGTTAAACCGGTGGTTCAACGGTCCTATGATGATCACACCAAGATATTTCTTCGCATCCGCAAATTGTGATAGTGTGGCTTGTGTTGCTGGAGGGAACCAACTAACTAGTGACGAGGTTTTGAATAGCGCCGAGAAGTATAATCCTGAAAACAAGTCATGGGAACCGCTCCCCAGTATGAACAGGCGAAGATATTTTTGTTCAGGATTTTATATGGATAGTAAGTTTTATGTTATCGGTGGCCGAAATGAGTATCATGGTTTACTTATTTGCGGAGAATGTTATGATTTTGAGCGGAATGTGTGGGAACTTATTCCTAATATGATAGAAGATGATATAGTCTTTGGCATCTCTGAACGCCTAGATCTCATGCCAAATCTCATGGCAGTTGTAAACAATGAGTTGTATTATCTTGAATTCCCTTCTTGCCATCTCAAGGTTTACTTGAAAAACAACAACACTTGGAAGAAAGTGGGTAGGGTGCCAGCGAGCATAGAATTCTTCGTGGGTTGGGGAGTTTTATTAAAGTCTTTAGGGAATGAGCTACTTTTAATCGGTAGAATGCGGCGCAATCTCCAGACTATAAAGATCATTCTGTGCACACCTAGTCCTGAATTAGATGATGTAGAATGGCATGTCCTTGATTTCAATGATCGAGAGGGGAACCTGTCCTTTTATAATTGTTGTGTAATGATGCTTTAATTTGACAATTAAAGCAGAACTGGAGCAGGCAAATCGAGTGTAATTTGCTTGACAAGTGTTAGTGATCATTTTGTTTATGTATTTTCCAGCATGTAAAAGTGTTGCTTGTTGATTATCTCCTAGTTGAGTTTTCACAGCAGAACAATGTGTTGCTTATGTACTAGCTGATGTTGCTTATTTTGGTTAATGGAAATTTAAATATAAATTTAATGAATTTTGTTATCTCCTGGCGCTGTAAATTATTATTCGTTGAGGTTTCGATGTACAGTTAAGATTGGAAAAGTTTTTCCTGGTATAAGTTCTGCTTAATAGATGTTTAATGTTATCTTAATTACCAGCAAATAAAGCTATTTTTTTTTGAAAAAAAACTTTTATTTACTTTGATTTGTAGTTTTTGGATTTCATAATTTGATATAATTTATTGCTTAATAGTTGGTTTGTACCTTGGTTAAAGCAAATTAGAGAAGCGTAATTTAAACAAAATTTCATTAAATTTTGAATGGCCAGTGGTATAATTTAACTCAAAATTAATTTTTTTTTTAAGAAAAATGAACTTTTCAAAATCATGGCCTTTTAACAATTTTTTTTTTTAAAAAAAATCAATGTATATGGTAGAATCATAAATTTACCATAAAGTCTAACTCTTTCTTTTTCGTGGACAATTAAAATCGAAAAAAAAAAACTTTGGACTGAAATATCTTTATCTGTTATTAAAAAATAAGCTCCGCACTGAAATACTTTATCGGATGTTATAGAATAAGCTGATGAACAGAATTAATTTGAAAGATAAATCAGAAAAAAGAACAAAAGCAGGTTGTAGGTAAAATTCAGTATAGTGATCAAGTACACTAATCATGTGGTTATCTACTAATCATACATCATACTCAGCAAAAATTAAAGCTTTATTATTGTTGGCTTCTTAAATTTTGAAGAACTGAAATAGCCCATGCTCAACCCTCCAACTAGAGATGTTAACGGTTGAATTTGGGGCGAATTTTTAAAAATTCGAATTCGTACCAACAGTAAAAGAGTACGTAGCATGTGCACGGTACTTATATTTGAAAACTTCTAAACCTTCTCCTCACCCCCACCATTGCCTTGATCGATGGCACCGCCATCGCCATAGTTTCCTCCAAAACCCTCGTCCTCCATCACTACTAATCCCACTCCTATTGCTTTGCACATCTTTCTCTATTGGCATGCGATCTAATCCCCCCGCTCAAACTCCTTTGCGCCTCTTCCGGCATGCGATCTAATCCCTACCGTTACACACCCTGTGCCCTTGTGCGTCGCACTCGCCGCACCCGCCAAAGGTTCCTCATTGATGGCGGTGGGGATGGGCTCGATGACTCCTTCTCTAGCGATGGCGACAACAACGACGACCTCTCTAGCGACGGCGGATGCGACGATATATTGAAAAAGGTGAGGAAGAGAGATTGACGTTGGATTAGAGTTTAGAGAATTTTTGTAATTATAATTGATGGTGGGTGGACGCATTAATTGAAACGATCTTTTGTTCTTAGCCAATCTCACTATTTATAAACTATATGAACTCTCCTACTAAGCCTACATTAAAAAATGTCCACTAAGCCACTATAACTTTGTGAATTGTTCATGACCATTGGTATCCATTGGAAGTTTTGAAGGTATTGATGGCAGCGGTTGCAAATTTCTTTATCTCTCATAAAAGTTGTTAAATTTGGACTTTTTTGATAGTCCCACAAAAAGAGGGTTTGAATTAGAATTAAAAAAATTTATAGTGATTATAATTGAATGTAGGTGGATGTATTAATTGAAACGATAGGCGAAAGGATATAAAAGAAGAGAGAACATGCAAGGAAGGCGAAGGGCCACCGAAAAAAAATATAAAAATACGGCTATTAAAGTTGGACTCAGCTTAAAAATTAGGGATTCATATATTTGTTTAGATATTGTACTTTAATATTATTTTTATTTGCTATATTGTATTTTTTTTTTTTTTTTTAAGACATCATTGTATTATAATATTTTATCAATATCTAAATTGTATTTTCAATTTATTCTTATTTTTCTATATTATTTTATTTTATTTTTTCATATATATTATTAAACTATTTTTTTTCACTAATTTCTATATTATTGTTAACAAATATATTACTTAGACAAAATTTAATAATTTTATTAATTGACGCCAGTTAAATATTAAAAAATAAAATAAAATTAATCTCCATTACACATTAAAATTTCTATCAAATTATTTTTAATTAATTTTTTATTATTTTAATATACTTTATTATTTTTTATATAAGAATAAGTTAAATATATTTTTTGTTACGTCTGACCAGCCATTTTTATAGTTTGTATATAAAATTATAGCTTTACTGTTATTAGTGTAAGGATTGAAAAACAATGATTGGGTGGTGTCTTTGAAATAGAGAGAGAGAAAGAGAGAGAGAGAGTGAGTGAGTGTTCGGCTACTATACTTATACAAGTATGAAGCAAATTAGTGCTTATAAATTTTTTACCGTTAGATCTACTCCTTTGACTAATTTTATCTTTTAGATTATTCTATTCCATCAATCACTCACTTAATTCAAGAACCTTACTATCATCCTAAATACACATCTTTTTATTTAAAGGCTAAAAACTTACGAACATCAATAATTTAGTATTTTTAAAAACATAGGAGTTCAATTATATATAAAAAAAATACTAGATGTACATCGTCAAATGGGTGTGCATCTTACACACCATCTATTCCAGAGGGGGGTGAATTTTACTGATTATTTCGAAATGATCAGTAGAGTACATTCCATTTTTGGATGAATATACTCAAAAATGAATGTACGGATAGCATTGCTCTATATATAAAGAGAGAAAGTGAAAATACCTGTAAAGTAGTGTAGTATAGTGTAATTAAGTCACATCCCTTACAGAAAATTAAAATTTTAGGATCAAATTGTCATTTGCTTCATAGTTTGAGGACCAAACGTTCAATTTAACCTTCCTACTACTATAAATACCTTCCTTACTTTCATTGCAGTGGTGTGGGATTTGCTTTTGCTGGGGCATCATCGACGCTTCAATTTTCCATTCGGGGTAGGGGTAATAGGTGAGATTTTGATTTTGAATTAATAATCCGATTTCATGCAAAAATAGGGGAGGTTTTGATGCCCCCTCTTCCACTCGATACATGTTTTTATTTTCTTTTATTTTCTCTATTAATCTCCTCTTGTTTTGTTTGTAATATTGTTCAATTTTGCATATCTAATGTTGTGTAAATGATTGATTTTGTCTTAAATTAGGGTTTTACTCTCTAATAGGTTCTGATCTGAGAACAAAAATAAATAAGAAAAATTTCTGTGTTTTGTTTGATGCCTACCAATTGTTTGATTGAATGCCTCACAAAGATTTTGCTTTAATTAGTACGGTTCCTGTGCTGTCAAATGATGCTTTTTTTGTGAAGAAAGGTTTGATTTTGGTTGGTATTTTGATTGTACATACTTATGATGTTTGCTTGCTGACAAAGAAGCTGAATCTTTTTTTTTAATCTTGGAATTTTGGGAAGAATCAGATGTCGGAGGCCGAGGAGGAGGATGCAATTGGCGGTACCTGTGAATGCGAAGAAGAGATTGAGACTTTAGTGGGATCTAAAGGAAAAAGACATAAAAGTGGAAATAGATCGTCCGTTCCGGGAGATGATAACTCTTACTTGCCGCATCTCAGCGATGACATCGCCCTTTTTATCTTGGCGAGACTTCCGCGCTCGAAGTACTGTGATCTTCGCTTGGTGAACCGACGGTTTCGTTCTCTAATAAGAAGCGGTGAACTCAGTAAGATACGGAAGAAGATCGGGCTTAAGGAGCCGAAAGTTTTCTTACTTTCAAATGAAACTCGCTGTTGGTGTTATGAACCATATATCAGGGCCTGTTGGGACCTCCCTGTATGCCCATATGACAAAACCATTAAATTTCATGGCAAGAATTTGTTCTGTGTGGGAACACAGCTTCTTGTGTTTGGAATAGACATTGGGGGTTACATAGATATTTGGAGGTATGAATTGGAGTTAAACCAGTGGTTCAACGGTCCTATGATGATCACACCAAGATATTTCTTCGCATTCGCAGATTGTGGTAGTGTGGCTTGCGTTGCTGGAGGGGATCAACAAGTTAGTGGGGAGGCTTTGAATAGCGCCGAGAAGTATAATCCTGAAAACAAGTCATGGGAACTGCTCCCCAATATGAACAGGCGAAGGAGTTATTGCCCAGGATTTTATATGGATAGTAAGTTTTATGTTATCGGCGGCCAAAATGAGAATTATGATTTACTTACTTGCGGAGAATGTTATGATTTTGAGCGAAATGTGTGGGAACTTATTCCTAATATGATAGAATATTATTCAGTAGACGGGATCTTTAACTTTCAACCCCCAGATCTCATGACAGTTGTAAATAATGAATTGTATAATCTTGAGTTCCCTTCTCGCCATCTCAAGGTGTACTTGAAAAACAACAACACATGGAAGAAAGTGGGTAGAATCCCAGCAAGAATAGAACACTTAGGGGGTTGCAGAGTGGCATTAAAGCCTTTGGGGAATGAGCTACTTTTAATCGGTAGAACGACGTACTATCCCTCTACTCCAGAGACCGTTTTATGCTTTTGCACACCAAGTCCTAAATTAGATGATGTAGAATGGTATGTCCTCGATTTCCATCGTCCAGGGCGGAACCAGTCCATTTATGATTGTTCTGTAATGATGCTTTAATCTGACAATTGAAGCAGCATGGGGATAAGCAAATCGTGTGTGATTTGCTTGACAAGTGATTGATGACAATGTTAGTATTCATTTTGTTTGTGTATTTTTAAGCATGTAGTGTTTTGCTTGTTGATTGTCTCCTAGTTGAGTTTTCATAGCATAACAAAGTGTTGTTTATGTACTAGTTGATGTTGCTCATTTTGATTAATAGAATGTTAAATGTAAATTTAATGAACTTTGTTACCTCCTTGATTTGTAAATTATTCTTTAAATCTTCGCGCAGGTTTCGGTTTATAGATTTTGAGGTGTAAAATATCAATTACAACAAGGTTAGAAAAGTTTTTCCTGCTTAATAGCTTATTATTGTTATCTTAGTTACCAGCAAATATAGCTTTTTTTTTCTTTTTTCTTTTTTTTAAGCTTTTAGGTACTTTAATGTGTAGTATTTTGATTTCATAATTGATTGTTAACATCCAAGGATTTATGTTTCATCAGCATAAGTAGTTCCTACTGTATAGCGCTAATAAAATATTGACATGATACTGAAGGATTGTTGACCATTTATTTTTTTTTTTGTTGAAAGTTAGTCTTTTCAATTTGGGCATAGTTTTAACTAGTGCAGTTGGACCTCTTCTTGCATTTCCAATTGTAGCAGTTGGATTCAAACTTATCAAATCAAATACCGGATTTAAATTTACATACAACTAAACAGTTGGATCTTTAAAATAATATATAAAAAATAACTAAAAATATTAAAAATAGTAACTAATATTAAATATAAATAAAAAATATATATTTAAAAATAGAACAGCTATTTTGTAGGGAAAAAATTTGGTCAATTAACAAAGAAAGATATATTTGATAATAATATAATTTTATAAAATTATATTTAATAACTAAAACAATATAGAAAACAATTTGAAAATTTCTTACTTTGTGGGATATATATATGCAATTAATCTATTAAAATGTGAATGGATATTGGATAGAAAAATGATACTTTTACATTAATATATATATATATATATATATATATATATATATATATATATATATATATATATATATATATATATATATATATATATATATATATTATATAGTAGAGCTTATATATTTTTAAAAACACAAATTCAATCATATTTGTGAATTTTTTATCATTGAATTTGTATTGATATTTGTGCAATTATAAAGTCAACTAAAGAGAGAGAAAGAAAAAATACAATTGTACAAATCTCAATACAAATTTAATAATAAAAAATTTATAAGTATGATTGGACTTGTACTTTTAAAAATATATAAACTCTACTATATATATATATATAGTCCGGCAAGAATACTATCGATAGCACCAAACAATTGGTGCTATCAAATTTTCATCCGATGGATGAAAAAATATGCGGTTGAGATTATACTTATAAATTTTTTATAAGTAACTGAGCTACTTTAAAGTGATGGATAAAAAAATTTTCACTCTTAGATAGGGTGTACATCTAACACTCCAAATAAAATATAACACTAACATTGCATATATATATATATATATATATATATATATATATATATATATATATATATATATATATATCTATACAAACTATAATTTGCCGGTTTCTAAAAGCATACGTGGCGTTCTCTCATGCATTTTGCTATTGTGGCGTTTAATGGTGCTTCGTTCGCTCGGACCCTAATACCGAACCTACCCCCAAACCGAACCTACCCCCAAACCTATTTTGCTTTCTCTTTCCCCTTCCCAACCTACTCAAGCTACCATAGTTTTACTGGTTCTGTTAACCGCTGCACTAACAGATGTGCAGCGGTGGAGGAGCCCCGTGACGACGGTGCTGGTGCACGTGCTGTACGGCGCCCAAGAAGGCGAAGCACAGGGGGAAGCACGAGTCGCCGCCCGCGCCCGTGCCGGCAGGGCCCGACGCGGCGCCAGCGGACAGTTTCTTCTTCTTCTTCTTCTTCTTCTTTTCGTGGATTTTTTTTCCGTGTTTTTGCTGCGAGGTGAGGTAATTTGGTGAAAATGCTATGGTTGTTGGATTTTTGAAACTTTGTTTCGTAAAATTATGCTGAGTTTTTAGATTGTTTGACTTTAGTGGGATGATCGTGCTCCGCCGCCGCGTCCCCCCGCGGCGCCGGCCCCGCCCCTGCCCTGGTGGCGCGGCTCATGGGCCTCGAAGCGCCGGCGCCGGCGCCATTGGTCCAAAACAGGTATTTATGGTTCAAATTTTGCTCTATGAATTTGTCAACCTTTTAATATTCATTCTATGTTTTGTGCTGTTAGCAATTCTTAGTTTGATGCCCTTGTGTGTTAAGTGAATTCTGAGATGTGGCTGCTTCTATTTTCTTTTCCCAACTTGATGATATTTTATAGGTCGACTTGGAGATGTTGCTGGAGCATTACCAAAGGCTTTGGCCAGGAGAGGACATCGTGTCATGGTTTGTATTGCTATAATCTGTTTTATCTCTATTTTATATCTGTGGAATATTTTGAGGGTAAAAGTCAAGTTATTTTTTCATTATAAACCAAGACTTGGATTAATTTACTTAGCCTGAGAATTGGCGTATCTATACCAAGTTCAGCACAGTGTTAAGAAAGAATTTTATGAAGCTTGGAATATTTTATGAAGCTGCTGGGGGTGCTGGAGCGGTGCGACGAGGACCTCAAGGCGCTGCGGCGGATCATCGAGGCCGTACGATCGGCCGAGATGCGGGTGAAGGCGCCGGGAGCGGCGGGATCGGACGGCGGGGATTCGAGGATGGAGAGGGGGATCAGGTGGTGGGAGGTGAAGGGGGAGCTCCCGAGCCCAAGATGGCGAAGCACAGGGGGAACGAGTCGCCGCCCGCGCCCGTGCCGGCCGGGCCCGACGCGGCACCAGCGGACAGTTTCTTCTTCTCCTTCTTCTTCTTTTCGTGGATTTTTTTTCCGTGTTCTTGCTGCGAGGTGAGGTAATTTGGTGAAAATGCTATGGTTGCTGGTTTTTTGAAACTTTGTTTCGTAAAATTATGCTGAGTTTTTAGAATTTTTATATGTAATTTCCGTGTATTAGATCGGTCAACCAGCTCTCAGTGAGCATTCTGAGGTAAATTTATTTGATCAATGAGGCTTATTTTCTTTTTTCCTTCCTTTCTTAGTTAATTAAGTTTACCGTCTCTCACGCGCGGGGGCGAGCAGTGCAGGGGCGCGCGCAGGCAGCGTGCACCAAGCGCGTGCGAGCGGCAGCAACCGCCCGGCATGCGAGCGGCACGCGCGCATGCTAAAATAGGTGAGGTTTTGATGCCTCTTTTTCATATGATATTTGTTTTTTTTTTTTTTTTTTTTTTCCTCTTTCTTAATCTCCTGTTTAGTTTGTAATACAATTCAATTTTGCATATCAACTGTTGGTTTAATGATTGATTTTGTCTTAAATTAGGATTTGTACTCTTTAATAGGTTCAGATCTGAGAACAAAAATAAATAAGAAAAAATTATGTGTTTTGTTTCATGCCTACCAAATGTTTGATTGAATGCCTCACAAAGATTTTGCTTTAATTAGTACTGTTCCTGTGCTGTCAAATGATGCTTTTTTTGTGAAGAAATGTTTGATTTTGGGTTCCCGTGCGTATAACAGAGATGAAGAAACTTTTCTTATTAATTAGCCAACTCCCCTTTTTAATTAATCTTCTAATTATTGATCACTCCCATGCATCTGTACTCACTCACTTTTTTTTTTTTTTTTTTTTTTTTTTTTTAAAATACGGTTCAATCAAATGCAGCTCCATTTGGAATTAATTTTTTTTTGTTTTTTTTTAATATTTTTGATTAAACTGATGAATCAGAATATCTGCAGCACTTCGCCGTTCTGCGACCGCTCCACCGCCTCCAGCAGCGACAACGTCCCCTTCTCCGCCCTCCTCCTTCTCCCGCCTTGCATACGTATGTGATGTTTCACTTTCACGATTTCCTACTAACACTGAGTATGGTAAGAAATTATTTGTTATTTTTATGGTTACAGCTATTTTAAATGTTTTAGATTGTATCAAGTTATTTATTAGATTATAACGAATTTGCTATAATAACTACTCTCTGTTCCTTATATATATATATATATATATATATATATATATATATATATATATATATATATATTAAGATGAAGTTAATTATAGAAATTTCGATTATAATTTAAAAATAAAAATATAAAATATTATACATAAGATTAGATAAATATTTTATATTAGTCAAGATTTATATCTTTGTCAAATAAAATTAATTATGGAAATTTCAATTAAGATTAGATAATTATTTTAAAAAAATATACAAATATTATTATACATATAAGATTAGATAATTATTTTATATCAAATTAGATTTACGTATTTAAATATATCATTTTATTGTTGTGATGTTCTCAAAAAAATAATAATTTTTAAAAAATTTTGAGCAGATTTATTTAAATATTTCATTTCATTCATGTTCCCAAAAAATTATAATTTACTATAAATTTTTAGCAGATTTTATATTAAATTATGGTTTATATATATATATATATATATATATATATATATATATATATATATATATATATATATATATATATAGCATAATATATGTAATAGAAAATTTCTTGAAAACATCACATTAATGTGATGTTCCCAATAGAAAATATTACATATAGTATAATATATAGTATAATATATTTTAAACATCAATAAATTTTTTTTGAGAATTACTGCATCAAATAAAAATATATATTATAATTATGGTTTAAATTATGTGATGTTTTCAATAGAAAATTTTTTGGAACATCACATCAATGAAATTTTTTATTATAGTTATAATTAATTATGGCAGATTTTTTATAAAGATAATATTTAAATATTTAATTTGATTAATTCATTTATTTTCTCAAATTATGACAAATTTTTCGATTTTGACAAATTATATCATAAGTACTCTTTTTTTCTGTACCAGATATATGTATATTTTACAAGATTTTCTATTGTAGTTACTCTCTCTTTTTTTCCCTAAAATTTATCGATTTCCACAAATTGACATGGTAATAATAATTAATAGTTAAATATGTGATTTGTAGTTAAATATCAGTAATTAAAATATTATTATTATATATCAAATATGTAAAATTTTGTAATATAAGATAAAATTTTGTAAGATTAATATTTTATTGAATATTTAAATTAAATATATGATTTGATCCTATTGATGTCGTTTTTCTAAAAATGATCATTTCCCAAAGATTTTGAATAAATTTGAACAGTTTTGTTATATTATATTATATATAAGTGTATAAGTATATAAAAGATTTGGTGAAATTAATAGTTACATTAAAATATTATTATATATCACCTAAGGTGTAGGAATAAATTAGTAAATTAATAGTTATATTAAAATATTATTATATATCACCTAAGGTGTAGGAATAAATTAGTTAAATATCTAATATGTATTATTTTATATCAGTTAAGTTTTATCAATTAATATTTTGCAATAAATATATTATATATAATATAAGATAAAATTTTGTAACATTAATATTTAAATATAATATTTAAATATATGATTTGATTTGATTAATGCTATTTTTCTAAAAATGATCATTCTCCAAAAATTTTGATTTTGTTAGATTATAGTAAATTTGTTATTAAATTAAATATATATAATTTGATTTTTATTGATGTTAAATATAATATTTAAATATATGATTTGATTTGACTGATATCTTTTTTTAAAAAAAATAATGATTCCTCAAAGATTTTAAACAGATTTGTATAGTTTTATTAGATTACAGTAGATTTGCTATCATATTAAATATATGATTCGATTTCGTTTTCCTAAAAATAATTATTCTCCAAATATTTACAACAGATTTTGACAGTTTTGTTACATTATGATAGATTTTGCTATCATAAGTACCCTTTTCCTCTTCCCAAAATTCATGTGCCACCTGAAGATCTTCTATCATAACCCAAAAATTTGGAAGTGATCTCCTAAATTATGTATTGAAGAATGTGCCAGATTCTTTCACATAACATACTAAGCTAACTTTAAAATTATTATTATTAACTGATTTGATTTTATATTTATTAATTTTCGGAATTATTCCAAGTATGTAATTTTATAATTACTAAATTTTCTTTGTAATACTACAAGATTTGCTTTTAGATTGATGTGACAACTGAAGATTTCCTATTATGTCACTAAGATTTGCTTTGAGATTGATGTGACCATTGAAGATTTTTGAAAGTGATGTTTGTTTATTCATAATTATTAGACTTTAGTTTGATGTGACCATTGAAGAATATTTTTCTGAATTTCATAATTACTAAATCCTCTTTGTAATATTACAAGATTTACTTTGTGGGTGATGTGACTACTGGAGATTTTGGATTTTAGATTTAGATTTAGTGTGATATTAGAATATTTCCTATCATATTGTTTTGAAGATTGTGCCAGATTCTTTTAGGATCTATATCATGATGCAAATCTACTAATAAGATTTGCTATCATTTGCTATCATCCTATTAAATTCTATAGATAATATATATCTATTTTATAAAATGATATAATATTAGCAGATTACTATCATACTATTATATATATATTCATTAGTCATTCCAGGTTATAATTACTACTTTTAACTGATGTGACCTCTGAAGATATTCTATCATACCACTAAATTTGAAAGTGATGTTTGTATATTCATAATTATGTATTGAAAAATGTGCCAGATTTTTTTATTATATATAAGTGTATAAGTATATAAAAGATTTGGTGAAATTAATAGTTACATTAAAATATTATTATATATCACCTAAGGTGTAGGAATAAATTAGTAAATTAATAGTTACATTAAAATATTATTATATATCACCTAAGGTGTAGGAATAAATTAGTTAAATATCTAATATGTATTATTTTATATCAGTTAAGTTTTATCAATTAATATTTTGCAATAAATATATTATATATAATATAAGATAAAATTTTGTAACATTAATATTTAAATATAATATTTAAATATATGATTTGATTTGATTAATGCTATTTTTCTAAAAATGATCATTCCTCAAAAATTTTGATTTTGTTAGATTATAGTAAATTTGTTATTAAATTAAATATATATAATTTGATTTCATTGATGTTAAATATAATATTTAAATATATGATTTGATTTGACTGATATTTTTTTTTCTAAAAATAATGATTCCTCAAAGATTTTAAACAGATTTGTATAGTTTTATTAGATTACAGTAGATTTGCTATCATATTAAATATATGATTCGATTTCGTTTTCCTAAAAATAGTTATTCTCCAAATATTTACAACAGATTTTGACAGTTTTGTTACATTATGATAGATTTTGCTATCATAAGTACCCTTTTCCTCTTCCCAAAATTCATGTGGCACCTGAAGATCTCCTATCATAACCCAAAAATTTGGAAGTGATCTCCTAAATTATGTATTGAAGAATGTGCCAGATTCTTTCACATAACATACTAAGCTAACTTTTAAATTATTATTATTAATTGATTTGATCTTATATTTATTAATTTCCGGAATTATTCCAACTATGCAATTTCATAATTACTAATTTTTTTTTGTAATACTACAAGATTTGCTTTTAGATTGATGTGACAACTGAAGATTTCCTATCATGTCACTAAGATTCGCTTTGAGATTTATGTGACCATTGAAGATTTTTGAAAGTGATATTTGTTTATTCATAATTATTAGACTTTAGTTTGATGTGACCATTGAAGAATATTTCCCTGAATTTCATAATTACTAAATCCTCTTTGTAATATTACAAGATTTACTTTGTGGGTGATGTGACTACTAGAGATTTCGGATTTTAGATTTACATTTAGTGTGATATTAGAATATTTCCTATCATATTGTTTTGAAGATTGTGCCAGATTCTTTTAGGATCTATATCATGATGCAAATCTACTAATAAGATTTGCTATCATTTGCTATCATCCTATTAAATTCTATAGATAATATATATCTATTTTATAAAATGATATAATATTAGCAGATTACTATCATAATTATTAGTAGATTCTATTTGGAGATTTGCATGCTATTATATATATATTCATTAGTCATTCCAGGTTATAATTACTACTTTTAACTGATGTGACCTCTGGAGATATTCTATCATACCACTAAATTTGAAAGTGATGTTTGTATATTCATAATAATTATGTATTGAAAAATGTGCCAGATTTTTTTACCTAGCATATTTTTTCTTCTGTAATTAAAGCTATTAGTGGATTTCCCTATTAATTGTAATGTCAAAGGGAAGTCTCCTATAGAAAAAAATTTGCTCATCAAATATGAAGAACAACTGCAGTCTCACAAAGAAATTAACAGAGATTTATTTACAGAAACACCACCAGATGTAGAAATTTCTTCCAGGTATTTTTGCTATCATTTATATTAAGTAATATTTTTGATAAATTTGTATAAATATATTTTTTTCACTTTTTTAACTTTAGTAAATATTTTTATGATCAGCTGAAGGCATTTTGTCGATGATATATCTGAAATGCATCATCGTAAAAAACTTCGCCTTACGTAAGATATCTAATCTAAATTACTTTTCTTAATTATTTATTTATGATTATATATATATAATTATAATTTATTTATAATATTAAATTTTTTACATTAATTGTAGGTTCGATGAAGAAGAACGTTCTGATAGAGAGACAAGATGAAGCATTATATACTACAAACAATTTACTAATATAATATTTGTGTGCTGTATATAATATATGCTGTTTAATCTTTAATACTTAGTTTAATATTTAGTATTTCCATTTTTTTTTATAATTTTAAACTATAAAGTATTTAAATTTCAATGAAGGATACTTTGTTAGATAAAGTGATATTTAGTAATTCTCAAAAATATTGTCGAAATTTTATATTTCTGGCTTTTCAAAATATATTGATATATTTTGTAAGATTGTATAAAATTTTTGTAATCTTTCAAAGAAACTTTAAATTAAATATAGTATATCTAATTTTTTCTATCTTTTAAATATAATAATTGTTTATATATTTTTCTAAAAAACTAATTATAAGTTATTTTTAATTTTTAAATTTAATAAATTATGTTTAATATCTAATTATTTTTTAGTTACCGCAGCGAAGCGCGGGTATTTAACTAGTATATATAATTCTTAGATGGATGGGATTTATATATAACAGCATACCACTAGCATTATTATTATTTATATATATATATATATATATATACCAAGAACCCCTTAATTATAGGTCATTTTAAATTGGTCACTCAGTTACAATTCTTTTGAGTGGCATTATTTCATAAGTTACTTTTATTAATAAAATATAAAGTTTTATTAAATATAAAAGTAATCATATTATTTTTAAGGATGAATTACACTTTTTGTCCACAAACTTCGTGGCTGTGACACTTTGGCCATTAAATTTTAATTTAGTTAACTAAATATTAATAAATTTTTAATATAAAAGTAATATATTTTTTTAATTATTATTGCTTCGTCAATCTCAATAGTTTTACATTATTTTTACATCAATAATTTTTTAAATATTTAGCCACTAAACTGGATTATGAAATTTAGTTATAATAATTCAGAAAGTTTGAGCCAAAAAATATTATAAATTAAAATTTGAGGATCAAAATGTAACTCTTCATATAATTTTAGGACAAAAAGTGTAATTTATCGGACTTTTAACTCTTTGGAGTACTGTAAAAACTGCATATTTTGTTATTGGCTGCTTAGACAAAGAAGCTGCTATTTTTAACAAATCCTAAATCCTATTTTAAAGTTGCCTTTTTATATTTCATATTTTATTATTTTTATGTTTTATTTGTGTTTTGTTTCAGAGCATGTTTGTATGAAATTTGAGTTGAAATAGAATTTAGGTAAAAATTATAATATAATAAATAATATAATTATATTTCTATATAATTTTAAAAAATGTATCTAAAACAATTAAAATAAATCTTTTTATACATAAATTATAATAATACAATAATAAAATTATAGAGTAAAAAAACATTAATACTCAACTAATTATTTTTTTATTATATTGTAAATGTATAAATTAAATGAAAGAAATACTAAAATTTAAATAATCAATTTTTATTATATATTTTAAATATATAAATTAAATAAAAGAGTAAATAATATATATTTAAATATATTTAGTACTGTTATTTGTATTATTTTATTATTTTTTTTCATCTCTTACGCTATTTTGAATAACTTAAGTTTTAACTATATTATTATTATTATAGCGAACAGAGTGAGATTTTACATATGTAAATAACTTCACCCCCTCTCCATTTCAATCCAAATAAACAACCACTATTTAACATTAAATTAATATAATTTAGGTTTCGCAAACTAATTAAATTGATTAAATATCAATACTTTACCGAAGTAAAAATAATGTGAAATCTATTAATCTATTAACTCTATATTAAGCATCAATATATACGTTGACTTGTCAATATTTTTTATTTTTGAGATATTTTTTCGTTTTATTTTTTCACCCAATATTGTTTTTTTACTTTTTCATCCGACATCTCTTCATTTTCTTTCTTACTCTTTCTTTCTCGAGCCTGCACCCTACGTATTTCACATTCCCCTCTCTATCTCTCCTTTCCATCCACATGTCTTCTTTACTGCGCTCTTGAGATTTAATCTCTTACAAAAGTCGATAAATTCAAACTCCTGAGATATAGGTAGCAGAGCTATAGGGCGACAGCGACGACTGCAACCACCACGGCGGCAGAGGTCAGACCATCAATGCTCGGGGCAAGGAGGCCGCAGAGTGCAGTTTCAGGCAAACCGTGGCTCAAGTTCTTCACCCGCAAGAGGCCCTCCGAATTCTTGGTTAGGGATGTCAACAGGTTTAGGATTTAGAGTTTAGGGTTTAGAGATATCAACGGGTCGGATTCAGGGCAATTTTTTAAAAATCTGAATCCGAACCCGACTACATACCCGAATCCGAATTCAAATCTGACGAAATTTAAAATTCATATCCGAATCCGACTAAAAATTCAAAATCCGAACCTAAACACGAGTCTAAAAATTCAAACCCCAAATAATTATTTCTCCTTTTTTTTTATAATATTTCAAAATATATTATATTAAATTTAAATTTTTAAAATATAAATTTAAATATAATATTAAATATTTATATACACATATATTATATAACGTAAAATCAATTCGAGTTCGGGTCGGGTTCGGTTTCGAATCGCGTACGGTCAAAATTCGTATCCGAATCCAAATTCATTGGGCTTTCGTTTTTTATATCCGTATTCAAATCCATATTCGTTTAATATCGGATAAATTCATTCCAATCGGATTTGGGTTCGAAAAAAATTTTGGGTATCCGTATCCATTGACATCCATATCCTTGGTGCTCATTTCTAACCTCTTCCAAAGGGACTAGATCCTGATGAGTGATCCAAATTCATCGTAAGATTATCTCATTTCGTGATTTTGTATTGAATTAATATTTTTTAGATCTTAAAATAATTTATTTATATTATTGTGATGATTTGGACATGAATTTAGCTATAATAATATTTACTTCCTGCATCGCGCGGATAACTACAACAATATTAATTATTATCATAATATTAATTATAAAATTATTATATTACATACACATTAATATTTAGACAATTAAATTAGAATATAAAATTTGATTGTAATAATTAAAAAAAATAAAACAGAAATTATAATAATTTAAAATTTGACAGTCAAAATGTCAAGGGCTCATAGTTTGAGGACCAAACTTGCAATTTAGCCTTCCCCCATTAATAAATAAATACCTTCCTTTCTTTTATAGCAGTGATTTGGGATTTGCTTTTGCTGGGGCATCATCGACGCTTCAATTTTTCATTTGGGGGAGGCGTAATATGTGAGATTTTGATTTCGAATTAATAATCCGATTCGATGCTAAAATAGGATACTTGTTTTAATTTAACTTAATTTTTCTCTTTTAATTTCCTCTTGTTTTGTGTTTGTAATCCTGTTCAATTTTGCATATCAACTGTCGTTTAAATGATTGATTGTCTTAAATTAGGGTTTTACTCTTTAGTAGGTTCTGATCTGGGAACAAATATATATATATATATATATATATATATATATATATATATATATATATATATATATATATAAATTTTTTTTTGTTTTGTTTGATGCCTACCAAATGTTTGATTGAATGCTTCACAAAGATTTTGCTTTAATTAGTACTGTTCCTGTGCTGTCAAATGATGCTGTTTTTGTGAAGAAAGGTTTGATTTTGGTTGGTGTTTTGATTGTGCATACATATAATGTTTTATATTGCTGACAAAGAAGCTGAATCTTTTTTTTTTTAATCTTGGAATTTTGGGAAGAATTAGATGTCGGAGGCCGAGGAGGAGGAGGATGCAATTGGCGGTACTTGCGAATGCGAAGAAGAGGTTGAGATTTTAGTGGGATCTGAAGGAAAAAGACACAAAAATGGAAATGGATTGTCCATTTCAAGAGGCGGTTGTTCACGGACAAGAACGGATACGGATAACTCTTACTTGCCGCCTCTCAGCGATGACATCGCCCTTCTCATCTTGGCGAGGCTTCCGAGCTCAAAGCATTATGATCTTCTCTTGGTAAACCGGCGGTTCCATTCTCTAATAAAAAGCGGTGAGCTCAATGAGATACGAAAGAACATCGGGCTTAAGGAGCCGAAACTTTTCTTACTTTCAGGAGAACCCGGCTATCAGTGTTATGAACCATATACCAGGTCTTGTTGGGACCTTCCTGCATGCCCATACGATGAAAACACTGCAGATGAATCGTTCTGTGTGGGAACACATCTTTTTGTGTTGGAAATATTCATTGGGGACTTTGATTGCCATATAGATATTTGGAGGTATGAATTGGAGTTAAACCGGTGGTTCAATGGTCCTATAATGATCACACCAAGATTTTTTTTCGCATCTGCAGACTGTGGTAGTGTGGCTTGTGTTGCTGGTGGGAAGCATCAAGTTAGTATGGAGGTTCTGAATAGCGCCGAGAAGTATAATCCTGAGAGCAAGTCATGGGAACCGCTTCCTAGTATGAACAGGCGAAGGAATTATTGCGCAGGATTTTATATGGATAGTAAGTTTTATGTCATCGGTGGTCGAAATAAGAATTATGATTTACTTATGTGCGGAGAATGTTATGATTTTGAGCTGAATGTGTGGAAACTTATTCCTAATATGATGGAATATGATACATCTTTGACCTTTAGCCTCTATGATGAACTTAAAGATTTCATAGCAGTGGTAAACAATGAGTTGTATTATCTTGAGTTCCCTTCTCGCCATCTCAAGGTTTACTTGAAAAACAAGAACACATGGAAGAAAGTAAGTAGTGTGCCAGCAGAACTGTGCAACCGTTGGGGAGTGGCATTGAAGTCTTTGGGGAATGAACTACTTTTAATCAATAGAACGCAGTGCAATCGCTCTACTCGAGAGATCGTTCTGTGCTGCACACCTAGTCCTGAATTAGATGATGTAGAATGGCATGTCTTTGATTTCAATCGTCAAGGGCGGAACCTGTCAATTTATAATTGTTGTGTAATGATGGTTTAATCTGACAATTAAAGCAGAACGGGGACAACCAAATCGAATGTGATTTACCTGACAAGTGATGACAATGTTAGTATTTACTTTGGTCGTGTATTTTCTATCATGTAGATGTTGTTGTTGATTATCTGTTGTAAAATAGTTTTCTTTTCAAATTAATTCTTTTAAATGATGTAAATTTAATTTAAATTCAAAATACTATATATCAAAATTTAGATGAAGTCTGTGAATGTTGAGGCGTGCGTGAGCACTGTCCTAAAAGCGAGATTGCCCCTCCACGTGCGAGGCTCCGGCAATCACCCCAAGCGATACAACGACCACTGTCCACCCCGTCGGCAACGATTCCGGAATGGTGCGTAGCGAACTCAACGTCTTTCCGAAATCCAACAATAGTAAGACTCGAAATATTAAAGGAGGAGAAAGGTAAATCTCAGTGTATAGAACTCTGTAAATTAGAGGGGAGAAAATTGTAGTTTCTACTTAACCAAGCTCTTTTGCTCTCTATATAAAGAGTCCAAAGTGAGAGGGCATATTAACTCGCCAGGAGACAAAGTCTCTCTTGGGCAGCCCACAAGCTCCTTCCCAAGGAAGGCTCTTAGATAGCCCAAGATGCCACTTCCCAAGATTGGCTAAGAAAAAGATCCAAAGGCCAAAACACAAGTTTAAAATCACCAAATCCAAATAAAACCCAACAATCCCTACATGATTTAAAACTTGTAAAAATGAAATACAAAATAAAGTAAAAGAAATACAAAACTAAAACAGATGCTAGATCCTTTATATAATGTATTTGGCGAAGGTACCTGTCGGGTTTGAACTTTCACTTAGTACAGGTTTATGTATATCCGAGGGCACAATGGTGGACTTTGCCTTGAACCAAGGCCGGTGAATCGGATTCCACAAACAGTACATATGGTACAGTCGTTTAGATTCTACGCAAGTTAGCGCTTTTATGGCCATGCGCTCATATCGATTCATGTGTGTTTTTAGGGAACTGCCCTCTTCCCACAGTCGCGGCCTCACGACTACACACATATAGGAGGTCCTGATAAGGGTGTCTGGAAGGTCACACCCTGCCTCAAGGGTTTCGGAACCATTCAGGATAAAACCCTTACTATCCACTTGCATAAATGAGCACTGTCGCCATAGGAATGAGTATATAAAAGCAGTGCTCCGCACAACTACCAATTCGACTTGTTTCTACCCATTGAACCTCCAAGAGGTTTGGTTGCCGTCGCCGGTAGTTTCTATTGTGGGCTAAGCCCCATTCCCCTCGACGATTCTAGGATTACTGTCCTAGACAAATCTTTAGTAAGCTGATCAGCTAAGTTCTTTGCAGATCTCACCAATTCCAAAGCAATTACATTTTCCTTAATATTCTGCCGAATATATTTGTATCTTACTTTCATAAATCTATTCATCTTTGTTTCCACATTTTCTTGAGCACACTTGTCAATAGCAGATCTGCAATCACAATGTATACATACAGGTGCCAAAGGTCGCTCCATCAGTGGCAAGTCATACAGAAATTCTCTAATCCACTTAGCCTCTGCTACAGTGGTATGTAAAGCTATTAATTCAGATTCCATTGTACTTCTAGTTATCAATGATTGTTTCGATGACTTCCAAGTAACAACTGCTCCACCAAGGAGAAAAACAAATCCAATAGTTGACTTCACATCAGCTGTATCACTTATCCAGCTAGCATCACTAAATTCTTCTAATGCAGCAGGGAATCCACAAAAATGCAATCCACATAGGATACAGTGCCTTTCAGATATCTCAAAACTTTTTCTAAAGTATTCCAATATTCCCTATTTGGGTTATGGGTATATCTTCTCAATCTGTTCACAGTATAGGCTAAATCAGGTCTAGTGTAATCTACAAGATAATTTAGAGATTCTATAATCTAAACATAGCTATTCTGTCTTATAGGATTACCTTTATTCTTCTTAAGATGCACACTAGTATTATAAGGTGTTACAACAATCTTAGAATCAAAATATCCAAATTTCTTTAACACTTGTTCACTGTAGTGAGATTGGCTCATAATAATTTCATTTGATTTTCTTATGATCTTCATGTTCAGAATCACATCAGCTTGCCCAAAATCCTTCATATCAAAGTTATCATTAAGTAATTTCTTAGCATCCATTATCACATTCATATTTGTACCAAAGATCAAAATATCATCAACATACAAACATAGGATCACTATCTGTCCATTGTATTCCTTAGAGTACACACATTCATCAGACATGTTCACATAAAAACCATTTTTCACTACTAAAGAGTCAAATTTTAAATGTCACTATTTAGGAGCTTATTTAAATCTATATAAAGATTTTGTCAACTTGCAATCTTTGTTTTCATGTCCAGCAACAATAAATCTCTCAGGTTGCTTCATATAAATCTCTTCCTCTAAATCACAATTTAGAAAAGCAGTTTTAACATTCATATGATGAATAACCAAATTATGGACAAAAGCTAAAGCAAGCAGAATTCTAATAGAAGTAATCCTAACTATAGTAGCATAAACATCAAAATAATCTACACCAGACTTCTAGGAAAAATCCTGAGCTACAAATCTAGCCTTATACTTATCTACAGACCCATCTGGTTTCAACTTCTTCTTAAAGATCCATCTACATCCTACAGGCTTACAACCTACAAGTAAATCAAATAACTCCCAAATATGATTCTATAGAATAGATTGCATCTCCAACTTAACAGTTTCTTTCCAAAATGATGCATCTACAGAAGTCATAGCTTGGTCAAAGGTAGATAGGGTATTTTCTACAAGTAGGACACAGAAATTATTACTAAAAGTCTTCTCAATCCTAGGACGCTTACTTCTCCTAGGTTCAGACTCTTCTATAGGTTCACTAGCACTGGGTCTACTAGATCCACATATAGTCTCAACAGGAACAAGTCTATCTACTCTAGTTCTAAAAGAAAAGATATCCTCAAAGTATACTACATCTCTAGCTTCAATAATTGTTTTGTTAGAAATCTCATTAACCTCATAATTTACCACCAAGAATCTATTAGCATTACTACCATCTGCATAGCCTAAGAATACAGTATCCACAGTCTTAGGACCAATCTACTCTTCTTAATTTCAGGAATTTTTACTTTAGCTAGACACCCCCACACTTTAAAATAATTCATATTAGGTTTCCTTTCCTTCCAAATTTCATAAGGAGATACAGAAGAACTCTTGTGGGGAATCCTATTAAAAATTACACAAGCAGTCATCAAAGCTTCACCCCACAAGTTTTCGGGTGCACCAGAACTAATAATCATCGAATTTACCATATCCATCAAAGTTCTATTTTTTCTTTCAGCTACTCCATTAGATTGAGGTGTATAAGGTGCAGTCACTTGATGTACAATTCCAAATTCTTGACAGAAAACAGTCATCTCATTCGATGTATATTCACCTCCTCGATTAGATCTTAAAATCATAATTTTCTTATCCAATTGATTTTCAACCTCAGCTTTATAAATCTTAAATTTATTTAAAACTTCATCTTTATTCTTAATCAGATAAATAACAATACTTCGAATGATTATCAATGAATGTTACAAAATATTTGCTTCCACCCGTACTGGGTCTACATCCATCACAAACATTACTATGTATTAATTCTAGTAGATCAGAATCTCTATCTACAGATTTAAAAGGTTTTCTAGGTTCCTTAGCTTGCACACATATTTCACATTTATGATCATTAGAAACAGATTTAGGAATTAATCAAAATTCATCAATCTCTTAATAGTATTAAAATTCACATGTCTCAATCTTCCATGCCAAACATCACATGAAACAATATTCAAAATAATACTTTCATTAATAGTAGAAGTCATCACATAAGGCTTAAATAATCCATCACTCAAAAATTCTTTCCCAATAAAGTTCACACCTTTAGTAATTACTACCCTATTACATTCAAAAACAAACTTAAATTCTTGCTGAACTAAAAGAGAAGCACTAATCAAGTTCTTCCTAAAGGGTTGGAAATTTCTACCCTTAGGTTTCGGGTTTTCTACTAGGTTGGCTTGGGTAGAAGGCTCGCTAGTCTTCTTATCCCTAGCTCGGTTGGTTTCTTCTATCTTAAGAGATCTTAGAACAAAATTTAGAAAAAGTTCTCTTTGATTGTGGTTCAGATCATTGGCATGGCTAAACCAAAAAGGAGGCAACTTATCTATTAAAATGACAACTAGGAAACTCTCATCTAGATCTATACCACTAGATCTAAGCTGCTCAATAATGTACTCAAAATTCTGAAGTTGGTCAGACATTGATTTACTATCTACCAATTTAAACTTAAGCAAATCTGAAGCTTGGTATCTCTTCTTAGTAGGATCAATCTCGCCATACTTCTGTTCTAAGGAAATCCAGAGTTCCCTAGCAGTCTGAATACTACAATAAATATCATAAAGCTTATCAGATAGGGTACTAAGGATCCGGTTCAGACAATAATAATTAATCATAGAAGGATTAGTAGGAGTCACAGGTATAGGTGTAGGTGCAACAGTAGGAGGAGTATGAGCACTCTGAGACTGGCTGCGAATATAAGGGCGATGTGCCACAGACTGAATAGCACCATCAGGTATAATTTCATTTCCATTCTCAACAGGATCTGAGATGGCAGAAACAAGCCCTAGCATGGTGAGCAAGAACCGCATTTGATTCTGTCACTTTCTAAAATTACGACCATCAAAAGTAAACGATTTCGCCGAATACGAATCCTCCATTAATCAGAATCTGTTTAATCAAAAATCTAAAATAATGTCACAAAATTGTTTTAGGTTTAAAACAGTTAATCTAAGTTGACAGGCTAAAAATTAATTAACAAAAATTATACTATTCTAATTAACAGTAATAATCAAATACTATATTTTAATTAACAGTGTTAGAAGAATTAAATATTAAACAGTGAAAAGATCAACTACATAATAATATTTAATTAACAATATAAGAATAAGTACTAACAGTAATAAAACAACTAGATGTTTAGATGAATAATAGTGTACTGAAATCTATAGTAACAGTACTATAGAAATAGTACAAACAGTAAATAGATATTCTAAATAATTACACGAACAGAACAGTATAAATCTACAATGTAAATAAATTAATTAATTATACTAACAGTTTAAATAACAGAAATTATAATTAGCAATTTTTATTTAATTAATTAATACTATCCGTATTAAGTTATCACAATTAACAGAACAAACTAAATAGTTAAATATGTGATTCACAGTACTAACAATAGATCAATAGTTTTCAAAAAAGTATATAAAAAATATAAATAACAGTACACACACTATTTTAGTTAGAGCAATGCTACATGTACACTCTAAAGGGGGTGTACATCTTACACCTACCCATCTAAGGATGGGAGAGTCACTTCATAAATTGTGAAGTGACCCCTCACCACACCCCACCCATTGGATGGGTGGGATGTGTAATGTACACCCCAAATGGAGTGTACAAGTAGCATTTTCCTTTTAGTTAAGGGTATAGTGTAACAAAATAATTTTATGAAGTATACTAATCACGTAACAGTATACTAACAATTTTATAAAAAACAGTACATACTAACAACTATAAATACTAACCGAGTATATATGGTCAACTATTTAATTAAATAAACTAATTAAATATTTATCTTAATCACAAAGTATACTCACAGTACGTTAAAAATATATATGAAAAGATAAATTAAATTAATCTCGCTTCTAGAATGTTGTAAATACTTATCTTTTCAAATTAATTTTTTTTAAATAATTTAAATTTAATTTAAATTTAAAATACTATATATCAAAGTTTAGATGAAGCCTGTGAATATCGAGGCGTGCGTGAGCACTGTCCTAGAAGCGAGATTGTCCCTCCACGTGCGAGGCTTCGGCAATCACCCCTAGCGATACAACGATCACTATCCACCCCGTCGGCAACGACTCCGAGATGGTACGTAGCGAACCCAACGTCTTTCCGAAATCCAGCAATAGTAAGACTCGAAATATTAAAGGAGGAGAAAGGTAAATCTCAGTGTATAAAACTCTGTAAATTAGAGGGGAGAAAATTGTAGCTTCTACTTAATCAAACTCTCTTACTCTCTATATAAAGAGTCCAAAATGAGAGGGTATATTAACTCACCAGGAAACAACGTCTCTCTTGGGCAACCCAAAAGCTCCTTTTCAAGGAAGGCTCTTGGGTAACCCAAGATGCCACTTTTCAAGATTGGCTAAGAAAAAAATTCAAAAATTAAAACACAAGTTTAAAATCATCAAATTCAAATAAAAACATTATCTCCTTGTCGAGTTTTCACAGTAGAACAATATGTTGTTTATGGACTAGTTGATGTTGCTTATTTTGATTAATTGAAATTTAAACATAAAATTAATGAACTTTGTTGTTTAAATTTTTATGTCAGTTTCAGTTTTATAGATTTTGACATATAAAATATTAATGACTTTTTCCTTGTGTAAGTTTTATGTCTTACTGTGACAAGATATTAGTATAATATCGTAGAATTATTGACGCTAATAACTAATTTTAAAAGGCGAAAATTATTGGCGCTATAAAAATATAATTAATTTATTTAAAATATAATTTGAACTCTGACTCGATTTATTTCAACATCCCGTCTTTTAGAACATGGCTCAGCTCAATTTGATCTCTCGTGACATCTACATAATTATTTTTATCATAAATTTTGCACATAATTTTATAAATTTTAGAAACACAAAAAGCTTATTCTTTCTATTCAAATATATAAAAAGAAAAATAATTCTAAAATTGAAAAAGAAAAATCTTTTTCGACACTTTCATGTCCTACAAAATTACGATTTAGATAATTAGTAACTGCGATTGATCGGAGGGGTTTATTAAACTATTCAGTATTTACAAAAGAGATAAAGTTCAAGGGGAATTCGTACATTATACCGCCAAAAATGAGGCATGTGTCGTGACTCGGAAGTTTGGGGTTTAGTAGTGCAATCAACGCAAAAGTTTAGGGACTACAATGCAAATTTTACCCTTCCCCTTCTCCGCATTAGAAGGTATAATGGGTCCCATATATCCGACCCGGTACTCCACTATTCTCCTCACGCCAGTTGAAAAAATAATAAATAAATAATTTTTTTTTTTCAAAAACAAAAGTGTTGGTAATGGAAAGGCAGGGCTCCGCCGCCCCCGCGCGAGCCAGTGCCGGCGCCGGAGTCCGAGAGGCGGCGCCGCTGAGCTCCGCCGCCTCCTCAGCGGCGGCGGCGGCGGCGGACGGCGCCGCCAAGTTCCTCGTCACAAATATTAAGATATATCTTAATATTAACTATATCTTAATATTTGTGATGTTATCAAGTCACAAATATTAAAATAAATTGATTTTGATGGAAATTAAGTAATCGGCGCCGAAAAATTAAATTTTTTGACTCATTTTATTTATTAGATTATTAGATTATTCTATTGTACCAACCACTCACTTAACTCAATACGCTCATTATCATCCTAACTATATATTTTTTCATCTAAGGCCTAAGACCCCGTTTGGTTGGGGGATAAAGGGGGAATAACCTCTTTCTCAATAACCCTCTTTATCCTTCAATTCCTACCAAAGAGTGTTACAAAATGGCATGAAATAAATTTTTTTTTTTATTCTTGACTTAACGGGTTATCCTGAATAACCCGTTAAGCCTTATTCCTCTCCCTTCATGGAATAGGGTTTTATCCTGGGATAGTGAATGGGATTTTACTTTTCCCACTTATAGCTATCTGAAACTTTCAACGTGTTTCAACCTATAACGATCTGAAACTTAGATTTTGCATTTACTAAAATATAATATAAAATAAAAAATATTATTTTTTTAACATAAGATATAATTTATTATTTATAATTAAATTACTTCAAATTTAATATAATAATTAAATTAATTTTTCTATAAAAAAAAAAAGCTAAGGGTAAAGTTGGTATTTTAATAAAAATTCTATTTTTTTTTTCCACTATTCTCTAGTATTCCATAATTTTAACCAACACAATTTTAACTATTCCAGAGAATACTAACTTTTCAACCAAACACAATTTAACTTTTATACTTTATTATCCCGGAATAGCAAAGCTATCTCAGATATAAAAAAATTTATACCTCTTAAATTTATCCCCGAACCAAACGGGGCAAAAGTTTATAATTACCAATAACTTATATTTTTAAAAATATACAAATTTAATTATATATAGAGAGAGAGAGAGGGTAGAAAGTGAAAAAATTTAGACTGTGTTTGATTGGAGAATGAGAGAAAACTAATTGTTCTAAAAATAAGTATAAATTTGGAAACAAGAATGAATTATTATATAAATATATTTGGTTGGGTATGAGATTAGTATAGAAAGGAGTAGTTATATGAAATGAATTTGTAAACAAACTGGAACTATGGTATAAATTTATTTGGTTGGATATTAAATTACTAACAGATATAAAAAAATTTGTGTTCAGTATGATAATGAAAATAAGATGAATAAAGAGGAGTAGTTATATGAAATAATGAAATTATCTAATATTGTTTTAAACCAAATAAAAATTTTACTTTTATGATTTTAAATATTTGATTTAAGATATTTATTAAAAAAATTATTAAAATTTATATTTTACTTCTATATAAAAAAAATTATTAAAAAATTTCAAAAATTTAAAAATTTTTAAAAATTCAAAATTTTGTATATAAAAATTGTTATAAATTTTAAAATTTTAAAAATAATTTAAAATTAAAGTTAAAAATTTAAAAATTAATAAATTTTATAATTTTATAAATTTTAAAATTTATTAAAAATTAAAGTTAAAAATTTTAAAAGTTATAAAATTTTAAAATTCTCTAAATTTAAAAATTTATAAATATTAAAAATTTTAATTTTAATTGTCTCAAAAAATTATAAAAGTGGGAGTAAAAATTTTAATTTGTATAAATTTTAAAAAAATTATAAAAATTTTGAATAAATTTTTAAAATTTTAAATTAATAAATTTTTAAAAAATAAAAATATATATATTTTTAGATTTATTAAAAAATAAAATTAAAAATTTTAAAATTTATAAAATAAAAAAAAAATAAATTTTAAATTTTATAAATTTAAATATCTTAAAATTTAAATTTTTTAATTTTAAAGGAGAAAAAAAAAAAAAAAGGGTTGGAACAAGATTGTTCCACCGTTGGGGAGGGGACTGTTGTTTTCCATCCCAACTTTTACAATTTTATTTTTGTTTGGGGGGATAAGGGGATATAGTGTAAAGTAGTGTAGTATAGTGTAATTGTCATTTGCTTCATAATTCGAGGACCAAACGTGCAATTTAGCCTTCCTACTATTATAAAAGGTAAATCCTTACTTTCATAGCAGTGGTGTGGGATTTGCTTTTGCTGGGCATCATCGACGCTTCAATTTTTCATTTGGGGGGAGGGGTAATAGGTGAGATTTTGATTTTGAATTAATAATCCGATTTCATGCTAAAATAGGGGAGGTTTTGATGCCCCCTCTTCCACTCGATACTTGTTTTTATTTTCTTTTATTTTCTCTATTAATCTCCTCTTGTTTTGTTTGTAATATTGTTCAATTTTGCATATCTAATGTTGTGTAAATGATTGATTTTGTCTTAAATTAGGGTTTTACTCTCTAATAGATTCTGATCTGAGAACAAAAATATATATAGAAAAATTTCTGTGTTTTGTTTGATGCCTACCAAATGTTTGATTGAATGCCTCACAAAGATTTTGCTTTAATTAGTACTGTTCGCTGCCAAATGATGCTTTTTTTGTGAAGAAAGGTTTGATTTTGGTTGGTGTTTTGATTGTACATACTTATGATGTTTGCTTGCTGACAAAGAAGCTGAATCTTTTTTTTTAATCTTGGAATTTTGGGAAGAATCAGATGTCGGAGGCCGAGGAGGAGGATGCAATTGGCGGTACTTGCGAATGCAAAGAAGAGATTGAGATTTTAGTGGGATCTGAATGGAAAAGACGCAAAAATGGAAATGGATCGTCCGTTCCGGGAGATGATAACTCTTACTTGCCGCATCTGAGCGATGACATCGCCCTTCTTATCTTGGCGAGACTTCCGCGCTCAAAGTACTGTGATCTTCGCTTGGTGAACCGGCGGTTTGTTCTCTAATAAGAAGCGGTGAGCTCAATAAGATACGAAAGAAGATCGGGCTTAAGGAGCCGAAAGTTTTCTTTCTTTCAAATGAAGCTCGCTATTGTTGTTATGAACCATATACCAGGTCCTGTTGGGACCTTCCTGTATGCCCATACGACAAAACCATTAAATATGATCGCAAGAATTGTTCTGTGTGGGAACACATCTTCTTGTGTTTGGAATATACAGTGGGGGTTACATAGATATTTGGAGGTATGAATTGGAGTTAAACCAGTGGTTCAACGGTCCTATGATGATCACACCAAGATATCTCTTCGCATTCGCAGATTGTGGTAGTGTGGCTTGCGTTGCTGGAGGGGATCAACAAGTTAGTGAGGAGGTTTTGAATAGCGCCGAGAAGTATAATCCTGAAAACAAGTCATGGGAACTACTCCCAAATATGAACAGGCGAAGGAGTTTTTGCTCAGGATTTTATATGGATAGTAAGTTTTATGTTATCGGCGGCTACAATGAGAATTATGAATTACTTACTTGCGGAGAATGTTATGATTTTGAGCGAAATGTGTGGGAACTTATTCCTAATATGATAACATATGATATGGCCTTGGGCATCTTTGAACGCCTGTCAGATCACATGGTAGTTGTAAACAATGAGTTGTATTATCTTGAATTCCCTTCTCGCCATCTCAAGGTGTACTTGAAAAACAACAACACATGGAAGAAAGTGGGTAGGATGCCAGCAAGCATAGAGCTCATCGATAGTTGGAGTGTTTCATTTAAGTCTTTAGGGAATGAGCTACTTTTAATCGGTACAACATATCCCAATCTCCATACTCCAAAATTCATTCTGTGCTTTTGCACACCTAGTCCTGAATTAGATGATGTAGAATGGCATGTCCTTGATTTCAATAATCAAGAGGGGAACCTGTCCTTTTATCATTGTTGTGTAATGATGGTTTAATTTGACAATTAAAGCAGAACGGGAGCAAGCAAATCGAGTGTAATTTGCTTGACAAGTGATTGATGACGGTGTTAGTGTTCATTTTGTTTGTGTATTTTCCAGCATGTAAAAGTTTTGCTTGTTGATTATCTCCTAGTTAGAGTTTTCACAGCAGAACAATGTATTGTTTATGTACTAGTTGATGTTGCTTGTTTTGATTAATGGAAATTTAAATATAAATTTAATGAATTTTGTTATTTCCTGGCGCTGTAAATTATTCTTCGTTGAGGTTTCGATGTAAAATATCAATTACAGTAAGGTTGGAAAAGTTTTTCCTGGTATAAGTTCTGCTTAATAGATGTTTAATGTTATCTTAATTACCAGCAAATAAAGCTAATTTTTTTGAAAAAAAAACTTTTATTTACTTTGATTTGTAGTTTTTTGATTTCATAATTTGATATAATTTATTGCTTAATAGCTGGTTTGTACCTTGGTTAAAGCAAATTAGAGAAGCGTAATTTAAACAAAATTTCATTAAAATTTGAATGGCACGTGGAGAAGTGTTCAAATTTTTATTTTTATTTATTTTTATTTTTTTTTAACGGAAAATGAACTTTCCAAAATCCTTGCTTTTTAACCATTTTTTTTTAAAAAAAAATCAATGCATATGGTAGAATCATAAATTTGCAGAAGAAATATCTTATCAGTTATTATAAAATAAGCTCCGCACAGAAATACTTTATCTGATGTTATAGAATAAGCTGATGAACAGAATTAATTTGAAAGATAAATCAGAATAAGGAATAAAAGCAGGTTGTAGTTGAAATTCAGTATAGTGATCAAGTACGCTAATCATGTGGTTATCTACTAATCATACATCATACTCAGCAAAAATTAAAGCTTTATTATTGTTGGCTTCTTAAATTTTGAAGAACTGAAATAGCCCATGCTCAACCCTCGTTGAATTTGGGGCCAATTTTTTAAAATCCGAATCCAAACCCGATTACCAAATTCGAAATTCAAATTTGAATCCGACGAATTTAAAAAATTCATATTCAAATTCGAATCCGACCAAAAATTTAAAACTTGAACTCAAATCCGAACTCAAAAATTCAAACCCGAAACAATTAAATCCAAATCCAAAACAATTATTTCTTCTTGTTTCTTTATAATATTTCAAATTATATTAAATAAATCCATATATGTTTAATATTAAATAAATTCATTCTGTTCGAATTTAAATTCGCATAAAATTTCGAATATCCGTTGGCATTGAGATCCCTCCTCCAACTGATCCTTTGTCTTAGGTTTTGATATTTTTCTTTTATATTCAGAAAAATTATATTAAGAACCTCTTAATTATAGGTCGTTTTAAATTGGTCACTCAATTACAATTCTTTTCGGTGGCATTATCCTCGACTCCTGATTATTTTATAAGTTACTTTTATTAATAAAATATAAAGTTTTATTAAATATAATAGTAATCATATTATTTTTAAGTAAATGCTAGATGTACACTCCAAAATAGATGAATATCTAGTGGGGTGAATTTTACTGGTTACTTCAAAATAACCAGTAGAAGAGTGGAATGTAAGAAATATATCCAAAAATGACCAGTGAATTACATTCCATCCTTGAATAGATAGAATGTAAAAAATACATCCAAACTAATTAAATTGATTAAATATTAATATATTATTGAAGTAAAAATAACGTCAAATTTATTAATCTATTAATTCTATATTAAGTCTCTATGCTGACGTGGTAATATTTTTTATCTTTTCATTTTTTTTTATCCAACGTACCCAACGTTCATTCATCTTCTCCCTCATTCTCTTTTTCTCGAGCGTGCACCCTACGCATTCCCCATTCCCTCTCTATCTCTCCTTCCCACTCACATGTCCTCTCTACCGCGCTCTCAAGATTTAACCTCTTATATAAGTCAATGAATTCGAACTCCTGAGGTATATGTGGTAGATCCATAGGCGGCGGAGGCGGCGACGGCGACGACAACCACCACAGCGGCAGAGGTCACGGCCATCGGCGCCTGGGGCAGGGAGGCCACGGAGTGCGGCTTCGGGCAAACCGTGGTTCTAAGTTCTTCACCCCCAAGAGGCACTCCGAATTCCTGGTGCTCATTTTCAACCTCTTCCAAAAGAATTAGATCTTGAGTATTTCAAATTCGTCGTAAGATGATCTTATTCCATAATTTGGTATTAAATTAATATTTTCAAGCTCTTAGAATAATTTATTTATATTATTGTGATGGATTGTATATGAATTTAGCTATAATAATATCTACTCGCTGCATCGCACGGATAACTAAACCAGTAATAATTATTATCATAATATTAATTATAACATTATTATATTCTTTACCTATTAATATTTAGCTAACTAAATTAAGTTATAAAATTTGATTTTGATAATTTACAAAATTTAAAACAGAAATTATAACAATTTAAAATTTGACAGTCAAAATGTCAAGGGCTCATAGTTTGAGGACCAAACTTGCAATTTAGCCTTCGCACGATAAATACCTTCGTTTCCTTTATAGCAGTGATTTGGAATTTGCTTTTGCTGGGGCATCATCGACACTTCAAATTTTCATTTGGGGGAGGCGTAATATGTGAGATTTTGATTTTGAATTAATAATCAGATTCCATGCTAAAATGGGATACTTGTTTTAATTTAATTTAATTTAATTTTTCTCTTTTAATTTCCTCTTGTTTTATTTGTAATACTGTTCAATTTTGCATATCAACTGTTGTTTAAATGATTGATTTTGGTCTTAAATCAGGGTTTTACTCTTTAGTAGTTCTGATCTGAGAACAAAAATATGTATGAAAAAATTTCTGTGTTTTGTTTCATGCCTACCAAATGTTTGATTGAATGCCTCACAAAGATTTTACTTTAATTAGTACTGCTCCTGTGCTGTCAAATGATGCTGTTTTTGTGAAGAAAGGTTTGATTTTGGTTGGTGTTTTGATTGTGCTACATATAATGTTTGCTGACAAAGAAGCTGAATTTTTTTTTATCTTGGAATTTTGGGAAGAATCAGATGTCGAAGGCCGATGAGGATGCAATTGGCGGTACCTGCGAATGCGAAGAAGAGATTGAGATTTTAGTGGAATCTGAAGAAACAAGCCGTGAAAATGGAATTGGATCGTCCGTTCCGAGAGGCGGCTGTTCACTGACAAGGACAAGGACAAGGACGGATGTGGATAACTTTTACTTGCCGCCTTTCAACGATGATATTGCCCTTCTTATCTTGGCGAGACTTCCGAGCTCAAAGTACTGTGATCTTCGCTTGGTGAGCCGGCGCTTCTGTTCTCTAATGAAAAGCGGTGAGCTTCATAAGGTGCGAAAGAAGATCGGACTTCAGGAGCCAAAAATTTTCTTACATTTAGAAAAGGCCCATTATCAGTGTTATGAACCATATACCAGGTTATGTTGGGACCTCCCTGTATGCCCATATGACGAAACCACTGCATATCGTGCCAAAATATTGTTTTGTGTGGGAACACATCTTCTTGTGTTGGGATTAATCAGTGGGGACATTGATCTTTGGAGTGACTCAGATATTTGGAGGTATGAATTGGAGTTAAACCGGTGGTTCAATGGTCCTATGATGATCACACCAAGATTTTTCTTCGCATCTGCAGACTGTGGTAGTGTGGCTTGTGTTGCTGGTGGGAAGCAACAAGTTAGTGAGGAGGTTCTGAATAGCGCCGAGAAGTATAATCCTGAGAGCAAGTCATGGGAACCGCTTCCTAGTATGAACAGGCGAAGGAATTTTTGCTTGCTCAGGATTTTATATGGATAGTTAAGTTTTATGTTATCGGTGGCGGAAATGAGAATCGTGATTTACTTATTTGCGGAGAATGTTATGATTTTGAGCTGAATGTGTGGAAACTAATTCCTAATATGGTAGAAGATGATACACCTACGACCTTTAACCCCTATCAACGTGCAGATTTCATGGCAGTTGTAAACAACGAGTTGTATTATCTTGAATTCCCTTCTCGCCATCTCAAGGTGTACTTGAAAAACAACAACACATGGAAGAAAGTGGGTAGGGTGCCGGCGAGCATAGAACTTTACGAGGGTAGGAGAATGGCATTAAAGTCTTTAGGGAATGAGCTACTTTTAATCGGTAGAACGCTGCGCAATCTCTCTACTCTAGAGATCATTCTGTGCTTTTGCACACCTAGTCTTGAATTAGATGATGTAGAATGGCATGTCCTTGATTTCAATCATCAAGGGAGGAACCCGTACATTTATAATTGTTGTGTAATGATGGTTTAATTTGACAATTAAAGCAGAACAGGGCAATCAAATCTTGTCTGATTTGCTTGACAAGATATGACAATGTTAGTATTCATTTTGTTTGTGTATTTTCAAGCATGCAGAGTTTTGCTTGTTGATTATCTCCTAGTTGAGTTTTCACAGCAGAACAATGTGTTGTTTATGTAGTAGTTGATGCTGCTCATTTTGATTAATAAAAAGTTAAATATAAATTTAATGAACTTTGTTATCTCCTAGAGCTGTAAATTATTCTTCCTTCTTCAATAGTTTAAATCTTTAGTTCTATAGATTTTGAGGTGCAAAATATCAATGACAACAAGGTTGGAAAAGTTTTTCCTGGTATAAGTTATGCTTAATAGATGGTTACTGTTATCCTGAGTACCAGCAAATAAAGCTAGGGTTTTTTTTTTTTTTTTTTTTTTTTTTTTGGGATGCTATTAGGTACTTTGTTTTGTAGTATTTTGATTTCATAATTGATTGTTGGCATCCAAGAATTTAAGGGCTCATTGATTTAAGTCGTGACCAACGTAATTCGTACCATGCTGACAATATATCGGCGTGATACTGTAAAACCGTTGGCGTTAATCATTAACATTAATTATTAATTTTAGAAGATCGAGTTGTTAGAAAATTGTATAATCAATTTACTTAAAATGTATTTCGAATATTTCTCGGCTCAATCCAACCTACCACTATTTCGAACGTACTCGACCTAATCTGGCTTCCCGTCGTATGGCAGCCTCCACACGAACGTAACTCGACCTAATCCAGCTTCCCGTCGTATGGCAGCCTCCCCTCGTGTGGCACAGTGCTGGCCTCCCACCGTATACTATGATGTTTTGCTTAATCGTTAACTATTGTTATCTTAATTTTTCTGCTTAATCGTTAATTATTGTTATCTTAATTTTTCTGCTTATTCGTTGCTTATTATTTTTTTAAGCTTTTAGGTATCTTGATTTGTAGTATTTTGATTTCATAATTTGATTGTCAACGTCTAAGGATTTATGTTTCCATCGACAAAAGTCATGCTCACCGTACTGTACCACGTTAATAAAATATTAGTTTGATTCTGTAAAATGATTGATACTAATAATTAATTTTACCATTTTGAGCTATAGAAAAAATATAATGAATTCATTTAAAATGTATAGCCTCCTGCCACGCATGATATTGACCCTTTAAGTCAATACTAGTGAAGGAATTCGCGCGATACGGGAGATAAAAATTATAGTAAAAATTTAAAAAATTATAGTAAAAACTTATATATTAAATAAATAAATAAAACTGTAAAAAAGACAAAAGAAAATATTTATAAATTTTGAAAGTAAAAAAATAAAATTTAAAGGACTTCGTACCAACAGTAGAAAAGTATGTGCACGGTACTCATATCTGAAAACTTCTAAACCTTCTCCTCACCCCCACCATCGCCTTGATCGATGGCACCGCCATCGCCATCGTTGCCTCCAAGACCCTCGTCCTCCATCACTATTAATCCCACTCCAATTGCTTTGCACCTCTTTCTTTATTGGCATGCGATCTAATCCCCCCGCTCAAAGTACTCCTTTGCACCTCTTCCGGCATGCGATCTAATCCCTACCGTTACACACCCTGTGCCCTCGTGCGTCACACTCGCCACACCCGCCAAAGGTTCCTCATTGATGGCAGTGGGGATGGACTCGACGACTCCTTCTCTAGCAATTGCAACTACAACGACGACCCCTCTAGCGACGGCGGATGCGACAATATATTGAAAAAGGTGAGGAAGAGAGATTGACGTTGGATTAGAGTTTAGAGAATTTTTGTAATTATAATTGAAGGTGGGGGGATGCATTAATTGAAACGATTTTTTGGTCTTAGCCAATCCCACTATTTATAAACTATATGAACTCTCCTACTAAGCCTACATTAAAAATGTCCACTAAGCCACTATAACTTTATGAATTGTTCATGTATCCATTGGAAGTTTTGAAGGTATTGATGGCAGCGGTTGCAAATTTCTTTATCTCTCATAAAAGGTGTTAAATTTGGACCTTTTTGATAGTCCCACAAAAAGAGGATTTGAATTAGAATTAAAAATATTTATAATAATTATAATTGAATGTAGGTGGATATATTAATTAAAACGATAGGCGAGAAGAGAGAACATGCAAGGAAGGCGAAGGACTATCGAAAAAAAAAATATACACTCAGCTGAAAAATTAGGGATTCATATATTTGTTTAGATATTGTACTTTAATATTATTTTTATTTGCTATATTGTATTAATTTTTTTTTTTTTTTTAAGACATCATTGTATTATAATATTTTATCAATATCTAAATTGTATTTTCAATTTATTCTTATTTTTCTATATTATTTTATTTTCTTTTTTCATATATATTATTAAACTATTTTTTTTCACTAATTTCTATATTATTGTTAACAAATATATTACTTAGACAAAATTTAATAATTTTATTAATTGACGCCAGTTAAATATTAAAAAAAAAATTAAAATGAATCTCCATTAGACTCATTAAAATTTCTATCAAATTATTTTTAATTAATTTTTTATTACTTTAATATACTTTATTATTTTTTATATAAGAATAAGTTGAATATATTTTTTTGTTACTTCTGACCAGCCATTTTTTATAGTTTGTATATAAAATTATAGCTTTATTGTTATTAGTGTAAGGATTGAAAAAGAATAATTGGGTGTTGTCTTTGAAATAGAGAGAGAGAGAGAGTTCTGCTACTTGTACAAGTATAAAGCAAATTAGTGCTTATAAATTTTTTACCGTTAGATCTACTCTTTTGACTAATTTTATCTTTTAGATTATTCTATTCCATCAATCACTCACTTAATTCAAGAGACCTACTATCATTCTAAACAAGTGTAGTTACCCGCGCGATGCAGCAGGTAGATTTTATTAAAATATTTTTTTATAATTTTTTTTAGATCACATATATGATAGTTAGAAAAAATAAGTATTAAATATACAAACTCATCAAAACTATTTAATATAGAAGATTTTGTTGAGAATAAAAAAATATGATTAAATCTAAATGATATGTAATCAACATGAAAAATACAAAAAGAGAAAAAAAAAATACTATTATCTGTGTTTACAATAAAGATTTCGTGCAAATAAATTTTTCTATCAAATTTTTGAATGATGAATTTAACTGTGCGAGCAGAGTGAAGTAAGTACCGTTACATGCCGGGGTTCACACGTGCCGAAGGATCCTCGCCACCGTCCGTGACACGTGCGTGGCTCAAATGTCACGATTCTCTCTCTCTCTCTCTTCTGATGATCGTATCATATCACATATAAGACTCTCCCAACTCTCTCACACAAATAATCTCTCTTATAAACGCAAAAGAGGATAGGTGAGTATATAATGAGTAGGAGATGAAGTTGTACGTTTTAGAAAATAAGAAGAAAGGTGAAGAGTGTATATAATGTTTGTAAAGACACGTGGCAAAAATAAGAGAAATCATATATAGGTATAGATACACATTTTTTTATTTAAAGGCTAAAAACTTACAAGCACCAATAATTTAGTATTTTTAAAAACATAGGAGTTCAATTATATATAAAGAAAATGCTAGATGTACATCCTCAAATGGGTGTACATCTTACACACCATCTATTCCAGAGGGGGGGTGAATTTTACTGATTATTTCGAAGTGATTAGTAAAATACACCTTATTTTTTGGATGGATGAGATATACATCGTGCATCCAAAAATGAATATACCCAAAAATAAGTGTACGGATAGTAGTGCTCTATATATAAAGAGAGAAAGTGAAAATACCTGTAAAATAGTGTAGTATAGTGTAATTAAGTCACATCCCTTACAGAAAATTAAAATTTTAGGATCAAAATGTCATTTGCTTCATAATTCGAGGACCAAACGTGCAATTTAACCTTCCTACTATTATAAATACCTTCCTTACTTTCATAGCAGTGATGTGGGATTTGCTTTTGCTGGGGCATCATCGACGCTTCAATTTTCCATTTGGGGGAGGGGTAATAGGTGAGATTTTGATTTTGAATTAATAATCCGATTTCATGCTAAAATAGGGGAGGTTTTGATGCCCCCTCTTCCACTCGATACATGTTTTTATTTTCTTTTATTTTCTCTATTAATCTCCTCTTGTTTTTTTTGTAATATTGTTCAATTTTGCATATCTAATGTTGTGTAAATGATTGATTTTGTCTTAAATTAGGGTTTTACTCTCTAATAGATTCAGATCTGAGAACAAAAATATATATAGAAAAATTTCTGTGTTTTGTTTGATGCCTACCAAATGTTTGATTGAATGCCTCACAAAGATTTTGCTTTAATTAGTACTGTTCCTGTGCTGTCAAATGATGCTTTTTTTGTGAAGAAAGGTTTGATTTTGGTTGGTGTTTTGATTGTACATACTTATGATGTTTGCTTGCTGACAAAGAAGCTGAATCTTTTTTTTTAATCTTGGAATTTTGGGAAGAATCAGATGTCGGAGGCCGAGGAGGAGGAGGATGCAATTGGCGGTACCTGTGAATGCGAAGAAGTGATTGAGACTTTAGTGGGATCTGAAGGAAAAAGACACAAAAATGGAAATGGATCGTCCGTTCCGGGAGATGATAACTCTTACTTGCCGCATCTGAGCGATGACATCGCCCTTCTTATCTTGGCGAGACTTCCGCGCTCAAAGTATTGTGATCTTCGCTTGGTGAACCGGCGGTTCGCTTCTCTAATAAGAAGCGGTGAGCTCAATGGGATACGAAAGAAGCTCGGGATTAAGGAGCCGAAAGTTTTTTTACTTTCATATGAAGCTCGCTGTTGGTGTTATGAACCATATATCAGGGCCTGTTGGGACCTCCCTGTATGCCCATATGACAAAACCATTAAATTTCATGGCAAGAATTTGTTCTGTGTGGGAACACAGCTTCTTGTGTTTGGAATGGACATTGGGGGTTACATAGATATTTGGAGGTATGAATTGGAGTTAAACCAGTGGTTCAACGGTCCTATGATGATCACACCAAGATATATGTTCGCATTCGCAGATTGTGGTAGTGTGGCTTGCGTTGCTGGAGGGGATCAACAAGTTAGTTGGGAGGCTTTGAATAGCGCTGAGAAGTATAATCCTGAAAACAAGTCATGGGAACTGCTCCCCAATATGAACAGGCGAAGGAGTTATTGCCCAGGATTTTATATGGATAGTAAGTTTTATGTTATCGGCGGCCAAAATGAGAATTATGATTTACTTACTTGCGGAGAATGTTATGATTTTGAGCGAAATGTGTGGGAACTTATTCCTAATATGATAGAATATTATTCAGTAGACGGGATCTTTAACTCTCAACCCCCAGATCTCTTGACAGTTGTAAATAATGAATTATATTATCTTGAGTTCCCTTCTCGCCATCTCAAGGTGTACTTGAAAAACAACAACACATGGAAGAAAGTGGGTAGGATGCCAGCAAGCATAGAACACTTACGGGGTTGGAGAGTGGCATTAAAGCCTTTGGGGAATGAGCTTCTTTTAGTCGGTAGAACGACGCCCTTTCCCTCTACTCCATCCAATCCCTCTACTCCAGAGACAGTTTTATGCTTTTGCACACCTAGTCCTAAATTAGATGATGTAGAATGGCATGTCCTCGATTTCCATGGTCCGGGGCGGAACCAGTACATTTATGATTGTTCTGTAATGTTGCTTTAATCTGACAATTAAAGCAGAATACAAATCGAGTGTGATTTGCTTGACAAGTGATTGATGACAATGTTAGTATTTATTTTGTTTGTGTATTTTTAAGCATGTAGTGTTTTGCTTGTTGATTGTCTCCTAGTTGAGTTTTCATAGCATAACAAAGTGTTGTTTATGTACTAGTTGATGTTGCTCATTTTGATTAATAGAATGTTAAATATAAATTTAATGAACTTTGTTACCTCCTTGATTTGTAAATTATTCTTTAAATCTTCACGCAGGTTTCGGTTTATAGATTTTGAGGTGTAAAATATCAATTACAACAAGGTTAGAAAAGTTTTTCCTGCTTAATAGCTTATTATTGTTATCTTAGTTACCAGCAAATATAGCTTTTTTTTTTCTTTTTTCTTATTTTTAAGCTTTTAGGTACTTTAATGTGTAGTATTTTGATTTCATAATTGATTGTTAACATCCAAGGATTTATGTTTCATCAGCATAAGTCGTTCCTAGTGTATAGCGCTAATAAAATATTGACATGATACTGAAGGATTGTTGACCATTTATTCTTTTTTTGTTGAAAGTTAGTCTTTTCAATTTGGGCATAGTTTTAACTAGTGCAGTTGGACCTCTTCTTGCATTTCCAATTGTAGCAGTTGGATTCAAACTTATCAATTCAAATACCGGATTTAAATTTACATACAACTAAACAGTTGGATCTTTAAAATAATATATAAAAAATAACTAAAAATATTAAAAATAGTAACTAATATTAAATATAAATAAAAAATATATATTTAAAAATAGAACAGCTATTTTGTAGGGAAAGAAATTGGTCAATTAACAAAGAAAGATATATTTGATAATAATATAATTTTGTAAAATTATATTTAATAACTAAAACAGTATAGAAAACAATTTGAAAATTTCTTACTTTGTGGGATATATATATGCAATTAATCTATTAAAATATGAATGGATATTGGATAGAAAAATGATATATATATATATATATATATATATATATATATATATATATATATATATATATATATATATATATATATATATAGAGTAGAGCTTATATATTTTTAAAAATATAAGTTCAACCATATTTGTAAATTTTTTATCAGTGAATTTGTATTGAGATTTGTGCAATTATAAAGCCAACTAAAAAGAGATAGAGAAAATACAATTACACAAATCTCAATACAAATTTAATAATAAAAAATTTACAAGTATGGTTGGACTTGTAGTTTTAAAACTATATAAACTCTACCATATATATATATATATATATATATAGAGAGAGAGAGAGAGAGAGAGAGAGAGAGAGAGAGAGAGAGAGAGAGTTGTGCTGGAATGCTATTGATAGCACCAGCCCAACTTTGCCACCCTTTTGTAGCCCTTGGATCGCATTGAGATTTGTGCAGGCCTTTTAATTAAAAAGAAAATTTTTTTACTTTTTACTTTTTCTTTTTACTTTTTCTTTTCTCTTTTTTTCATTAAAGAGCCTGCACGAATCTTAATGCGATCCAATGGCTACAAGATGGGTGGCAAAGTTGGGCTGGTGCTATCAATAGCATTCCAGCCCAACTCTCTCTCTCTCTCTCTCTATAATATATATATATATATATATATATTTTATTTTATTTATTTAAAAATATAATAAATTTTACTAATTACATTGATTGGAAAAGATTCTAATCTTTGAATGTGTGGGCGTAAAAAATATATTCATTTTAGAATATAGAACTAGCATTGTTGAGATAGCATTGCTCAGTGATTTGAAACAATCACAATATTTTTATTGATATTCGACATTTTTAATTTAAAATTTATTTATATTTTTACCTAAGTCTAGGTTTTTTCAAAAATAATTAGAAGTTTTTATCTTGAGTATAACCACCGATCAGCTATAGCCGAGCGGGTTAAAAAATTTAGTCCTATTATTTTAAATTTTAAGAATGTTACATTTTTTTTTTTCCCTTTAAATCTTGACGTACTCATCAACTCAAATACAGTCACAAGCGTCAGGCGATGTTGGACTCGTCTCACTAATCTTAGCCTAATCTTAGCCAATCTTGTGGCGCAAGCACAGTCACAAACATCAGACGATATGAGAATCTTCTCGCTAATCTTAATTAATCTTGTGGAGAACCACTTTCCACCACAACGACTGTCACAAGCATCAGACGATATGAGAATCTTCTCGCTAATCTTAGTTAATCTTGTGGAGAACCACTTTCCATCACAACGATCATTAATCGAAAAGCCGCCCCACTTTTCAGAGACGATTATCCATTCTAGGATTACTCTCGTTATAGTATGCTTAACTTTTTGGACTTAACCACCTCCCAATATACTATAGTCGAATTAATAATTTAATTTTATTATATCTTAACATATATGAATATTTTAAATCTTAAAAATATCATAGTTTTCAATTTTTTATTATAAAATTAATTTGGTTGTTTCTTAAAGAAAATGAACTTTCCAAAGGTACAATCAAAATCCTCCCTTTTTAACAAATTTTTTTTTAAATCAATACAAACGGTGAGACCATGAATTGGCGTAATCACACATTAGGAAGTACCATTAAAAGTCCAACTCTTTCTTCTTCATAACAAACAATTGAAATCAAACGAAAAAAAAAAAAAAAAAAAGTTTTGCACTGAAATATCTTATCTGTTATTGTAGAATAAGGTGATGAGCATAATTATTTAGAAGATAAATTAGAAAAAGACAGTGATCAACCACACTAACCGCGTGGTTATCTACTAATCAAACATCATACTAAGCAAAAATTAAATCTTTATTATTGTTATCTTCTTAAATTTTGAAAAATGGCCATAGCCCATGCTCAACCCACCCACTGATCCTTGTCTTATGAAATTCATTTTTTTTTTCTTTTCTGTGAAAAAATTATATTAAGAACCCCTTAATTATAGTTTCTTTTAAATACATCACTCAATTACAATTCGGGTTTGTTTGGATACATAGTAAAAAAAAATTTATACAGTTAAAAAACGATGGTTTTGGTATAAGTGAAATAGAAAATTCTGTAACCCTAAAAAGTTTCGTGATTTCAAAATTTAAAGTATTTAGATGCATATTGCATAATTTCACAAAATTTCTCTCAAATTAAAATTTTAAAAAATAAAAAAATATTAATTTTATATTTTAAAATTAAAATTTTCATAACTTCAAATTTAAAGTTAAAAGCTAAAAATTTAAAATTTAAAATTTAAAATTTAAAATTTAAAATTTCAAACTTGAAATTTCAAACCAAAAATTTGAAATTTTTTTAAAAAAATCAAAATTTGAAATTTAAAATTTAAAATTTAAATTACTTTTTAAAATTACAATTTATAATTTTAAAATTAAAATTTATTATTTTAAAATAATAATTTTTAAAGTTTAAAATTTGAAAATCATTATTATAAAATTTAAAATTTAAAATTTAAAATAAAATATTTAAAATTTTGAATTTTAAATTTGAAATTTAAATCCTAGTTTTAAAATTCAAATTTAAAATTTAAAATTTATAAATTTATATTTTTATATTTTAAAAATTATAAATTTATATTTTTAAATTTAAAATTTTATGTAGAAATTTTAAATTTAAACTTTTAAAATTTAAAGTTTAAAATTTGTCCTATCTTGGAGGTGAGGAAGGCAAGTAATGGTGAAAAAAATTTTTTTGGTTAGAATGGATTATTATTTTCTTCCATTTTTTAGAATATAGTTTAAATATACTTTAAAAAATATGTTGTTTTTTTGTGCGCTAAACACTTCATAGGATAAATGAAATGGAGAATTCTATAACTCTAAAAAATTTCATGGCTTAAAATTTTTAATTGTTTGGATACATATGGTAAAATTATACAAATTTTTTTTAGTTTAAAAATTTTAAAAATAAAAAAAATAATTTTATATTTTAATATTTTAAAATTAAAAATTTTATAAGTTGAAATTAAAAGTTAAAAATTTTAAATTTTAAATTTTAAATTTGAATTAAAAATTAAAATTAAATTAATAATTACAAACTAAAAATTGAAAATTTTGAAAAATAAAATCTAAATTTAAAATTTGAAATTTGAAAACAAAAAATTTAAATTTAAATTGTGAAATTTGAAATTTAAATTTTGAAGTTTAAAGTTTAAAATTTTAAAATTTAAATTTAAATTTTAAATTTAAAATTTAAAATTTAAAATTTAAAATTCATAATTTATAATTTAAAACTTGAAATTTGAAATTCAAAATTTGAATTTATAAATTTAAAATTTAAAATTTGAATATGCGTTCAAATTTTAAAATTTTAAAATTCAAAATTCAAATTCAAATTCAAATTTGAAATTTTTAAAATTGAAATTTAAATCCAAATTTAAAATTTTAAAAATTAAAAATTAAAAATTTTAAATATATTTTTTTTGAAAATTTAAATTTAAATTTTTAAAATTTAAAGTTTAAAATTTGTCATATATTAGAGTTGAGGGAGCCCACGAATGATTGAATTTTTTTTGTTCGGTTATAGTGAATTTTTATTTTATCCTATTTTTTAGGGTATAGTTCAACTATACACTAAAAAAAATTATATTTTTAACCATCCAAACGTTTTATAAAAAAAAAAATTCTATGAATATAGTATAGTTTAGCTATGCTATGTTTTTTTTTTTTTTTTTTTTTGTGTATCCAGGCCTAAATATAGTATCCCGTATCCGGAACCTTCTTCTGAGTGGCATATACTAAACTTTACTTTTATTGATAAAATTATTTTGTTAAATTTAATGATAATTATATTATTTTTAAGGATAAATTACACATTTTGCCTTCAAAGGTGTGGAGTATTTTGGTCTTTAAGATTTAATTTACTATAATTTCTTATTCAAATTTTTTGAATCACTATAATCAAATTTCACAGCTCAATTTAATTTGCTAAATATTAATAATTTTTTTAATATGAAAGTAATATAGCATTTTAATTATTATTGCTTCATTATTGCTTCATCAATCTCAATACTTTGATATTATTTTTAGATTAATAATTTTGCCAATATTACTAAACTGGATTATGGGCTTGATGGTAATAATTCAAAAAATTTGACTCAAAAAATACTACAAATTAAAGTTTCCGGATAAAATGTAACCCTCCTCGTAGTTTTAGGACCTAAAGTGTAATTTATCCGACTATTAACTATTTGGAGTACTGTAAAAACTACATATTTGATTATTAGCTGCTTTGACAAAGAATTTGCTATCTTAAGCAAATTTCAAATTTATTTTGAAAAATAATTCAAATTGATTGTCACTTTCCGAGCCCACAGCGGAAGTCCTCGGGCACGCAACAGATCTGCCACGTGTGTGAGGACGCACCTCACACACGATGCGTCCAAAACTATCATGCAAAAAAATAAAATCTACATTTAAACATGTATCAAAGTAGAAAATAAAACTATACTAATGTCTATCACTGTACCAGAAACATACAGGATACACCTCTCAAAAAAAATAAATACAAGTAAAAGATTCTGGCCTGGTCAATCCCGATGTATAGTATACAAGACTAAACTAACAACAGAGTGAACTACCTCGATCAAAAATATGCTCGGTAGGAGTTGCTATCTACGGTACAACCCTCTTACCTCGGTCCGAAGTTAACTCGGATGTTCCTGAAAAGTAGATCACAAGCAAACATGAGAATTACAGAACAGTAGTTTTCAGTGGGTATGGTGGGCGACAACCACGGTTTACTCACTAGGTCTACCAGAGACAAGACAGTGAAACTATAAAAATAAGCGTGAAACTAAGCACAACCGAAAATTAAGATAAATATATCACTACGTTATCATGTCTCTACAACCAAATCCAAACGCAACACTAGCCATCCCAATAATACACCGGACTCAATTCTAAACTTACCGTCTTAACAGCTCAGCCAAGCCTGCTCTACCTACAAATAGACCACTGTCCTTCTTTTTCTACTGTCCGGATATGATGGCCCGTAAACGACAAACACCCGGCTATAAAAATGACATTTATTTCTACACGCGCAGAGCAGCCCGAAAAATTCTTGGTGGTCGCGGCCGCCCGCAACCACTCCGAGGCCGCCACGTCGCACGCCTCACGCGCCAGCGTCAGCGCTCGTCAACGCGTGCGACGCGACGCATGGACGTGCGCGCGTCGCATCACGTGGCGCACCCAACGGGGTGCCGCCATGTGGTGCCTCCACGCTGCCCCGTGCCAGCGCTGTAAAACCCCATGCGCTGGCCTCTATTGCCGCAGACCATTTCGGCTGCCGGGCCCACTCACACACGCCATCTCTCTCACTAAAAAGTAAAGACTACCAAAACGCACTGCCGCCTTGTTCCAAAGCTTCCCCTCAGTACACCTCTTTGGCGTATGTTTTTATCTCTATGCTGAGAACCTTTCGGTGCTTAATTATCAAGCAATTGGTACTTATAAGTTTTCTAACGTTAGGTCTAATTCTTTGACTAATTTTATTTATTAAATTAATCTATTCCACCAACCATTCACTTAACTTAAGACGTCCACTATCATCCTAACCATATATCTTTTTATCAAAGGACTAAAAAACTATAAGTATTAATAACTAGTATTTTTAAGGCAGTGTTTGGTTGGGGGATAAAGGGGGAATAACCCACTTTATCCCCCTATTCTTACCAAACATCATTGAAAAAAGACAGGGGATAAAAAAAATTTTTATCCCCTTCTTAACGGGTTGTCCTAGGATAACCCGTTAAGATTAATTCCATGGGATGCTTGGAATAGTGGAATAGGGGTGGGGATGGAAATTTTGCATTTATTAAAATATACTATCTAAAATTTATAACTATCTAAAATAAATTTTGCATTTACTATTTAAAATTTGACTATCTAAAATTTGAAGGGGATAACTATTTTTCAATCTATAACTATCTAAAATTTGAACCATTTTTCAATCTATAACTATCTAAAATTTGAATTTTGCATTTACTAAAATATACTATAAAAAAATAATTATTATTTTTTAATGTAAGATATAATTTGTTACTTATAATTAAATTGTTTCAAATTAAATATAATTTTTTAAAATTAATTTTTCAATACAAAAAGACAAGGGCAAAGTTGGCATTTTGAAAAAATATATACCTTCTTTTTTCACTATCCTGCACTATTCCATAATTTTAACCAAACACAATTTTAGCTATTCCAGATAATACCAACTTTTCAACCAAACGCAATTTAACTTTTATACTTCTTTATCCCGGAATAGCAAGCTATTTCAGGTATAAAAAAATTTATACCTCAGAAATTTATCCTAGAAGTTCAATTATATATATATATATATATATATATATATATATATATATAATATATAGTTCGGCTACTATGCTTGTACAAGCACCAAGCAATTGGTGCTTGTAAATTTTTTACCATTAGATTTGTATCAAGATTTGTACTTTTTACTTTATCTTTCTCTCTCTTTAGTTGACTTTATAAAAGCACAAATCCCAATACAAATCAATGGTAAAAAACTTACAAGCACCAATTATTTGATGCTTGTACGAGCATATGAGCTCAATATATATAATATATATATATATATATATATATATATATATATAGAGAGAGAGAGAGAGAGAGAGAGAGAGAGAGAGAGAGAGAGGAGGGGGGTAGAAAGTGAAAAAATTTAGACTGCGTTTGGTTGGAGAATAAGAGAGAACTAGTTGTTCCAGAAATAAATATAAATTTCGGAATGAGCATGAACTATTGTATAAATATGTTTGGTTGGGTATTAGATTAGTAACAGGTATAAAAAAAATTGTGTTTGGTATGATAATAAGGAATAAGAGGAATACAGATGAGTAGTTATATGAAATGAATTTGTAAATAAGCTGGAACTATTATATAAATTTGTTTGGTTGGGTATAAAATTAGTAACCGGTATAAAAAAATTTATGTTTAGTATGATAATGAAAAAGAGATGAATAAAAAGTAGTTATATGAAATAAAGAAATTGACTTTAACCATAATGATTTTTTAAAACAAATAAAAATTTATTTGTATGATTTTAAATATTTGATTTAAATATTTATTAAAAAATTTTATTAAAATTTATATTTTACTTGTATATAAAAAAATTATTAAAAAATTTCAAAATTTTAAAAATTTGTAAATTTTTAAAAATTCAAAATTTTGTATATAAAAATTATTATAAATTTTAAAAATTATTTAAAATTAAAGTTAATAATTTAAAAATTAATAAATTTTATAATTTTATAAATTTTAAAATTTATTAAAAACTTAAGTTCAAATTTTTAAAAGCTATAAAATTTAGAAATTCTCTAAATTTAAAAGTTTATAAATATTAAAAATTTTAATTTTAATTGTCTCAAAAAATTATAAAAGTGGGAGCAAAAGTTTTAATTTTTATATATTTAAAAAAATTATAAAAAAATTTGAATAAATTATAAAAGTTTTAAATTAATAAATTATATATATATATATTTGAAAATTTATAAATTTTTTTAAATTTTATAAATTTAAATATCTTAAAATTTAAATTTATTAAATTTAAATGAAAAAAAAAAAAAAAAAAAAAAAAAAGTAGCAACAAGATTGTTCCACCGTTGGGGGAACTGTTGTTTTCCATCCCAACTTTTTACAATTTTATTTCTGTTTGGGGGATAAGGGGATATAGTGTAAAGTAGTGTAGTATAGTGTAATTGTCATTTGCTTCATAATTCGAGGACCAAACGTGCAATTTAGCCTTCCTACTATTATAAATGGTAAATCCTTACTTTCATAGCAGTGGTGTGGGATTTGCTTTTGCTGGGCATCATCGACGCTTCAATTTTTCATTTGGGGGGAGGGGTAATAGGTGAGATTTTGATTTTGAATTAATAATCCGATTTCATGCTAAAATTGGGGAGGTTTTGATGCCCCCTCTTCCACTCGATACTTGTTTTTATTTTCTTTTATTTTCTCTATTAATCTCCTCTTTCTTTTGTTTGTAATATTGTTCAATTTTGCATATCTAATGTTGTGTAAATGATTGATTTTGTCTTAAATTAGGGTTTTACTCTCTAATAGATTCTGATCTGAGAACAAAAATAAACAAGAAAAATTTCTGTGTTTTGTTTGATGCCTACCAAATGTTTGATTGAATGCCTCACAAAGATTGTGCTTTAATTAGTGCTGTTCCTGTGCTGTCAAATGATGCTTTTTTTGTGAAGAAAGGTTTGATTTTGGTTGGTGTTTTGATTGTACATACTTATGATGTTTGCTTGCTGACAAAGAAGCTGAATCTTTTTTTTTAATCTTGGAATTTTGGGAAGAATCAGATGTCGGAGGCCGAGGAGGAGGAGGATGCAATTGGCGGTACCTGTGAATGCGAAGAAGTGATTGAGACTTTAGTGGGATCTGAAGGAAAAAGACACAAAAATGGAAATGGATCGTCCGTTCCGGGAGATGATAACTCTTACTTGCCGCATCTCAGCGATGACATTGCCCTTTTTATCTTGGCGAGACTTCCGCGCTCGAACTACTGTGATCTTCGCTTGGTGAACCGACGGTTTTGTTCTCTAATAAGAAGCGGTGAGCTCAGTAAGATACGTAAGAAGATCGGGCTTAAGGAGCCGAAAGTTTTCGTACTTTCAGATGAAGCTCGCTGTTGGTGTTATGAACCATATATCAGGGCCTGTTGGGACCTCCCTGTATGCCCATATGGCAAAACCATTAAATATCATAGCATGAATTTGTTCTGTGTGGGAACACAGCTTCTTGTGTTTGGAATATACATTGGGGGTTACATAGATATTTGGAGGTATGAATTGGAGTTAAACCAGTGGTTCAACGGTCCTATGATGATCACACCAAGATATATGTTCGCATTCGCAGATTGTGGTAGTGTGGCTTGCGTTGCTGGAGGGGATCATCATGCTAGTAGGGAGGTTTTGAATAGCGCCGAGAAGTATAATCCTGAAAACAAGTCATGGGAACTGCTCCCCAATATGAACAGGCGAAGGAGTTATTGCTCAGGATTTTATATGGATAGTAAGTTTTATGTTATCGGCGGCCAAAATGAGAATTATGATTTTCTTACTTGCGGAGAATGCTATGATTTTGAGCGAAATGTGTGGAAACTTATTCCTAATATGATAGAATATTTAGCATGCCAGATCTTTTACTCTCGACTCCCAGATCTCATGACAGTTGTAAATAATGAATTGTATTATCTTGAGTTCCCTTCTTGCCATCTCAAGGTCTACTTGAAAAACAACAACACATGGAAGAAAGTGGGTAGGATGCCAGCAAGCATAGAACACTTAGGGGGTTGCAGAGTGGCATTAAAGCCTTTGGGGAATGAGCTACTTTTAATCGGTAGAACGAAGTCCAATCCCACTACTCCAGAGACCGTTTTATGCTTTTGCACACCTAGTCCTAAATTAGATGATGTAGAATGGCATGTCCTCGATTTCCATCGTTCAGGGCGGAACCATTACATTTATGATTGTTCTGTAATGATGGTTTAATCTGACAATTGAAGCAGAATGGGGATAAGCAAATCGTGTGTGATTTGCTTGACAAGTTATTGATGACAATGTTAGTATTCATTTTGTTTGTATATTTTTTTAAGCATGTAGTGTTTTGCTTGTTGATTGTCTCCTAGTTGAGTTTTCATAGCATAACAAAGTGTTGTTTATGTAGTAGTTGATGTTGCTCATTTTGATTAATAGAATGTTAAATATAAATTTAATGAACTTTGTTACCTCCTTGATTTGTAAATTATTCTTTAAATCTTCAAGCAGGTTTCGGTTTATAGATTTTGAGGTGTAAAATATCAATTACAACAAGGTTAGAAAAGTCTAGTTTTTTCAAAAAATAATTAGAAGTTATAATTTTGCCATGCTTCTCGGCATGTAGACCTAGTATATTTTTTATTTTATTATAAGAAAGTAATCAAAATCTAAAAATAAATTTGATTGAAATAGAAATTAAAGTTTAGCACCTTGGTTAAAGCATATTAGAGAACGGTAATTTAAACAAAATTTTATTAAAATTTTAATGGCCAATGGTATATTTTACCTCAAAATTAATTTTTATAATCACGTGAAAACTTTCTCTGTTAAGGCCTAACTTTTCATCGAGCATTCCTTCTAGAATTACTTTATCTCTAGCATGCTTTGTTAGGAATCCGGTACTCGCTCCGATATCAAATTTTATGAATTCATAATTTGCCCCGATATCACTTCTGTTGATCCGATACATGCTCTGATACCGATTGTTTGGATTTCGCAACGAAATCGTCAAATCGAGATTTTACCATTAACTCATCCCCTCAACATAAATTGAAATCAACACAACCAAAAAAAAAAAAAAAAAATCAAAACAGAAAATACGGAAAAAATAAGATTTATTAACCAAGAGAAGAATTGCACCAACTCTTCTTCTACAATATATTAATTTCAACCCAACCTCTATTCCTGAATCTCTCTAACCGTTTTCTCGTTTTCTATAAATCTAGAAGACTAAATTTTTTGAACACACATGTGCACTAGGTGCATCCAAAATTATGGATATTTTGGTCATGACATATGTGTTCAAAAAAAATTTGAACACACCTATGCTATATTTATAGCTTACATCAAAAGCTACCCAAATCCTAGTTTAAGTAGATTTCTATTCTAATTAATATTTAAATCTTAATAAATTTATCTCCAACAAATTTAAATATTAATCTTAATCTAACTAGAATTCAACTATAAATCTAACAAAATTCTAACATGCTTAACTCTCTTAACCTCTTGAGGTTAGCTATCACCCAAAATGCTATAGTCGGATTTAGAAACTCACAAAATGTAAGACTCATCTTACTAACCTTAGCCGGTCTTGTGTGTAGTCGCTCTCCACCCATAATGATCATTAACCCCTTACTTATTATCGTTCTAGCATACTTAATTCTCTTAACCTTTTGGGTATAATCACCGCCCAACATGCTATAGCCGAGCAGGTTAAGAGAGTTAGTCCTATTATTATAAATCCTAAGAGTGTCACATTCCTTTTTCCCTTTAAACATTGACGTCTTCGTCAGCTCAAGTACAGTCACAAGCAGCAGGCGATATGAGACTCGTCTCGCTAACCTTAGCCTATCTTGTGGCTCAAGCATAGCCACAAGCATTAGACGATATGAGAATCTTCTCGCTATCTTTAGTTGACCTTGTAGAGAATCTCTCTCCATCCATAATAATCATTAATCGAAAAGTCGCCTCACTTTTCAGAGAGGGCCACCCATTCCAGAAACTACTCTCGTTCTAGCACGCTTAATCTCTTGGACTTAACCACCTCCCAATATACTATAATCAAATTAAGAGATTTAATTTTATTATATCTTAATATATATAACTATTTTAAATCTTAAAAATATCAGTGTTCGACTTTTTATAACAAAATTGATTTGGTTGTTTCTTAAAGAAAATGAACTTTCCAAAGGTACAATCAAAATCCTCACTTTTTAACAATTTTTTTCTTAAATCAATAAAATCGGTCACACATTAGGAAGTACCATTAACACTGCGTTTGGTAACAGGGATAAGAGGGAATAACCCCCTTATCCCCGTTTTAATACCCAAACAAAAAAAAAAAATTGGAAATTGTTGCTCCCATCTAAACCCATTATTCCGGATTTAGATGGGAACAACAATTCCCATCTAAAGGTGGAATAAGAGATAAGGCACGAGAATCGAGGCCGGGGGGCAGCATCACGTGGGCCTTCTTTTCCTTCTCTCTCTCTCTCTCTCTCCTCTCTCTCTTTCCACGGCACTTTTTTTTTTCCCTTTCTTTTCCATACACTAATAAAAATTAGTTTTTTTATTTTTTTAAATTAGAATTTTTAAATTTTAAAAAATATTTAAATTTATAAATTTTAAAATTTAAAATTTTTTATTTAATAAATATTATTTTTTTAACTTATTTTTTAATAAATCTAAAAATTTTATTTTATTTCAGTTTTCTAAAAAAAAATTATTAATTTTAAATTTTTAAAATTTATACAATTATTTTATAAATTTATTAAAATTTATATAAATTTAAAAATTAAAATTTTTACTCCCACTTAAACTTTAATTTAAAGGGCAAAATAGTCAATACACATATTTATCTCCTCTCAGTTTTTCTTATTCTTCCATACCCAACCAAACACAATTTTTTTTTTATTCTTCTTATTATTCCTATATAATTTACCAAACACAATTTTTTTTATCCCCGGTATAACTCAACTACCCAACCAAACGCAAATTTATATTAATTCTTACTTATCTCATAACTTATATCTATCCTCGATGTAACTAAACTTTTCTTATTCCGAACCAAACGCAGCCTAAAAAAGTCCAGGTCTTTTTTCTCCTTAAAGAACAATTGAAACCAACCGAAAAAAATAAAAAATAAAACATCTTATTTGTTGTTGTAGAATAAGCTGATGAGCAAAATTATTTCAGAAGATAAATTAGAAAAAACGAACTAAAGTGGGTTGTAGTTAAATTACAGTACAGTGATCAACAACACTAACCACATGGTTATCTACTAATCAAACATCATACTAAGCAGAAATTAAGTCATTATTATTGTTGTCTTCTTAAATTTTGAAAAATGGCCATAGCCCATGCTCAACCCACCCACTGATCCTTGTCTTATGTATTCTTTTTTTTTTTCTTTTCTGTGAAAAAATTATATGAAGAAACCCTTAATTATAGTTCCTTTCAAGTACAACACTCAATTACAACTCGGGCTTGTTTGGATACATAGTAAATTTTTTTTATACAGTTAATAAACGATGGTTTTGGTCTAAGTGAAATAGAAAATTCTGTAACTCTAAAAAGTTTTTGGTTTCAAATTTTAAAGTATTTAGATGCATATTGCATAATTTTACAAAATTTCTCTCAATTTAATTTTTTTTAAAAAAAATATTAATTTTATATTTTAAAATTAAAATTTTCATAATTTCAAATTTAAAGTTAAAAGTTAAAAATTTAAAATTTAAAATTTAAAATTTAAAATTAAAATTTCAAACCAAAAATTTGAAATTTTTTAAAAATATTAAAATTTAAAATTTAAAATTAATTTTTTTAAATTAAAATTTATAATTTTAAAATTTAAATTTATTATTTTAAAATAATAATTTTTAAAATTTAAAATTTGAAAATCAATATTATAAATTTTGAATTTTAAATTTGAATTTTTAAATTTGAAATTTAAATCCTAGTTTTAAATTTTAAATTTAAAATTTAAGATTTATAAATTTATATTTTTAAATTTTAAAAATTATAAATTTATATTTTTAAATTTTAAAAATTATAAATTTATATTTTTAAATTTAAAATTTTATGTTGAAATTTTTAAATTTAAAATTTCAAAATTTAAAGTTTAAATTTTGTCACATCTTGGAGGTGAGGAAAGCAATGAATGGTGATTTTTTTTTTGTTTGGTTAGAAAGGATTATTATTTTCCTCCATTTTTTAGAGTAGTTTAAATATACTTTAAAAAATATATTGTTTTTTTTTGTAAGCCAAACGTTTTATAGGATAATGTTTCTATAAATATAGTATAGTCTAAATATAGTATGTTTTTAAGGGTATGGGACCTTCTTCTGAGTGGCATATACTAAACTTTACTTTTATTGATAAAATTGTTTTGTTAAATTCAATAATAATTATATTAATTTTAAGGATAAATTACACTTTTTGCCCTCAAAGGTGTGGAGTATTTTGGTCTTCAAGCTTTAATTTACTATAATTTCTTACTCAAATTTTTTGAATCATTATAATCAAATTTCACAGCTCAATTTAATTTGCTAAATATTAATAATTTTTTTAATATGAAAGTAATATAGCATTTTAATTATTGTTGCTTCATCGATCTCAATACTTTTATATTTTTTTAGATGAATAATTTTGCCAATATTACTAAACTGGATTATGGAGCTAATAATTCAAAAAATTTGAGTCAAAAAATACTACAAATTAAAGTTTCCGGATAAAATGTATTCCTCGTAGTTTTAGGATTTTCAAAAGTGTAATTTATTCGACTATTAACTATTTGGAGTACTGTAAAAACTACATATTTGATTATTATCTGCTTTGACAAAGAATTTGCTATTTTAAGCAAATTTCAGATTTTATTTTGAAAAATAATTCAAATTGATTGTCACGTCCCGAGCCCACAGCGGAAGTCCTCGGGCACGCAACAGATCCGCCACATGTGCGAGGACGCATCCCACACGCGAAGCGTTCAAAACTATTATGCAAATAAATAAAATCTACATTTAAACATGTATCATAGTAGAAAATAAAACTATACTAATGTCTATCACTGTACCAGAAACATATAAGATCCACCTCTCAAAAAAAATAAATATAAGTAAAGGATTCTGGCCTAGTCAGTCCCGATGTATAGTACACAAAACTAAACTAACAACAGAGTGAATTACCTCTATCAAAAATATGCTCGATAAGGACTGCTATCTACTGTACAATCCTCTTACCTCGGTCCGAAGTTGGCTCGGATGACCCTGAAAAATAGACCACAAGCGAACGTGAGAATTACAAAACAGTAATTTTCAGTGGGTACGGGAGGCAATAACTACGGCCTACTCACTAGGTCTACAAGAGAAAGATAGTGAAACTATAAAAAAAGCGAGTAACTGAGCACAACCGAAAATTAAGATAAATACAACACTACGCTATAATGTCTCTACAACCAAACGCAAATGCAACACTAAACCAACACTGGCCATCCCAACGGTACACTGAATCTAATTCTAAACTGACCGACTCAATAGTTCGGCTAAGCCTGCTCTGCCTATAAATAGGTCACTGTCCATCTCTTCGTACTAATCCGAATTGCAGCCCAGATGGTGGCCCGTCAACTATAGACGTCAGTCTATAAAAATAACATTTATTTCGACATAGGCACAACACTTAATTCTCGTGCCCAAAAAATTTCTAAAAATTCACTCGTAATAAATAATAATAATTTTAAAATTTAAAACTCAAAGTGTAAAAATAAATAAATCTTGCATTTTTTTATAAGTAAAAAAAATATTCTACGAAATACCTTTAGGACGCCCGGAAAATTCTTGGTGGTCGCGGGCGCCCGCGACCACTCTGAGACCGCCACGTGGCACGTCTCACGCGCCAGAGCCCGCGCTCGTCAGCGCGCGCGCCGCATCGCGTGGCGCACCCAATGGGGCGCCGCCACGCTGCCCCGTGCCAGCGCAGCAAGTGGTCCCCCATGCGCTCGCCGCGATTGCCGCGCCGTCTCGGCTGCCGGGCCCTTTCACACACGCCATCTCTCTCACTAAAAGTAAAGACTACCCAAAACACACCCTGACTTTACTTTTCGGATGGATTCTTGCAAAAATGGTCCAGCTCTATGATGTTCTCTTGCTGACAAAGAAGCTGAATCTTTTTATAATCTCCTAGAGCTGTAAATTATTCTTCCTTCTTCAATAGTTTAAATCTTTAGTTCTATAGATTTTGAGGTGCAAAATATCAACGACGACAAGGTTGGAAAAGTTTTTCTGGTATAAGTTCTGCTTAATAGATGGCTACTGTTTTCTTAATTACAGCAAATAAAGCTAGTTTTTTTTTTTTTTTAGTTTGTTTGGTAGTTTCTCAATTTCATAATTGATTGTTGGTGTCCAAGAATCTAAATGCGTATCGTAAATTATTAATTTTAGATAAACGTGTTGTTAAAAAAATATTTAATTATCGAATATTGTCCGGCTGAATCTAATTTATTACTACTTTGAAAATAACTGGATTTAATCCGACCTTCCGTTTCTTTGGTTAATCGTTAATTATTATTATCTTAATCGTTAATTATTTAGACAAAATTTAATAATTTTATTAATTGACGCTTGTTAAATATTAAAAAAATTATTAAAATGAATCTACTCATTAAAATTTCTATTAAATTATTTTTAATTATTTTTTTTATTATTTTAATATATTTTATTATTTTTTATATAAGAATAAGTTGAATATATTTTTTGTCACTCTTAAATGGTCATTTTTAATAATTTGTATATAAAATTATAATTTTATCGTTAAATCACGCGTCTCCAACACGAAAGTACCTAGCACATACAACCACTAGCCCACGGCTCACGAAATTCTAAAATAAATCAACATAACGTTACACAAATATTACTATCAAAATATTCTCTATCTTTAACAACCGACAATACAACCAAAAGGGGCAAAAATATAAAAGCAGATAAATTATGTGCTTTTTATAACTAAAATAAATATTCTTGGTGCGAGAATACCCTTTGGCCCCATTTGGAAATGAGATTATTCTTGGTGCGAGAATACCCTTTAAATTTTGACGTTCTTATCAACTCAAGTACAGTCACAAGCGGCGATGTGGGACTCGTCTTGCTAACCTTAGCCTAATCTTAGCCTATCTTGTGGCACCAGCACAGTCACAAATATCAGGCGATATGAAAATCTTCTCGCTAACCTTAGTTAACCTTGTGGAGAACCACTTTCCACCACAACGATCATTAATCGAAAAGCCGCCCCATTTTTCAGAGACGGTCATCCATTCTAGGACTACTCCCATTCTAGTACGCTTAACTTTTTGGACTTAACCACCTCCCAATATACTATAGTCGAATTAATAAATTTAATTTTATTATATCTTAATATATATAAATATTTTAAATCTTAGAAATATCATAGTTTTCAACTTTTTATTACAAAATTGATTTGGTTGTTTCTTAAAGAAAATGAACTTTCCAAAGTTACAATCAAAATCCTCCCTTTTTAACAATTTTTTTCTTAAATCAATACAAACGGTGAGACCATGAACTGGCGTAATCACACATTAGGAATTACCATTAAAAGTCAACTCTTTCTTCTTCATAACAAACAATTGAAAAAAAAAAAAAAAAAAAAGTTTCGCACTGAAATATCTTATCTGTTGTCGTAGAATAAGATGATGAGCAAAATTATTTCAGAAGATAAATTAGAAAAAACGAACTAAAGTTGGTTGTAGTTAAATTACAGGACAGTGATCAACCACACTAACCGCGTAGTTATCTACTAATCAAACATCATACTAAGTAAAAATTAAATCTTTATTATTGTTGTCTTCTTAAATTTTGAAAAATGGCCATAGCCCATGCTCAACCCACCCACTGATCCTTGTCTTATGTATTTTTTTTTTTTTTTTTTCCTGTGAAAAAATTATACGAAGAACCCCTTAATTATAGTTCCTTTTAAATACATCACTCAATTACAATTTGGGCTTGTTTGGATACATAGTAAAAAAGAATTTATACAGTTAAAAAACGATGGTTTTGCTCTAAGTGAAATAAAAAATTCTGTAACTCTAAAAAGTTTTTTGGTTTCAAATTTTAAAGTATTTAGATACATATTGCATAATTTCACAAAATTACTCTCAATTTAAAATTTTAAAAAATAAAAAAATATTAATTTTATATTTTAAAATTAAAATTTTCATAATTTCAAATTTAAAGTTAAAAGTTAAAAATTTAAAATTTAAAATTTAAAATTAAAATTTAAAATTTCAAACTTGAAATTTCAAACCAAAAATTTGAAAAATTTTTAAAAAATCAAAATTTGAAATTTGAAATTTAAAATTTAAATTTATTTTTAAAATTAAAATTTATAATTTTAAAATTACAATTTATAATTTTAAAATTAAAATTTATTATTTTAAAATTAAAATTTATTATTTTAAAATAATAATTTTTAAAGTTTAAAATTTGAAAATCAATATTATAAAATTTAAATTTTAAAATTTAAAATTTAAAATTTAAAATAAGAAATTTAAAATTTTGAATTTTAAATTTGAAATTTAAATCCTAGTTTTAAAATTCAATTTTAAAATTTAAAATTTATCAATTTATATTTTTAAATTTTAAAAATTATAAATTTATATTTTTAAATTTAAAATTTTATATAGAAATTTTTAAATTTAAACTTTTAAAATTTAAAGTTTAAAATTTGTCACATCTTGGAGGTGAGCAATGCAAGTAATGGTGAAATTTTTTTTCTTTGGTTAGAGTGGATTATTATTTTTTTCCATTTTTTAGAATATAGTTTAAATATACTTTAAAAAATATGTTTTTTTTTTGTGCGCTGAACGCTTCATAGGATAAATCAAATGGGGAGTTCTATAATCTAAAAAATTTCATGGCTTAAAATTTTTAACTGTTTGGATACATATATGGTAAAATTATACAAAATTTCTTTCATTTTAAAAATTTTAAAAATTTTATAAATAAAAAAAATAATTTTATATTCTAATATTTTAAAATTAAAAATTTTATAATTTAAAATTAAAAGTTAAAAATTTTAAATTGACCGTCTCAACTTTAAACTGAACTCAATTTTAGACATCCTGCTTAATTTTAAACGGACCGTTTCAACAACTCAGCCAAACCTGCTCTGCCTACAAATAGACCACTCTCCATTTTTTTCTACTATCCGGATATGATGGCCCGTGAACCACAAACACCCGCCTATAAAAATGTCATTTATTTCTACACGCGCAGAGCAGCCTGGAAAATTCTTGGTGCTCGCGGCCGCCCGCGACCACTCCGAGGCGGCCACGTCGCACGCCTCACGCGCCAGCGCCAGCGCTCATCAGCGCGTGCGACGCGACGCGTGGACGTGCGCACGTCGCATCACGTGGCGCACCCAACGGGGCGCCACCATGTGGTGTCGCCACGCTGCCCCGTGCCAGCGCCGCGAGCGGTTCCCATGTGCTCGCCTCGATTGCCGCGCCGTCTCGGCTGCTGGGCCCACTCACATATGCCATCTCTCTCACTAAAAAGTAAAGACTACCAAAACGTACTGCCGCCTTGTTCCAAAGCTTGCCCTCAGGTACACCTCTTTGCCGTATGTTTTTATCTCGAGAATATTTTCGTGGTTAATTATCAAGCAATTGATATTTATAAATTTTTTAATGTTAGATCTATTTTTTTTATTAATTTTATTTATTAAATTATTCTATTTCACTAATTATTTACTTAATTTAAGACGTCTACTATCATCCTAATCATATATTTTTTCATCAAAAAACTAAAAAACTATAAGATCGAATTGTTAAAAAATTGTATAATCAATTTACTTAAAATGTATTTCGAATATTTCTCGGCTCAATGCAACCTACCACTATTTCGAACGTAACTCAACCTAATCTGGCTTCCCGTCGTATGGCAGCCTCCACACGAATGGCACAGTGCTGGATCCGGCTTCCCGTCGTATGGCAGCCTCCACACGAATGGCACAGTGCTAACGTATACTATGATGTTTTGCTTAATCGTTAATTATTGTTATCTTAATTTTTCTGCTTATTCGTTAATTATTGTTATCTTAATTTTCCAGCAAACAAAGGTACTGTTTTTTTTAAGCTTTTAGGTATCTTGATTTGTAGTATTTTGATTTCATAATTTGATTGTCAACGTCTAAGGATTTATGTTTCCATCGACAAAAGTCATGCTCACCGTACTGTACCACGCTAATAAAATATTAGCTTGATTCTGTAAAATGATTGATACTAATAATTAATTTTACAATTTTGAGCTATGGAAAAAATATAATGAATTCATTTAAAATGTATAGCCTCCTGCCACATGGCAATATATTGACCCCTTTAAGCCAATACTAGTGAAGGAATTCGTGTGATACGGAGAATAAAAATTATAGTAAAAATTTAAAAACTTATAGTAAAAATTTATATATTAAATAAATAAATAAAACTATAAATATTTTTGAAAGTAAAAAAATAAAATTTAAAGGACTTCGTACCAACAGTAGAAGAATATGTAGCATGTGCACGGTACTCATATCTGAAAACTTCTAAACGTTCTCCTCACCCCCACCATCGCCTTGATCGATGGCACCGCCATCGCCATCGTTGCCTCCAAGACCCTCGTCCTCCATCACTACTATTCCCACTCCAATTGCTTTGCACCTCTTTCTCTATTGGCATGCGATCTAATCCCCCGCCCAAACTCCTTTGTGCCTCTTCCGGCATGCGATCTAATCCCTACCGTTACACACCCTGTGCCCTCGTGCGTCGCACTCACCACACCCGCCAAAGATTCCTCATTTATGGCAGTAGGGATGAGTTCGACGACTCCTTCTCTAGCGATGGCGACAACAACGACGACCCCTCGACGACGGATGCGATGATATATTGAAAATGATGAGAAAGAGAAATTGACGTTGGATTATAGTTTAGAAAATTTTTGTAATTATAATTAAAGGTGGGTGGACGCATTAATTGAAACGATTTTTTGGTCTTGGCCAATCCTACTATTTATAAACTATATCAACTCTCCAATTAAGCCTACATTAAAAATATCCACTAAGCCACTATAACTTTGTGAATTGTTCATGACCATTGGTATCCGTTGGAAGTTTTGAAAGTATTAATGGCAGCGGTTGCAAAATTTTTTATTTGGACCTTTTTGATAGTCCCACAAAAAGAGAGTTTGAATTAGAATTAAAAATATTTATAGTGATTATAATTGAATGTAGGTAAATGTATTAATTGAAACGATAGACGAAAGAATACAAATTAAAGAAGAGAGAACATGTAAGAAAGGCGAAAGACCACCGAAAAAAAATAAAAATAAATACAACTATTAAAGTTGGACTCAGCTTAAAAATTAGGGATTCATATATTTGTTTAGATACTATACTTTAATATTATTTTTATTTGCTATATTGTATTAATTTTTTATTTTTTTTAAGACATGATTGTATTATAATATTTAATCAATATCTAAATTGTATTTTCAATTTATTCTTATTTTTCTATATTATTTTATTTTCTTTTTTCATATATATTATTAAACTATTTTTTTTCACTAATTTCTATATTATTGTTAACAAATATATTGCTTGGACAAAATTTAATAATTTTATTAATTGACGCCAGTTAAATATTAAAAAAAAAATTAAAATGAATCTCCATTAGACTCATTAAAATTTCTATCAAATTATTTTTAATTAATTTTTTATTATTTTAATATACTTTATTATTTTTTATATAAGAATAAGTTGAATATATTTTTTGTTATTTCTGACCAGCCATTTTTTATAGTTTGTATATAAAATTATAGCTTTATTGTTATTAGTGTAAGGATTGAAAAAGAATAATTGGGTGTTGTCTTTGAAATAGAAAGAGAGAGAGAGAGAGAGTGTGTGTGTTCTCTACTATACTTGTACAAGTATAAAATAAATTAGTCCTTATAAGTTTTCTACCGTTAGGACTAATTTTATCTTTTAGATTATTCTATTCCATCAATCACTCACTTAATTTAAGAGACCTACTATCATTCTAAATACATATTTTTGTATTTAAAAGCTAAAAACTTACAAGCACTAATAATTTAGTATTTTTAAAAATATAAGAGTTCAATTATATATAAAGAAAATGCTAGATTTATATTCTCAAATAGGTGTATATCTTACACACCATCTATTCCAGAAGTGGTGAATTTTATTGATTATTTCAAAATGATCAGTAGAATACACCCTATTTTTGGATGGATGAGATATACATCGTGCATCCAAAAATGAATATATCCAAAAATAAGTGTAAGGATAGTATTGCTCTATACATAAAGAGAGAAAGTGAAGTAGTATAGTATAATTAAGTCACATCCCTTACAGAAAATTAAAATTTAGGATTAAATTGTCATTTGCTTCATAATTCGAGGACCAAACGTGCAATTTAACCTTCCTACTATTATAAATACCTTCCTTTCTTTCATTGAAGTGGTGTGGGATTTGCTTTTGCTGGGGCATCATCGACGCTTCAATTTTCCATTTGGGGGAGGGGTAATAGGTGAGATTTTGATTTTTCATTTGGGGGAGGGGTAATAGGTGAGATTTTGATTTTGAATTAATAATCCGATTTCATGCTAAAATAGGGGAGGTTTTGATGCCCCCTCTTCCACTCGATACATGTTTTTATTTTCGTTTATTTTCTCTATTAATCTCCTCTTGTTTTGTTTGTAATATTGTTCAATTTTGAATATCTAATGTTGTGTAAATGATTGATTTTGTCTTAAATTAGGGTTTTACTCTTTAATAGGTTCAGATCCGAGAAGAAAAATAAGTAAGAGAAATTTCTGTGTTTTGTTTGATGCCTACCAAATGTTTGATTGAATGCCTCACAAAGATTTTGCTTTAATTAGTACTGTTCCTGTGCTGTCAAATGATGCTTTTTTTTGTGAAGAAAGGTTTGATTTTGGTTGGTGTTTTGATTGTACATACTTATGATGTTTGCTTGCTGACAAAGAAGCTGAATCTTTTTTTTTAATCTTGGAATTTTGGGAAGAATCAGATGTCGGAGGAGGCCGAGGAGGAGGATGCAATTGGCGGTACCTGTGAATGCGAAGAAGTGATTGAGACTTTAGTGGGATCTGAAGGAAAAAGACACAAAAATGGAAATGGATCATCCGTTCTGGGAGATGATAACTCTTACTTGCCGCATCTCAGCGATGACATTGCCCTTTTTATCTTGGCGAGACTTCCGCGCTCGATGTACTGTGATCTTCGCTTGCTGAACGGGCGGTACTGTGATCTAATAAGAAGCGGTGAGCTCAATGGGATACGAAAGAAGCTCGGGATTAAGGAGCCGAAAGTTTTTTTACTTTCAGAAAAATCTCACTATTGGTGTTATGAACCATATACCAGGTCCTGTTGGGACCTCCCTGTATGCCCATACGACGAAACCATTGTAAATTGTGAAAAGAATTTGTTCTGTGTGGGAACACAGCTTCTTGTGTTTGTAAAATACATTGGGGGTTACATAGATATTTGGAGGTACGAATTGAAGTTAGAACAGTGGTTCAAGGGTCCTATGATGATCACACCAAGATATTTCTTCGCATTCGCAGATTGTGGTAGTGTGGCTTGCGTTGCTGGAGGGGATCATCATGCTCGTGGGGACGCTTTGAATAGCGTTGCTGGAGGGGATCATCATGCTCGTGGCGCTTTGAATAGCGCCGAGAAGTATAATCCTGAAAACAAGTCATGGGAACTGCTCCCCAATATGAACAGGCGAAGGAGTTATTGCTCAGGATTTTATATGGATAGTAAGTTTTATGTTATCGGCGGCCACAATGAGAATTGTGATTTCCTTACTTGCGGAGAATGTTATGATTTTGAGCGAAATGTGTGGGAACTTATTCCTAATATGCTAGAAGATGATACAGTAGACGGGATCTTTCACTATCAATCCCCAGATCTCATGACAGTTGTAAATAATGAATTGTATTATCTTGAGTTCCCTTCTCGCCATCTCAAGGTGTACTTGAAAAACAACAACACATGGAAGAAAGTGGGTAGGATGCCAACAAGCATAGAACACTTAGGGGGTAGCAGTGTGACATTAAAGCCTTTGGGGAATGAGCTACTTTTAATCGGTAGAACGATGTCCAATCCCACTACATGCTTTTGCACACCTAGTCCTAAATTAGATGATGTAGAATGGCATGTCCTCCATTTCCATCGTCCAGGGCGGAACCATTACATTGATGATTGTTCTGTAATGATGCTTTAATCTGAAAATTGAAGCAGAATGGGGATAAGCAAATCGTGTGTGATTTGCTTGACAAGTGATCGATGACAATGCTAGTATTCATTTTGTTTGTGCATTTTCAAGCATGTAGTGTTTTGCTTGTTGATTGTCTCCTAGTTGAGTTTTCATAGCATAACAAAGTGTTGTTTATGTACTAGTTGATGTTGCTCATTTTGATTAATAGAATGTTAAATATAAATTTAATGATCTTTGTTACCTCCTTGATTTGTAAATTATTCTTTAAATCTTCACGCAGGTTTCGGTTTATAGATTTTGAGGTGTAAAATATCAATTACAACAAGGTTAGAAAAGTTTTTCCTGCTTAATAGCTTATTATTGTTATCTTAATTACCAGCAAATATAGTTTTTTTTTTTTTTTTTTTTTTTTTTTAAAGCTTTTAGGTACTTTGATGTGTAGTATTTTGATTTCATAATTGATTGTTAACATCCAAGGATTTATGTTTCATCAGCATAAGTCGTTCCCACTGTATAGCGCTAATAAAATATTGGCATGATACCGAAAAATTGTTGATAATTTATTTTTTTTTTGTTGAAAGTTAGTCTTTTCAATTATTATAATTACAACTGCGATCAATTTGGGCATAGTTTTAACTAGTGCAGTTGGACCTCCTCTTGCATTTGCAATTGTTGCCGTTCGACTCAAACGTATCAAATCAAATACTGAATTTAAATTTACATACAACTAAACAGTTGGATCTTTAAAATAATATATAAAAAATAACTAAAAATATTAAAAATAGCAACTAATATTAAATATAAATAAAAAATATATATTTAAAAATAGAACAGCTATTTTGTAGGGAAATTTTTTGGTCAATTAACAAAGAAAGATATATTTGATAATAATATAATTTTGTAAAATTATATTTAATAACTAAAACAATATAGAAAACAATTTGAAAATTTCTTACTTTGTGGGATATATATATATATATATATATATATATATATATATATATATATATATATATATATATATAGTAGAGCTTATATATTTTTAAAAACACAAGTTCAACCATATTTATAAATTTTTTATCATTGAATTTATATTGAGATTTGTGCCATTATAAAGTCAACTAAAGAAAGAGAAAGAAAAAATACAATTGCACAAATCTCAATACAAATTCAATAATAAAAAATTTATAAGTATGGTTGGACTTGTACTTTTAAAAATATATAAACTCTACTATATATATATATATATATATTATTTAAAAATATAATAATTTTTACTAACTACATCGAATTAGAAAAGTTTCTAATCTTTGAATGTGTGGGCGTAAAAAATATATTCATTTTAAAATATACAACTAGCATTGTTGAGATAGCATTGCTCAGTGATTCGACACAATCACAATATTTTTATTGATATTCGTCAATTTTAATTTAAAATTTATTTCGGTTGACGACGACGTCAAGTTTAAACGGAAAAAGTATGAGACACTTCAATAGTGTCATATCGGATGGGAATAAAGATGTGATTTGATATATATGAGACATAAGCTAGTAATAATAATTAAGCTTAATCATTTTAGACAAAAAATTATTTATAAATGTTTTACTGGAGATTGAATATAGCGCGTTCAAAATAGAAAATCTCACTGAATACCCAACGAATTTTAGTAAATAATGACTCTGTGGAATCTACATTTGGAGACGAACACGTCGGTCCAAGTTTTGCTGGAATCGGACCTTGCATCGCGCAACAACATCCTGAAGTAGCTCTTTGCACGCGGTCTAGCTGAAAGTTGCGAAATTTGAGAATTTGCGAGGTTTTTCGCAAAAATGTGTCAACTAAAAAAAGAAATACTACTCATATATTCCATTTTGGAGTGTATGATACACATCCCATTCATTCAAGAATGAAACTTTCTCCACTAATCATTTCGAAACGATCAGTAAAATTTATTCTATTCTTAAATAAATGTAATATAAAATGTACATCTTTTTAGATGCGTATATTTTCTCCTTAAAAAAAAAAGACTAGGTCGCTATGCTCGTGATGGGGGAGTGCCTAGGAATGATTTTATAGAAGTTTGGTGATGGGGGAGTGCCTAGGAATGATTTTATAGAAGTTTGGGGCTTTGACATAATTGTACAGGAGGATGCTAAGTGTACACCTTTTTAGGAATGTACATTCTACATCCCACCCTATCCTGAAATGAGTATTATTTCATTCGTCACATCAAGTGACGAGTGAAATTCACTCCACTTCAGGATAGGGTGGGGTGTAAGTATACACCCCTTTACCATTGTACAGAAACCTCTTTATAGGGTTCGGTTATAGAAAAATTCGGTCTGCTACAGTGGTGATTGCGGGCGCCAGGTCGCCCGGCCGCGAACCCTCCGAGGTCGCCACATGGCACACCTCACGTGCCCACGTCCCAGCGCGTCAACGCGTGCGTCAGGAACGTGCGCGCGTCGCGTGGCGCGCCCAACAGAACATCGCCACGTGGCGATCCCACGATGCCCCGTGCCAGCGCCGCGCGCGGTTCCCATGGGCTCGCCTCGGTTGCTGCGCCGTCTCGGCTGCCGGGCCCACTCACACACGCCACCTCTCTCTCACTAAGGTATCGTTTGGTTCGGGAATTAGTGAGAATTAGTAGTACCAGGGATAAGTATAAAGTTGAGTATAAGATAGGGATAAATTAAAATAGTGTTTGGTTGGGTATTAGGTTAGTACCAGGTATAAGAAAAATAGTGTTTGGTTGGGATTGAAGAATAAGAAAAATAGATAGTTGACTTTAGAGTAAAAAGATGAAAATGCCCTTACTTTTTTATATGTTTTTTTCAAACTCTGTTTTTTCCGCCAATTTCTTCAAAAAGGTTCGGATTCGGTCCGACAATTTCTCACTGTGCAAAAAGATTAATTTCACTGTGACTTTACAATTTATAAAAGTCCTGTAACTCATATTGATTGAGCTAAAATTCGAATTTTATTTTAGAGTTGTCTTTTTATTTTTTATTTTTTATTTGTGCTTTATTTTAGTGACAAATTTGGCCTCCACTACTTAACATTGATCCCGTTCACTTATCTGCATATTTGGTCCACACGGTAGGTAGTGTGACATTTTAGGGTCCCGTTTTAAAAGTCTTCAAAACAAAATTTTTAATTATTTTATTTTATTTTTTAAAAAAATTTATTTTTTTTAAGTCCGTTTGAATAGCGTAACGGTTTAAAAAAATAACGATCTATTATAAAGATTTCAGAGTATTTTTGAAAAAAAAAATAAAAAATCTCCAATCGGGCGAAATAAATTTTTTTATTTCTGTGTACTACTTCTCTCGCCCTCTTTCGCATTTCACCTCTTTTTTAAAATTTAAAATTTAAAATTTAAAATTTAAATTATAATTTTAAATTTAATTTTTAAATTTTAAATTTAAATTTTAAATTTTAAATTTTAAATTTTAAATTTTAAATTTTAAATTTAAATGTAAATTTTAAATTAAAATTTAAATTTAAATTTTAATTTTAAAATTAGGATTTAAAATTTAAATTTAAAATTATTTTAAATTTGAAATTTGAAATTTCAAATTCAAATTTGAAAATTTAAAATTTAAATCCTAATTTTAAAATTTTAAAATTAAAAATTAAAAAATTATATTTTTAAATTTAATTTTTTACATTGAAAGTTTAAATTTAAAACAGAATTTTTTTTTAAGTTCACAATCCAAACAGTAAAAATAGAATAATATTTTTATAGAATATTAAATTTTTTAATATATTAAATATGTTGTAAAATAAAACTCTATTTTATTTTTATATAATTGGCAAACGGATCCTTAGTCTTTAAATTTTAATTTAATTTATTTTTTATTTAAATTTTTATAAATTATTATAATTAAAATTTATAATCAAATTTAATTGATTAAATGTTAACCCAATGCTAACGTAAAAATAATATAATATCTTAATTATTATTATATTACCGATTACAATATTATTACACCACTTTTGAATTATAAAAATTGATTATAATAATTTAAAAAATATATGTTAAACATTACAACAAATTAAAATTTGGTCCTTAGAGTTTTGACGACCAAACTTGCAATTTAGCATTCCTGCTCCTACTATAAATAGCAGCATCCTGGTGTGGGATTTGTCTTTGTTGGGGTCTCATTGCTGCTTCAATTTTTAATTTGGGGGAGGTTTAATAGGTGAGCTTTTGATTTTGAACAAATCATTCTCTTCCATGCTAAAATAGGTGAGGATTTGATGCCCATATTCCATATGATACTTGTTTTTTTTTTTTTTTTTTTTTTTTTTTCCCTCTCTTAATCACCTCTTGTTTTGTTTGTAATACAATTTAATTTTGCGTATCAACTGTTGGTTTGATGATTGAATTTGTCTTAAATTAGGGTTTTACTCCTTAATAGGTTCTGATCTGAGAACAAAAATCTAAAGAATTATTTTTTTTCTGTGTTTTGTTTCGTGCCTACCAATTGTTTGATTGAATGCCTCACAAAGATTTTGCTTTAATTAGTACTGTTCCTGTGCTGTCAAATGATGCTTTTTTTGTGAAGAAAGGTTTGATTTTGGTTGGCGTTTTGATTGTACATACTTATGATGTTTGCTTGCTGACAAAGAAGCTGAATTTTTTTTTTAATCTTGGAATTTTGGGAAGAATCAGATGTCGGAGGCCGAGGAGGAGGATGCAATTGGCGGTACCTGCGAATGCGAAGAAGAGGTTGAGATTTTAGTGGGATCTGAAGGAACAAGCCACAAAAATGGAAATGGATCATCCGCTCCAGGAGATGATAACTCTTACTTGCCGCTTCTCAGCGATGACATTGCCCTTTTTATCTTGGCGAGACTTCCGCGCTCAAAGTACTGTGATCTTCGCTTGGTGAACCGGCGGTTCTGTTCTCTAATAAGAAGCGGTGAGCTCAATGGGATACGAAAGAAGCTCGGGATTAAGGAGCCGAAAGTTTTTTTCCTTTCAAGTGAAGCTCACTATTATTGTTATGAACCATATACCAGGTCCTGTTGGGTCCTCCCTGTATGCCCAGCCAATCATGACGAGGAATTGTTCTGTATGGGAACACATCTTCTTGTGATGGGAGGAATCACTAAGCGGAATTATTCAGATATTTGGAGGTACGAATTAGAGTTAAACCGGTGGTTCAACGGTCCTAAGATGATCACACCAAGATTTTTTTTTGCATCTGCAAACTGTGGTAGTGTGGCTTGTGTTGCTGGAGGGCAGCATCAAGTTAATTCGGAGGCTCTGAATACCGTCGAGAAGTATAATCCTGAAAGCAAGTCATGGGAACCATTCCTCCCCAGTATGAGCAGGCGAAGATATTTTTGTTCAGGATTTTATATGGATAGTAAGTTTTATGTTATCGGTGGCCGAAATGAGAATGGTGAATTACTTACTTGCGGAGAATGTTATGATTTTGAGCGAAATGTGTGGGAACTTATTCCTAATATGATAGAAAATGATACGTCTACGACCTTTGACCCCTTTGAACTCTCAGATTTCATGGTAGTTGTAAATAATGAGTTGTATTATTTGGAGTCCCCTTCTAATCATCTCAAGGTGTACTTGAAAAACCAGAATACATGGAAGAAAGTGGGTAGTGCTCCAGTGAGCCTCAAAAGGATTTTTCGAGTGGGATTAAGGTCTTTGGGGAATGAACTACTTTTATTTGGTAAAACACTGTGCAATCACTCTACTCAAGAGATCGTTCTGTGCTTTTGCACACCTAGTCCTGAATTAGATGATGTAGAATGGCATGTCCTTAATTTCAGGCATCCAGGGCCGAACCTGGCAATTTATAATTGTTGTGTAATGATGGTTTAATCTGACAATTAAAGCAGAACGGGGATAAGCAAATCGAGTGTGATTTGCTTGGCAAGGGATTGATGACAATGTTAGTGTTCATTTTGTTTGCGTATTTTCAAGCATGTTGATGTTGCTGGTTGATTATCCCTTGTTGAGTTTTCACAGCAGAACAATATATTATTTATGTACTAGTTGATGTTGCTTATTTTGATTAATTAAAATTTAAATATAAATTTAATGAACTTTGTTGTTTAAATTTTATTTTATCAATTTCAGTTCTATAGATTTTGAGGTGTAAATTATCAATGACGACAAGGTTGGAAATGTTTTTCCTTGTGTAAGTTCTGCGTCTTATCGTACCGACAAGATATTAGTATAATATCGAATCATTCATACTTATCATTAATTTTAAAAACTCGAACTGCTATAAAAATATAATCAATTCATTTAAAAGCGTATTTTGAACTCGATTCATTTTGATCTCTCGTCACACTTATCTCTCGTTTTTATCGTAGATTTTGCACATAATTTTATGAATCTTAAAAATATAAAAAATTATTCTTTCTATTCAAATATATAAAAAGAAAAACAATTCTAAAATTGGAAAAGAAAAATATGTTTTCGACATTTCCAAGTCCTACAAAATTACGATTTGGATAATTTAGTAACTGCGATTGATCGAGGGGGTTTATTAAACTATTCAATGTTTACAAAAAGAGATAAAGTTCAAGGGGTCTTTTGTACATTATCCCGCCAAAAATGAGGCATGTGTGGTGACTCGGAAGTTTGGAGTTTAGTGGTGCAATCTACGCAAAAGTTTAGGGACTACAGTGCAAATTTTTACCCTTTTCCCCTTCTCCGCATTAGAAGCTATAATGGGGCCCATATATCCGACCCGGTACTCCACTATTCTCCTCACACCAGTTGAAAAAATAATAAATTTTTTTTTTTTTTTTCAAAAAAAAAAGTGTCGGTAATGGAGAGCGAGGGCTCCGCCGCCCACCCGCGCGCCGGCACCGGCGCCGGCGCCGGCGACGGAGTACGAGAGGCGGCGCCGCCGAGCTCCGCTGCCTCCTCAGCGGCGGCTGCGGACGGCGCCGCCAAGTTCCTCGTCGGCCTCCCCTCCCGCGGCAACTTCTCCACCATCCCCTCCTCCAACCTCGTACTCTCTCCCTATACCAAACCCTAGTTTCTCCCTTCTCACCTTGTTTCTTTCCATGTTTCGATTGGTACATTTGGTTTTGTTTGATTCCGACTCACTTTTTCTCTCTCTTCCTCGGTCTAAAACCCTAATTGCTTCTTCTTTTTGTTTATTTCCGTGTTTGGATAGTTTAGTTTGGGTTTGTTTGGTTCCCAATTGTGGATTTCTCACTGGTTGGTGACGCGTGCAGGGTGGGATTCGAGTGTACGTTTGCGATCATGATACTGATCCCCCAGGTTGGCTCCAATTCGTGGTTCAATCTTATTTAATTTTTATTTTTTGGCACAGGTTGTGATTTTTTTCTGATGTTTAATGCGCAATAATGGCGGTGTTGTGTAATAGATGCAAATTATCATGTTCATGAGAGAATAAGGATGATCATCTTGCTTAAACATTACATGTAGAGTATAAACTAAATTATTTTACTTGGTGTTATTATTTTTGCTTTTCAAATTGGGTTTTTATTCTAGTTTGTGTATGCTGAAACAGTTTAAAAGCTAAATTATAGCCATGTTTCCAGCATTCCTATTTTCATCGCTTTTGTTTTCTTGGCTAAGGCTCAAAGATTTAAGTGCCTATTAGCACGGGCCGTGTCCATCGTATCATATCGTGCCAATAAAATGTCGACACGATACAGCTCCCGTGCCGATGACAAAGCTCAAAACTCTTTTTTCTTTAAACTAATAACTAATTTTCTCAATAAAGGTCAAATGATTGGATAAAGATGCATAATAAGTGATTAGAATATTTTTTGCTAAAGAAAATAAAAATTTCATACCATTAAATGTTGGCGCATATGTATTTTTTTGACTGGCGCGTATTGGCACGGTCTGACGCGCACCGTACTTTACCGTGCTAACAAGTTTTCGGCAAACCTTGTGCCACAGTACTTAAATTCTTGCTTAGGCTGATTACTGATTATATCATTTGTGATTTGTGAATATATTTACATGTACATTTTTTCATGGCATTACTAATGATTTTGCTTTCTGTATAATTATGTATCTGCTTCCGTTCTTAGCAGGTTGATATTATGTAGTTGCATGCTCATACTTTGTTTTTGTGCTTGTTGCATTACTTGGTTTCCTTTTTTTCTTTTCATCATTGTAATGTGCCTGTGAACTTGCATGTTTAGATATCGAGACTTGATGCTGTTATGATAGCTGTGAGAATGCACATTGATCAATTCCCATTTGAGACTGTTATGTGCTTTACCTTTCCATAGCCTTTAGCTCATTGAATTAATGCCAAATTACACGCCACCGCTTATTTCAGATGGCGGCAAAGCCATCAGTTTACATGGCTGTACTTATTATATCAAAAATATTTTATTTATTCAAAATGTTGAACTATTTATGTTAACCTATGCTAAGTAAGACAATGCCCAATACTACATCTATTCTGCCACATCATGTGGGATGGTGTGCCATCATAAGATGTATCTCCTTGTAGATTGCGAGTACCTTGTTAGAACCTAGGTTACACAAGCATGTTCATGAGAGATAGGACACGGCATGCATGATTCAAACAGGGCAACTTGTCGACTTTGAGAAATTTAGGACATAGAAGTGGAACGGTTACTGTTGCTTTTCTTTTTGAAGGAAACTTCTTACCGATCTACCTACAAAGAATAGATCTAGGATAACTATTTGTAAATATATTAATTTAGAATTCAAAAAATATCTTTGATCCAAACAATTCCTCATGTGATATAAAATAGTATGAAATTAATTTGAATTGTCACTTAAAACACCATGTACAAGATAATAGAAAATCAACTACTTACATACTCTTACGGTTTCTTGTGTTTGATTTGCAATAGACTCACTATATACATGCAATTGGTGCGCCGGATCATGAGGGATTGTGAAGGAACATCGGTCTAGGAAATGTTTCTGACACTATCTGACACAGAAAAACAATTTTTTGTATTCATGTTTCCTATGTTTGGTAGGAATAGAATCATGTTCCACTACATGCTTTTATAAATGGTCATGAAAATTGTTAGAATAACTAAGTGTGAAACCATTTACGTGTCTGCATCCATTAGTATGCTGTAGTCACTGGTAATCTGATATGGAAAGGGTCCCCATGCGCTAATCATGGAGAATGGAAAAACAAAGGTGACTTGCTGCCCAATAACTGCAGCTCAAAATGTGAAGTCTGAACTCTGAACAACTTACTTTCAGACTGGTAGTATAAATTTTAGGAAACCCAACTATTGCTTGGATGCTTTTGTGACGATTGTTGCTTTAATAGCCTCTCTTGGTGGCATGAATCCTATGGCTAATTGAGATATTATTGGAAAGATGTTTCTAAGAGCTTTTTTGTGCTTTGTTCGTATTACATTATTTTGGATAATTTTGTTTTGTTATGATTTAAGAGCCCCTTGTGACTGGTAAAATGCTCAAGGCATGCCTCTGTCACACTTTTTCTTAGTTACATGTGTTTCTAATGCGAATTATGATGCTGATTTGCCTTTTGTTATTTTAGAGGGACAAATAGTTAAAACAGACACCACAAATATACTGATTAGATCTCTTCAAATCGGTAAACAGAAGACTGAGGCAAATGATGCTAAAGCTGCAGAAAGAGGGAAAGAGAAGAGGTAATTTAGCTGATAAACAAATTATATATTCTTGTTTACAAATTTACTTCCATATACATACATTCTAAGTACGCATGTGTGAGATAATGTATTCATATATTCTAGCTGCTCCATTCTCTTTAGACTCTTCTAAACTGCCTTATTTAACTGATCTCTTTAACTTTGGCTTTGATGCCTATATCTTATCTATTTAGAACAAGCCCTCCGAGAATTGTCTATGTTAAAGAACTGATTTCTTATCTAGCTATAGGTTAGAATATACTGAGGTATGCTCAATGTTTGTTGATGTGCTTTTATTGTATATTGTGCAATTAAAAATGAATATTTTCTTTAATTGACACATCATGTATTTTCTCTAACTAGGTTTTAAGTTTTGTAGATACTTTTCATGATGAGAAATAGATCGGTAATATGTTGTTATTGATTTAGAATGATTCCGGCCTCATATTTTTGATTGAGCAATGCTTTTGGGTATCCCTTATGTGGCCTCAACGGTGCCACTATGTGGTGGTGGTGCCTTGGGGCGTTTGTGTGAACTAACAACCTATATTTGATGGTCAACGCATTAACAACCTTTGAGGGGACTAGAATTATGATGGCAAGCTAGAGTTTAATTTTTTTGAATTATTCCAGATCTTTTTAGATGCTGATTTGTGTTTAGATTGAATTATTTAAGATTAGAGAACGAAGAACGCCAAGGAAAAGAAAGAGACCTGAACTTTTTTTGGCTTGTAAACAAGTGAAAAAATAATTTGACTAGAAAGAGAGAATTAATGGAAAAAGATGTAGGGAAATTTTCGGAGAAATTAATACTATATCACTATTATAAGCAATTGAAGGAGTTGAATATGGCTTAGTTTGTTGTGATACATTACTACTTGAAAGGAAAAGAGAGAGCTTTCCAAGAGCCTCAAAAAGTTGTTCAATCATTATGCACCAAATATTAAAGTACATAAGCTCTCTGACTATAATGAAATGAAACAATAAATTCATAAAAGAACCAAAGGAAAAATACTCTACAAAATTTTTTGGTTTGACTTAGTAACCCATAAGTGGATCAAATGACCTATCATAAGGAAAATTGGGGATTAACACCATCATTGAATATGTAACACAATAGTAATGGCTTCTTTGATCTTTTGTTTTTCTTCACTAATCATATAGTTGTCTGTCGCCGCGAACGGCCTGACCTGTGGCGAGTGGTCATTCATGGTACATATTAGGTTTATTCAAGTTTTATTTTGAAATCAGGTTTATAGGTTCATGGCTTCCATCATATTCAAGAATCAGTAATCAGGTTTATAGGTTCATGGCTTCCATCATATTCAAGAATCTACTGTTAATTACCTACACTCGCAGTGTTAAGAAACCCTCGATTAAGAGATCAAATGTAAATGCTGATAATTAAAGAAAACCCAAGCGTAAAGACGAAAATCTTATTCTTATAATTTGCTTGTACATGGCTTAAGCAGGGGCATACCCCACTTTACATGAATTTTGTAAAATTTAAGGCTCAATTTACAGACTTGGCGGTCGATCGGAATCGGGTTGCTGGTTGAACTAGCTTGTGGTTGAGTTCGGCGTAGCTTGGACATTTCGTGGTTTAGTTTTAAGTTGAACCGATTTATTGTTCTGTTCAAATTGAATTTTTATGGTTTTGTTTAAATTGAACCAAGCCTATAGTCCAGCTTGGTTCATCATTATGGTTTGGTTCACAATTTATCTCGATTATATTCATTCTGAATTATGCCCATGTTAAATTCGGTTGGCGATTCGGTGTAAACCTGCGACTGCGATTTGATGTAACAAATCGAATCCACATCATGCTTATCACGAGGACATCGATTGGTTAACGAACCGGTCAAACCTATTATGAAGATACCATATGGTTTGAATAGTGCCTATCACGAAGATGACAATTTGATTGAGTCAAGCCGTGCCTATCACAGAGATGACGTATGGATCAAGCCGTGCCTATCATGAAGATGACAATCCAGAATAACACTCATTTTGTTGTTTTTATTATTTATTTTTTTATATTTTGTTTTAGTATTATTTGTTTTTTTTACTAGGGATTTGAGCGTGTCAGCCTATCACGAAGATGGACGCACAATCAAATCGGTTGGAGAACCGTCGTCACATCGTTCACACGCACGTCTTAAGGAGACGGATGGTTAGTGAATATGCACGCACGGCTTAGTAACGATTCAATGCCGGATTTGACCAGTCGAGCCTATAACGAAGATGGCCATGTGATCAAACCGACAAAAGAATCGCCACTATACCGTTTGCGCGCATACACCAACACGTCCGCCGTCGTCACGGTGGCGGGATAGTTTTGTAGCCACCGTCGAAGAAAAAAGAAATGGCCATGAGACCTCGCGCATTGTTGCGGTTTTCGCCATTGTCGTCGTTGTCGAAAATCAAGAAGCCATACACCCATTCGTTGCTTTCTTCTCTTTCTTTTTTTTTTTTTTTTTTTTAAGCAAACGAATGGGGAAGGAGGGGTGCGTACCCCCCTCCTCCCCTCTTCTTGGAAACAGAAAAGTAGCAGAGAGGGGGGGAGCTCCTCCTGTACACGTACACGTGCATACACCCCCTCTTCTTGTTTTATTATTATTTGTTTTTCTTTTGCTACCTATTTTTTTTATCCTTTTTTTTTTTTTTTGAATCTTTCTCTTTTTTTTTTCTTTCTCTTTTTTTTTTTTTTCTTCTTTTGTGAAGGGAAAAGAAAATCCACCCCCTCTCTGTACGGACTAGAGAGAGGTAGGTGATCATCCCTTCTTTTTTTTTTTTTTTGCTTTTGTTTTCTTTTTCTTTTATACAATTTTCAGTCAAATATTAATTCTATTCTAATTTGATTATTTTGTATCTTATATTTATCTTCTCTCACTTTTTTTTTTTATGCCTAAACAATATAGTCCTTCTAAAGTATCAAGATATGAACATAAAATTACCATATTAAAAAAAAGAGGATCTCTCTCTCACTCATTCTCTCTCCCTCTTCTCTGTGTGTGTGTGCACTTTTTTGTATATGTGAATGTTTTCTAACATAGATCTCTTGATTTTGTACTGTTCCAAGAGTTCCTGTATTGGCGACAATTTCCATTCATTCTGTAAATGAACTAAAGTGTTCATTGAGTTTCCTTATTACCTTTCAGTGGAAATATCCGCTGCTAAAATGACTTCGATATTGGGAAACTTTAAAATTAACATAAATTTTTTATTTTGATTTTTCTACTTCCAAAGTTTAATGACGAATTTCTAGATTGAGAAAGCTTGGCCGTTACAAGAAAAATCTTTGTTATCTTAAATCTTCATACAACGGTAACATTTTATTATATTTAATTTCTACATTTATTTTTCTGGTCAGATCTGGTGCAAGAAATTCAGATGGACGGAGTCCAGCGAAACGAGCCAATACTGGTGCTGCTGGTGCTCCTTCACACCAAGGTAAATTCTGCGACAATTTTTATGGTGATGATTATATCTCCTTAATAAAAGGATATTCTGTTCTGAATATTAATCAGTCCCTTCAAAATCATTTATTTCAATATACTGCTTGCGAGGAGTAATAAATTCACGGGGGAGAATTGGTTCATTAGGAATAGTTCTTCGAAGAGGGGAATGTTCATTGCTACAAGGGTATATACAGAAGAAACTTAGTTTTCCAAGAGGTTATGCAAATTGAGACTTTGTAGGGGCATATTTTGTTAATGTATAACATCTCAGGGGTACTAAATTTCTCTAGCAAAAGGGTATTTCTCTGAATTAAATTGTCATGTTATGGAAATTGACCTCTTTTCTTGGGTGAATAGAAGTCAAGGACATAATTAAGTACATTTCCTTTTCTTTTTTGGGTGAAGCCAAAGATGTTGAATGTCCAATTCCTAATTCACAAACATTCTCATGCTACTCTTTATGTTCTAGAATTATCTCCATTACCGAACTATTGGTGTATTAGTACCATTGATAGATTATGTCCTAACTGATCAGGTTCCGTTAGGTTCTGCTACATGAATACTTTCTCCTTTTTCAGCTATATCTCACTTCCTCTCCGTCAAACTAAATTTATTAGACAAACTACCAAGAAGCTAAATTTATTGATCGGCTTCCTAGGTTTTTTCTGTCCTTTGATGGAGGTTTATACAAAATATAACTTTCAAAATTATTTCCTAGAGGCAAGGTTTGCCATGCCATTGGTACGGGATATACCGGTGTAACATTGGCATGGCACGACACGCTGGTACGCTGGCATGCCTCAGCACACACCCCATTTAATATGTCGACATAGTTGGCATGGGTGGTATGAGATTATCAGCAGAGCGGTTCATCTTTTCTAACAATCCTTGCCTATAGGGATAATGATACATTACATATTAATCTACACCTCATCTTCCCTCAGTTTTACCTTTTCTTACGAAATTTTGAAACTCTAGGCGGGTACTCGGAGCAGACACTTCAGTCTATGACTGTGGAGCGGCTGCGCGCTCTTCTGAAGGAGAGAGGCCTCTCACCAAGAGGGAAAAAGGTAAGTACTTTGTACAATACTGTTATTTGATTCTTCCTTCTCTTTTTTCTTTTTTTTTCCTTATTCAATTTAAATGAAGTAAGAGCTGCATCTATTGCTTTATATATTTGACAATTACAAAAGTTTGAGAGAACATTTGCACTGACTTCTGAAAATTAGGGCACGTTTTAGGTGTTGAGAAAATGGCAGACGGAGCCTTTCATTTATAATCTTGCCAAATTTGCTATTTGTAAACAGTAATTTTATTCATGAGATTTGTGTTTCTAAGAAATTACTCGTAAACTTCGCAATAATGCTTTAGGAATAGGTCTATCTTAGGCACAAGATGATACAAATGTTTCACCTGTTCTAGCTTTTAAGATCTTTTCATCTTGAAGGTTAAGATGTTAAAGCACGACTACTCAACTAGCTCTCTCATGATCGCAGCTTTTCCCACATAATCTAAAGTTGGACGAGTGGATTGTAGCTTTAGTGTTTTGAACTCTGAAAGAATGTGAAGCGTATATATATATATATATATATATATATATATATATATATATATATATATATATATATATATATAGAAAGAGAGAGAGAGAGAGAGAGAGAGAGAGAGAGAGGAGAGAGAGAGTAGAGCTTATATGCTTTTAAAAGCATAAGCCCAACCATGCTTGTGAATATTTTACCATTAGATTTGTATTGAGATTTGTGCAATTGTACTTTCTCTTTCTCTCTCTTTAGTTGACTTTACAATTGCACAAATCTCAATGGAAATCCAATGGTAAAAAATTTACAAGCATAATTTGGCTTGTACTTTTGAAAGTATATAAGCTCTACTCTCTCTCTCTCTCTCTCTCTCTCTCTCTCTCTCTCTCTCTCTCTCTCTCTCTATATATATATATATATATATATATATATATATATATATATATATATTTCAATACACGTATCCCAACTATAGTGGATCAAATCTATTATCATCATACTTAAAGGCTAATTGGTATTCATTCTCGTAGGACGAACTGATTGCCCGCTTGATGAACGACGGAGCTCAATCGGAGAAACCGACAGATGCCTGAGAAGTTACCGCATCTGCTGATACTTTTGAAGCTGATCTCAGTTTCATATGTTCAAAGCTTAACTCCATAAATTGTTGTAACCCTTGTTGTTGTCATCGTCCTTTTTGGGGCAACCTTTAGTGATATAGTAACCTTGGTGGTATTAGATATTGGTGCTTAATGAGGGCTACCGTTTTCAATTTCGGGTGCTTTTATGAGATGAATTCATGAACGGAGTAGCATACAATAGCCAATGGAGCCTCAAGCCGATCATATCGGTTGAGCACATTCTCGACTGCTTCATGGAAAAGCTTCTATATTGAGAAGCTTGGTAAACAAATAATCTAGAGCTTTTGCTACAGTAGAAAACTGAAATGTACCCATTGCGCCTTTCTATTGCAATGGAAATATGCTTCTATAAGGAGAAGCTCAGTATACAAATAATCTAGAGCTTTTGCTATGGCCGAAAGTTGAAATGTGCTCATTGCGCCTATCTATTGCAGTGATACCTAATTGACAGATTTTAATGATTAAGTTTGTAAATGCTTTTTTTGCAGAACTCTGGACGGCGAGAAAAGTGCTCCTGCAGAAGCTCTAGCTGAGCAGTGCAGATTTGTCAGCCTTTTCATGTGCAGGCCTGTGTGTGTTTTTGAGCAGTTGTCTGGTGAAATGTGCAAGCATAATTAGGAATGGTAATCTATCTCTGAGACGCAGATTCGTTGAATTGTAGTTTCTCCAATCTGGTAAGTATAAAACATTCTCCTAATGCTGTTAATCTCAGGCACATCATGTGCACATTTACTGCCCTGTCTACATGTGTGAACATCTTTTGCGGAGTTTCAATTTTTTAAATAATTTTTGGTATATTTAAAGATTTTGCAGTAATTGGTATTTTTCGGTATTAGATAATTTTATCTCCAAAATAGAATTCATTCTTCTGAAACAGTATGATTGCCAAAATATCCATACATGTGTATCATTGGAGAACATTTCACCAACTTATATTACTTTATCAACAATTTGCATTAGTTACTTCATGAGTCTCTTACATTGTACAACTTTGTGCACATTCATGATAGGAATACAAAGTTTCTTCATGGTACATCAAGTGCTATATTTATTATCGCTCTTCTTATTCCCCTAATTCTACATAGGAAATTAAGTAAGGATGATGATTCAGTTATCAACCTTATAGTGAGTAGTGTCTTTTTTCTCATGCCTTTAACATCATTCAAGAGAAGAGAACTTACACTCAGTTATTCTACCAACTTCTTCAGTGAATCAACTCCCAAAAACCAAAAAAAGAAAGAGGAAAAGAACTTTCATAGATGTGTCTTTTTCAAACACATTCCTCATCATTATTAGTTATCGCTTTGTGTGATTCATAAAGCACCACAAAGTGATTGACATTCAATGCATGCGTCGCTTTTCGACGTGTTTGCCAGAGATCTGTTTGCCTCTTGAGAAAATTTCGATCATTCGTATGTCCGTTTACATTCCTTTCTATAGTTGGATGTAACTCTATCTTAATCTTAAAATACCATAGAGCTGATGAAAATTTCCTTTTTTCCTTCTAAGTATCCAAATTGAACATACTCCCTCTTCCCTTCCTTTCACTAAGCTTACACATCAAGGTGGACTCTTTTTTTTTGTCTCCTAAGCCTTCCCCTACACTTTCCTTTCAAGTTTCTCTTTGTTTCTCTTGAAGGAGTCAAGCTTCTGCATCTTCATCTGCCTGTGGAACCTCCGAATGAACACGTCGGCGACGTGGTCGATCTCGTCCTCGAGCTTGAACTCCGACCCGGTCTCCTCCTTCGCGTGCCGAACCATATCGACAACCGACCCAGTTGTGTTCGCCAGCGCTTCGTCGTCCTCGTCCTCGTCCTCGTCTTCGTTGTTCATGATGAAGAGTGAGTGTGTCATGTCAGGATAACCGTCCTCGACTGCGGCGCGCTCCACCAACTCGGCGTGAACTAGGCTCGGGGATTGGCTCAGCCCGAGTTTGCCTTCGTGGTAGATGACGATCGCCTTGTTGTGGTCGTCATCGACGACGGCGTTGCCGTCCTTGTCTTCGTTCTTCTCGTGGCCCATTATTGCATGTATTTTGCTGTTGATTGCACTCATCAAGACCTTGTTACACAGAAGCCTGAAGATGAGGAGTCGCGTCTTTAGCGCGCTTGTTTTGCTCTTCACCGCCATCGACTTCTCCTTCACTGTGGCTACGATGGCGGAGAAGAGGTGCTTCAAGAACAAAGAAGCCTTGTTCCTCATCTTTCAGGCACTTAGATTGGAGAGAGAGAGAGAGAGAGAGAGAGAGAGAGAGAGAGAGGAATAAAGTGATACCAATGAAAGATGACTATAATGAGTTGGTGAATGAATGAAGAAGAGGAATAAAATGATGCCTATGAAAGATGAATACAAGGAGTTGGTGAATAAATGAAGAAGATGATGAGTATGTGTTTGAGAGAGAGAGAGAGAGAGAGAGAGAGAGAGAGAGAGAGCACAATGATATATAGCTGTGAAAGATGGATACAAAGAGTTGGTTGAGGAATGATGAAGGAGATGAGAGTGTATTGGTGTTGGAGATTGAAGCTAGTGAGAGAAAATGGTGTGTGATATGGGGTTTATAAGAAGAAAAGCATATCCATACATATGCATGTGGAAGGTGATGGTCTTTTTGCATGCATAAGAGCAATACTTTGGCATGGAGTTTCTCTTGGGTTGTTGGATGAGTATATATAGTTGTAAGAAGGGGTAAGATAAGGTGGGTTTTCAAGCACCTTCCACTAACTTCTATGATGCATGCAAATTCAAGAGAAACTCAACTCAAAAAAGAGGAAGTTGTGTGCACTAAGGAAAGGGAACTAAAGTGAAAGGGAAAAAGCAATAAAGGAAAAAAAAAAAAAAAAAAAAAAAAAAGAAAGGTAAAAATGTATGGAGACTTCCTCAACTATAGGATATTTGAGATAGGCCCCAAAAACCTCATTAATATACTTAGTTTGATTAAAAATTTTATACTTGGTCTAAAGTCCAACTATTATATTATCATCAAACTATCAAACTTTTTATGTTATATCTATCAATATATTCATTCTTACCCTTTAGATCATATGATTCTATTAATTATTTATTAAATTTTTAAAAATTATTATCATTCTAATCGTATGTTTTTTTTTATCTAAGTGTTTGGTACTTTGATAATATAATAGTCCAATTTTCAAAATTTATTTGCAAAAAGTGATTAAAGTTATTAAATTGAATGAAATCACTCGTAAAATTGACAATATCTTAATTTTTTTGAAAATGAAATTAAAGGTTCAATTAAAAAAATAAAAGTTGAGAACTATTGTGCAATGAGTCTCTGTACATGTGAACCTAAAATAAAAAGAAGAGGTAGGAAATAAAGTAGGGAAAGAGGACACTTGGCTAAGTGTGATTGGTTAGGGTATGGTTTTAGTGGGACAGCTCTAGGGTTTCTCGGGGACAGTTGTCTTTGGGTCCACTTAATTTATTTGAATCATATTTAGTGATTTATAGGGTTCCTCTCTCTCTCTCTCTCTCTCTCTCTCTCTTGCTTTACAATCACATGTGAAACTTATATATATTTTAGTTCATTGTTTTTATTTTTTATTTTTTATGAGAGCACTGCTTCAAAAATAGATATATGAAATATATCCTACTTATTTTAGAATAAAATAAATTTTATTAATTATTTCAAAGTGACTAGTGAATAAATTTTCATTCTAAGATGGATGAGAGATACATTTTACATCAAAAAATAAGTGTATCGGTAACATTACTTCATTTTATGAAGAAAAATATTTGTATTCTAAATGAGATGTACGATGTACACCCTATGGATAGAATAAATTTTATTAATCATTTTGAAATGATCGATGAATAAATTTTCATCCTGAGATAAATAAAATGTACATCGTACATCCATATCTGAAGGACAGCCATACTCTTTTATGAAGGTAGAAATATACTCTTATGAAGGTAGAAATGTACTCTTTTACGAAGGTAGAAATATATAAAATTCCCTCAACTATAGAGCATTGTGGACTTGGCCCTCTCTCTCTCTCTCTCTCTCTCTCTCTCTCTCTCTCTCTCTCTCTCTCTCTATATATATATATATATATATATATATATATATATATTTAAATGCTACATGTACATTCCGAAAAGGGTGTACATTATAAATTCCATCCATCCAATAGATGGGCTGACTTTAGAGATCACTTGAAGTAATCTCTTACCACGACCCCACCCATTAAATTAATGGGAATGTAAGATGTACACCCCCACAGAGAGTGTACACTTAGCATTTTGCTTTAAATTTTTAGTAGTAGCATTGCTTTTTTTTATTATTATTAAGATCTCTTATTCTTCTAATTTTTTAAAATCAAGAAATTTTATTCAAAAAAATTGAGTATCTTGTCAAATTTATTAGTGATTTCATCATGACTTCAATAATTTTGGCTAAAGTACAATTTTTTTTAAAAAATATTTGCTTTTCTACCTTTTATTTTTAAATTTTATAGGCTTGTAAAGATTACCATCAAAATAGGTAGTAGGGCTAGCATTGCTCTTTCTAAATTGATGCAACTATTATTGTAAGGGAGAGAAGTTGTAATGTCTTACAATGATCACAAATAATATTATCAAAACACTATAACCGATCTATCTAACACATGTGGCTAAAAATTTGATAATTAATATCTGATGCTCAAATTTAAAATTTAATTGTTTCACAAATCTTCCCTAGTTCATTTCTAATAAAAAAATAAAATAAATTGAAGGGTTAGTTTGTTACCCTTCTCTCTCTCTCTCAATAATAATAATAATAATAATAATAATAATAATAATAAATTATGACCATAATATTTAGATAGTAAAAAAAAATATAAAATTTATCTGAATTATAGATCGTTTTGAATCATCTGTTTAATCTTTCAAATTTTTAATTTTACTATCCAACTGGCCAATTTGTTTGATATGAATCGGTGAAGTGAACTAACAAAATATGTAAAGATAAATAACGTATTTAAATTTTAAAATTAAAATATTTTTGACTAAATTAAATCAAATAAATTAAAAAATTTAATAATAAAATTAAAATTTTTAAAAGTTGGGTAGCTAAAGCAAGGGCATGTACCATTCAATTGATAAGAACCATCACCTATTTAACTCAAAAATTCATGTATTAGTGCATTTCACATAGGTTCCTGAAACAGATTCTCTATTTCAAAAAAAAAAAAAGTAGATAAATGTTCAGCAAACAAAATATAATTTTATAGCTTATCTAATTGTTACAGCAAGATGCTGAGGAGAAACACTATGATAAAATAATTTAAAGTACTTTTAAGTTTAAAGTACTTTTAAGTGCTTCTCACCATAGTTAGGCATGTATGCTTTAGAAGTATGAATCCTTCTATACTTTCAAATCGTTTTCATGTTGAGGATTCTGAATTCACGATCAACTCGGTCAAATTTAATTTAAAATATTTAAAAAAATTTAAAATTAAATTTTATATTTTTTTAATATTATTTACCTAGTGATTGAAAGAGCGTAAAATTAATAATTTTAATAATCATAATGAACCGTTTGCAAATTTAACGATGTAAAAATATTCAAATTACATAAAATTTTGATAAATTTTTTTTTATACTATATATAATAAGATCAATATATTTGATCTAAAATTTTAATATTATTTCATCATATTTTATAAAATTTTTATTTTTAATCGCTAATTTTAAATAATTTTGAATCCTTTCGATCATTAAGTAAATAATATTAAAAATTATAAAAATTTATTTTTTAAATATTTTAAATACTCTAAATAAAGTCTAACAAAATCAATTGTTGATTTGAAAATTCTCACATCGAAAATGAATTGAAAGTAGGAAAAAGGGGCTCCGTGCTTCTAAAAACATACTACTCCTTATTTCTATGAGCTTCACCCATAAATTTTCAAATTTTATCTTCAAATTTTTTTTAAAAAGGAACTTCTTGCCCTTGATTTAACCCATGGATCTTAAAATATTTTTGGTCTTTTTTTTTTGTAATGCAAGAATTGGGAGCTCTAAATGTATTTCAATGGCTAATTAGTGTTGAACAAATTTCATTCTTTCTTTTTCTCTAATAAAAATATATAAAACTTATCTGAACTATAAATTATTTTGATTCAACTACCATCTAATCTTTCAAAATTTTAAATTTTGTACCTGATCTTTCAATTTATTTGATTTAAATAATTTGATGATTCTCCCAATACAAAACTTAAATTAATTGTTTAGCTTAATAAATTTATAATTATGTAAATTACATAAAATATACAAATTAAATCTATAAAAATAAACAATCTACTCAAAATTTGAAATTAAAAAATCACTAATCGTTCAAATTAAATAAATTTAAAAATTATATAATAAAATTAAAATTTTTAAAGATTAGATAGTCAGGAAGAAAAGGATGATAGTTGAGGCAAATTTAATGCACTTTTATTTTATTTATTTTATTTATTTTATTACTTTTTTTAGGGTGTAAAATTTTGACCCCCAACTCTTTACGCATCCACTTATAGCATCTAGAGGCTCCATAAACATAAGAAAATAAAGTAGGAAACCCCCTTTCTCGCAATAAAGTGGAATAAAAGGGGTTAAGTGCTTTTTAAGCTATCACCATCCCATGCACTGGCACGCTTAATTGTTTTTTAAATTTTAAAAAGGCATAAAAAGAAAAGCAAGACGGTGGGGGACCTCTTTGTAAAAAAAAAAAAAATGGTGTGTAAAGTGGATAGGAATATATGTGGTTTATTCTTTGCTTAGGCGATGCTAGGTGTATACCTCTTTAGGGGTGGGATATACATCTACACCCCACCTCATTCTGGAATGAATATTATTTCACTCGTCATATCGAGTGACGAATAAAATTCACCTTATTTCAGAATAGGATGGGATGTAAGATATACATCCCTAAAAAAATGTATACTTATATATACCCTAAAAAAAAAAAATTATTAAGTTTGGATTAGAATGTGTTTGGTTTGATGTAAAATTCCACCGAAAAATAACTTTTCCGTCCGAAAATAGTTTGTTGATTGTTTGGTTTGAGATAAAATTATTGGCAAAAAATAATTTTACATATTTGGAAAAAATTTCATATTTTCGTTTTACGTGAGCGAGCAGCGAAAAACAAAAATGAAGGTAGCACAGCATTGCGGCACACAGAGATGCTCTTAGACGGTGTGCGAGCTGAAGTGGTCTGGGGAATAGCATGAGAGTGTTTGCTATAATTCTCATCATATTTTTTTTTTTTTTATCCAAAAATTAAAAATTTATAAGTATAAAAAATTTATATTCATAAAAATATAATAGCCGAAATAAATAAATAAATAAATAAATAAATAAATAAATATATATATATATATATATATATATATATATATATATATATATATATATATATATATATATATATATATATATATTTAAAAGTACAAATTTATCAATATTTGTAAATTTTTTACTATTCAATTTATATTGAGATTTGAATTTTTATAAAGTTAATTAAAAAGAAAGAATGATAAAATAAAAAATATAAATCCCAATACAAATACAAATTTAATAATAAAAAATTTACAAACATAGATAAACTTATATTTTTAAAAGCATATAAACTCTACTTTATATATATATATATATATAGAGAGAGAGAGAGAGAGAGAGAGAGAGAGTCCGGCTACTATACTATTACTATTACCAAGTTATTGATGCTATCAAATTTTCTACTCTTAGATCAACCCCTTTGATCATTTTCATCCATTAGAATTTACTATTTTTCCAACCATCTATTAAATCCAAGGGGTCCACTATAATCTAAACCACACATCTTTTAATCCAAAGGTTAAAAATTTAATAGCACCAATAACTTGGTACTATTAGTAGTATTCCAGCCTAGCTCTATATATATACCCCTCTCTCTCTCTCTCTCTCTCTATATATATATATATATAGAGAGAGAGAGAGAGAGAGAGAGAGAGAGAGAGAGAGGAGAGAGAGAGAGCTAGGTTGGAATACTATTAATAGTTTTTAACCGTTGAATTAAGAGATATGTGGTTGAGATGATAGTGGGTCCATTGGGTTTAATGGATGGTTGGAAAAATAGTAAAATCTAATAAGTGAAAATAATTAAAAAACTTGATCTACCAGTAAAAAACTTGATAGCACTAAATATTTGGTACTATCAATAATATACTAACCGGACTATATATATATATATATATATATATATATATATATATATATATATATTACCAAGCACGTTGTGCTTCCAAATTTTTCATACTTAGATTAACCCCTTGATCATTTTTTATCCTTAGACTATACTATTCAACTAACCATCCACTAAATTCTAAGAGCCCAATATCATTCCAACTACACAACCCTTCATTCAATGGTTAAAAACTTAATATCATAAATAACTTAGTACTATTAATATTATAGTAGCCTTATACTATTAATAGCAAGTTATTGGTGCCGCCATTAGATTTTTAACTCTTGGATGATGAGATATGTGGATAGGATGATAGTCGACTCCCTAGAGTTTAGTGGGTAGTTGAAAAAATAGTATAATCTAATAAATAAAAATGATCAAAGGATAAATATAACGGTGGAAAACTTGGTAGCACAAAATGCTTTGTGCTCGTAAGTTTTCTACCATTAGATCTACCCCTTTGACTAATCATCCTAACCACACATCTTTTCATCTAGAAGCAAAAAATCTATCAGCACCAATAACTTGATATATATATAAATATATACATATATATATATATATATATAGAGAGAGAGAGAGAGAGAGAGAGAGAGAGAGAGGAGAGAGAGAGAGAGAGAGAGAGAGGGGGGGAGTAGAGCTTATATGCTTTTAAAAACATAAGCGCATTCATGCTTGTGAATTTTTTACCATTGAATTTGTATTGGATTGAGTTTTTTACTTTATTTTTCTCTCTTTAGTTAACTTTATAAAAATACAAATCTTAATACAAACTCAATGGTAAAAAATTCACAAGTATGAATATACTTGTACTTTTAAAAACATATAAGCTCTACTCTCTCTCTCTATATATATTCCGAGTATGATTTTTTTAAAAGCACCAAACACTTTATGCTTGTAAGTTTTCTACCACGAGATCTAACCTTTTGACTAATTCCATTCCTTTAATCATACTATTCCACCAATCACCCATTAAATTCTAGAGGATCGCTATTATTCTAACCACACCTTCCTACATCTAAGGGCTAAAAACTCATAAGCACCAATAACTTGTGCTTTTACAAATATATATATATAGCACCAATAACTTGTGCTTTTACAAATATATATATATATATATATATTTATATATATATATATATATATATATATATATATATATAATGAGCTCCTATGATTGTAAAAGTACCAAGTTATTTGTGTTTGTGAATTTTTTACCCTTTGATGCAAGAATGTGTGGTTAAGATAATGGTGGGCCCCTTGGATTTAGTGGTTGGTTGGTGGAATAATATGATATAAGGGATAGAATTAATCAAAGGGTTAGATCTAACGGTAGAAAACTTACAAGCACCAATTACTTGGTGCTTGTACAAGCACAGAAGCCGGACTATATATATATATATATATATATATATATATATATATATATAGTACGTCTTTCGTACTTTCAAAAGTACGGAGATCGCCATATTTGTAAGTTGTTTTTTATGATGGAACATTTGATTAGACGATCGGCTTCGTTATGCATAATTTATACTATTAAAATTATTTAGAAATTAAATTTTATAATTTTTCAACCTCATTTACCAATTGATTAAAGAGTCTCAAATATTATTATTTTAATGGCCAATGTGTCACGTTTGTAAGTTTAATGATATAAAACAATTCAAATTAGATAAAACTTTAATAGAAAATTCTACTAAATATCAGAAGTAAGATCAATATTTCCGATTTGAAATTTGAGCCTTTTATCACTATTTTTTTTTTAAAAATAATTTCAGCCGTTCATTTTGGGGCTACTCGTTTACTAGCCAAATGAAATAAAAAAAATATGAAATTTGATTTCTAGATAGTTTCAACGTTGTAGATCAAATCTAACGAAACCAATCGTCAAATCGAATATTCCATCATTGAAAACAACTTACAAGCACGAAGGCCTCCGTACTTTCAAAACATAGGATCCTAGCTATATATATATAGTAGAGCTTATATACTTTCAAAAGTATAAGCTCAACTATGCTTGTAAATTTTTTACCATTAGATTTGCATTGAGATTTGTACCATTGTAAAATCAATTAAAGAGAGAGAAAGAGAAAGTATAATAACACAAATCTCAATGCAAATCCAATCGTAAAAAATTTACAAGTATAGTTGGGCTAGCACCAAGGCATTGATGCTATTTTATTTTTAGCCCTTGGATTAAGAAATGTTTGCCTAGAATGATAGTAGGCCCCGAGGGTTTAGTGAGTGGTTGGAAAAATAATATGATCTAATGGATGAAAATAATCAAAGGGGTAGATCTAACGGCTAAAAACTTGATAGCACCAAGTGCTTCGTGCTTATTGATAACTCTCTCTCCTATATATATATATATATATATATATATATATATATATATATGAGCAGTGCATCGGTACACCCCGCTTCGGGGTGTACATCATACACCCCGAAGCTGGGTGGCTGCGATTTATGAGAATTAAGTGGGATTTCTAAGGCTTCTATTCTCACCACGCCTTTTTTTTTTTTTTTCTCTCTATCTAAAACACTCTCCCCTCCATTCTCTCACTCCCTCTCTTTTTTCAATATCGGTACTCTTTTAAATTTAAATATTTTTTATATTTTATTTGTTTCAAAATTTATTATTAAATAAAGTAAAACAATATAAACTGGAATAAAATTAAATATTTTTAAAATTTAAATATTATAAATTGAAATATCTTTTATAATTATTAAATTATAAAAATGTATATTTAATTTTCGGATCATGTCTTCCTCTCATGGGACATTCTTGGCACTAGTATAATTTAAATTTTAACTTTGTGAAAAAATTTTAATTTAATTTTGTGCAAATTTAATTTTTAAATTTAAATTTAATTTTTAAATTTAAATTTAATTTTTTAATTTAAATTCTAATTTTTTTTAAATTTTTATTCATAATTTTTTTTTAAAAAAAAAAATAAATAAAGAATACTTGTGTACCGGTACATAATGTATCGGTACCGGTACATTACATTATGTACCGGTACCGGTACATAATGTACCGGTACTGTACAATGGGAAAGTAGTGGAAGAAAAATATATAATAACCTAAAAAAACAGGAGTGAAAATATCATAGTTGAATTTATTGCTTATAATCCGGAGCGTTCATTTGCAGATGTAGGATTTACAACCCCATGATAGGTGTATACGTAGACTTTTCCTATATATATATATGAGAGCTATTATACTCTTATGATTATAGACCCCTTCTAAATCATGTTTAACGGTATAGACCGTCGATTCGGAAACTCTATGATCGAAAACAACTTACGAGTACGAAGTCGATCGTATTCATAAGAGTATAGTAATCAGACTCCTATAAAGAGAGAGAGAGAGAGAGAGAAGAGAGAGAAAGAGAGAGAGTGAGTCCGGCTATGGTGCTTTTAAAAGCACCAAGCATTTGGTGCTTATAAGTTTCTTACCGTTAGATCTATTTCTGTAATCAATTCCGCCCCTTAGATCATGTTATTCCACCCACCACCCACAAAATCCTAAGAGGGCAACTATAATTCTAACCACACATCTCTTCATCCAAGGACCAAAAGTTTACAAGCATCAATGACCTGTCCTTTTAAAAGCATAGGAGCTCAATTCTATTATAACTTACGAAAAGGGGAATGTAATGTGCTGAGCAAGCCTAGCCATCAAAAGGAAGATTATTCAGCAAGAATGCACCTCGTCGGCAGGCGACCTAAATATAAGACTTACAAAGCAGCTCTCGCGCAGTCTCAGTATCGACAATCACAATTCGGTCCCCTTGAATTCTCAATCCAGAACCTGTTTATCCAAACCAGGCCTCGTTCAATTATAAGACAGCAAAACAGGTTGCGGAAAAAGATTGAGGACTCGTCTGAAATAAGATGTTCATAATTACCTTTCCATTCTCAGAATGACGGATTCAACACTTGGTAGAGTCATTCTCGATTGGCGATCTTTGCGGGTTCTACAAAATTGAACAGCCATAACTGAGAGTTTTGAGGGATTGCACAAGATGCATGATACAGTTCCCTACTGCCATATATGGTTAACACTAGGGGTGGTCATTTCTTTTACTTTCACTCTAACACAATGCACAACCCTCCTCATAAGAATCATCTTTCGATCTACGCCAAAAACACCTAACTCTTGTTTTGTTTTATAACAAGTGCTCCAGCTTTAACACTAAACAATGCAAAGCAACAAGGATTCCCATGCCACTAGTACAGGCCTGCTGCTGTTTCCAGTGGCGAATCCAGAAATAGAAAAGTAAATTAGTCATTAATAATGTATAAATAAACAGAAAATATACCTAATCTTAAAAATATTTGATTTTGCTAACTAATCTTTTAATTCATTCGATTTGAGCTATTCAACGATTCGTAAACTAAAATTCTTTTTCAAGAGTCTAATTAGTATATTTCATACAATTTATGCAACTATAATTCCATCAAAGTAAGTAATAGGTTTGAAATTTTTTTGTATCAAATCAAATAAATTAAAAGATTGGGCATCAAAATCAAACTTTCCGAAGGTTGGGTAGTTGAATTCAAATCAAAACATCTTTTGTTTTTTCAAACAGAGATTACGAAATGTGATTGATCACCAGAATCAATACAACACAGTAGTATACACCTCCAAAAGTATACAAAGCAATCAATTCTCACTAGTATATATCTCTAATCACACAAGTTCGATCTAAATTTCTCAACAACTTGCAATTCTAATTAGAAATTTAGAATCAGCAAATCAAAGAGAACAACAAAGATTAGGTATTCTAATTAGAAATTTAGAATCAGCAAATCAAAGAGAACAACAAAGATTATACCTAAAGTGGGAGAAAAATGGGAACAAATACCTTTTATATTCATCCCAATGCCGATCTCCATCTCGTCGCGTACGAGGTCTCCATCCTACGCCGCTTCAACGGGGCCACTGCCACTCGAAGCGAGGGCACGGCAGAGCAACCGCCACCTCCTCCTCCTCCTCCTCCTCCTCCGCCGCCGCCGCCGCCGCCGACGACGACGACGACATCCATGGAGGAGGAGGAGGACGCCAGAGTCGCCATGGGCAACCCCATCGCCTCCGACGGAGAGAGATAACGTAGGGTTTAGGGTTTTGGGGTGGGGTGGGGTCGGGTTGGGTGGGGGGAGGGGTTAAGCGACGCAGAGAGAGAGAGAGAGAGAGAGAGAGAGAGATTTAAAACGAGAAGGGCACAATAGCATCGGTCATGGTAAAAATGCATAAGACCACTTCAACTGTAGTTTGTTTTCAAAGTAATACCTCCATTTTTATTTAACTAAAATTATAAAAAAATTTAAAAATTATTAATGATTCATAAATTTTAATAACTTAATTAATTTATTTAAGTTAAATTAAATTAATAATTAATAACTGATAGACTTATTAAAAGGGGAAAAATTGTGAAGTGAAAGATTTAAAAAACATGGCATATAGATGAGGAGTATATTTCAAAATGTCATATAGTCGAGGGGTTTTCGTGCATTTTTACCATCGCGAAACGCACGAATCCGATCACCCCTCTACGAAAATCTGAGATTCGATCGCGTGGGAGAGGGAGTGCGAGGAGGAGGCGAAATCGGCGATGGAGGAGGAGCTCCGATCGTTGCTCCAGGATCTCGAATCCCTCAAACTCTCTTCGAGCGATCGCCCCGAACTCATTGATCAGGTACTCGCTCCATTTCGCGGCGATTCCTTCGATTTTGATGCGTTTTTTCAGATTCTACTACGTAGATTTGTGTAATTTAATCCGATTATTGTGTTCAGTAGGGAAAAATTTTGGTCTATCGGTTCCTCACTCTTAATCTCGCCGATTTCTTCATTATTAATGTGTTTTCTTCAGATCCTACGTTGTCGATCTGAGTAGTTTCATCCGATCAGAGTGTTACTCGATTTGAAATTAGTTACCATTCGGATTTGTATGCAGATGATGCAGCGGGTGGTTAGAATTGGGGATCTGGCGAAGCCGGGAACTGGGAAGAGATCTAAAGTGAAGGTCAGTGTTATGGCATAGGAATTTTTTGGTAGTAGTTGGGGTTTTTGTTCAGTTGATGGATATGTGTCCTGTGTGATGCAGGATATGAGTGCAGAGGTTGTGGACAGCAACCCCTACAGTAGGCTGATGGCACTTCAGAGAATGGGGATCGTCGAGAACTACGAGAAGATCCGAGATTTCTCGGTCGCCATAGTCGTGTGTATTCGTCTCAGTACTCATCTCTCTCTCTCTCTCTCTCTATAATGGGAATGGACATTATGATCAAACAAAAAATACCAGTAATTGTCACTGCTGTTTCATTGTGAATGCCTATAGGAATTAGTGTTATAGAGGTTATGGGCATGCCTTTAAGTTGGAAGATGATTCTTCATCTGATTGAAAGTTTAAACATACTTCCATGGATTGTGAAGTCTTTACTTATGTAAATCATTCTTATAGGGTATAGGTGGTGTCGGTAGTGTTGCAGCTGAGATGCTTACGAGGTGTGGGATTGGACGCCTGCTGTTGTATGACTATGACACAGTGGAACTGGCTAATATGAATAGGCTATTCTTCCGCCCTGACCAGGCATGCAAGTTTTCAATCACTTTTCCTTGTTTTCTTGATTTCTTTCCTTTTCTTTGGTTAAAGTGAATTACTTAACTTTCCTCACTTCTTTTGATTTTATCTGTGTGCATAGCATATTTTGATTATTCAGCACATGTTATCTTCAAATTTCAGGTTGGAATGACCAAGACAGATGCTGCTGTGCAAACCCTTTCGGATATTAATCCTGATGTTGTTTTGGAGGTAAGCACCTACATAGTAAATAGTAGCTATTTAACTACAGTTTATAACCAAAAGTTTTTTATTTTGTCATCTTTGAAAGTCATGGAATGATAAGTCCTTGCTTATGTTACATTCCGACAAATTCATTGCTCTGTAATACCTAGAGATTGCTTGAAATAGTTGAGTCAAGATGGTTGCTTGATCTTTCACCTTCTCGTTTTGCATGGAAGTTTAGTGACTTCAGTCATATTTGAGTATTCTTTGTAACTACAACGAGAAGTATTGCATTACCTGGATATTGATGTATAGTTATATTTGACCATATTTTCCTCGATTTCGCTACTAATTCTTGCCTTTTCTTCTTCCCCAGAGCTACTCTTTGAATATCACTACAGTAAAAGGGTTTGAGATTTTTGTGGAGAGCCTTAAAGAGAAGCCTGGAAAGAGTGGAATTGATCTTGTTTTAAGCTGTGTTGATAATTATGAGGCTAGGATGGTTGTAAACCAGGTTGCTGTCTCTTCTTAAGTTACTTATATGATTATTACCTAGTTAGATCCACTCATCAGGTTCCAAAAGATGATTTATCACGGTTATGTGTTGATCTTATTCATATATCCTTTTCAGGCATGCAATGAGCTTGGCCAAACATGGATGGAGTCTGGTAATACATAATTTCTTAATTTCTTTTATGTCTTAACCTTTCCAATGCTATCATTCTCCCTGCTGGTCCCTGTTACTCAAGCCTGACTTTTTCATGGGTTCCATGCTGTAGCCTCTTTCTATACAAATTTTTCTTGCAGTTCATTCCTAAGAATAACTTGATTCATATATATGAATGCAGCATACAGACAAAGCTTACTCCATATCAAGTTTGCAATGGAAGAGCATTGTATTATATTTAAGATATCAAAGATTCAAAATTTGTGTGGACTCATTGAAGTATTCATAATATTTGGTGATTGTAGAATGTCAACCAACATGTAAATTCAAGCTTTTATGCAAAGCTGTCCTTATATGAATCACAAAATTCTATTTGGACGTCAAGCTTGATTCCTCTTTTTTTATTCCCAACTGTTTGGCCTTTTCCTGTGTTGGCATAGCAACAAGGCCAGTTCTAGTGGGTGTTGAATGTGAGATATGAGAGGCCCTTGTGGGTATTAAAAAATTTCAATCTCTATTTAGCCGATGGACTCATGTGGTATAAGTATAACCTTCTTATACAGAAATACACAAATTTTTAGTGTCAGGTGTTTCTGTTTAGTCAAGATACTCATATTGCATCTCTATGTAGTAATTAGCTGCTGGTCATGGATTATGAAGTAAAATGGGAGAATTTAATTTCAGGTGTTTCTGAAGATGCTGTTTCCGGTCATATACAGTTGCTTGTTCCTGGTGAGACAGCTTGTTTTGCATGTGCTCCACCTTTGGTATGGTCCTATTAGCTAAATTCTGTTAAATGACCTCTGTTTCATTTTGCCATATAAATTATATTTATGTGTATTCGTCTAATTGCTGAAATAATAGCATGTATGAAAGGACTATCTTCTGCACTATAGCTTGTTATTTACTGAAAATAAGAGTCAACTAAAAAATTTATCTTTGTTTTTTTTTTCTAATTACTGTAAGAGTCAATGCCAAACTATTTCAAAGTTTTTAACTAAGCGTCATAGATGCTAACACGGGACACAGGACACGACACAACTCGGATACGGCAACTCGGTAACTTCCAAAAAATTACGATACGAATACGGCATAAACACAAATAACAAATTATAATATTATTTATATAATAATATATATTTATCATATATAAAATGTAAATTTTGGTAAAATATTGTTATATTTCTCATACGAATGAAAGTTTATAAAATTTTTCACTGGTAGTTCATATATTTTAAGAAAAAAATTCTCCACCATACATAATTTATTTATATTGTCTAAAAAATATTTGTATATAACTGTATACTTATCAAAAAGTTAAAATATTTATTATCTTACATTATATATGCATAAAAAAATAAAATAAAAAAATATATATTTTTTAAAATTGTATGAGCTATGGATCGGTATTGAACGCGCGTCAAAAAAGTGTCCACATTGTACACGAATCCGACACGGACACGCGAGGCTTATAGAAGTGTCCGTGATACATAGATCTTTAAGCAAGTTCCCACTCTGCTTTTCTTTTATTATTTTCTTTAGCACCAGTCGCCACACTATGCTGAAGTAGTTGTGAAGTCGCATATTGTAGGTCGTAGCATCTGGAGTAGATGAACGTACACTCAAGCGGGAAGGCGTATGCGCTGCTTCTCTGCCAACTACGATGGTGAGACATTTTTCTTTCCCTTTCCATGAGGATCTCTTCTCTCTTGTAGCTTCTCTATTTCGTGTATGAAAAACTTTGGTCCTAAGGCTGTTTATTACATGAAGAGTCAGTTTTTGGTTGGTTTAAGAGATTGCTAAGTCAGGGATATAGTAAATGCTGCACTCGCTAAAACTGATGCCATCTTCATGTTGCTCAGGCATTTTGACTTGTTTTCTTGAGAGGTGCTTAGGTCAAAAAATATCTCACATTTAGCTTTATGTTGATGTATTGCATGTTCTATGAAGCACAATAATGTATCACTAACCTCTTCAGCAAAACATCTGCATTCTCTTTCGACTGTAAACTATAATTAGTGCCCTAAAATTAATTCGGAAGCCTATTCTTGTCTTCTTATTTCCCTATTTTCAATTTTGTATTTGCTTATTATCCTACACAACTGCTCATAATTACGATGTTTGCCTTATGTAACCTTTTTTCTTTTGTGGGTAAATTAATATTCATGCCCTTTTATAAGCGAGAAAACAAAGAACCAGTTTCTTTCTGTCACTTATTTGAGAACGTATCAAGCCAATAAAAGAAACACCGCGTACCTTCCAGTTTTCCTTTAGTTCTAGCTTTTCCACATTGCATATGTTCGCGGATCTTGGTCTAAATATTCAACTTAAGTTTATTTTCTTTTCCTGATTGTTGCTGTAATTGGTATTAATTGACTATGCAGGGAGTTGTTGCTGGCCTTTTAGTTCAGAACACTCTCAAATACTTGTTGAAGTTTGGGCAAGTCTCTCCTTACTTGGTAAATTTTTTATTCTTATTATTCGCTAACAATACTCACCATATGAATAAATTCTTCTTATCATGCTGCTCTTGGATATAATGTTGGACCTTTTTAAACACTAAATAATTTTTTTCTTCTCACTCCTTTTGTCATGTATGAATCTGCAGTAAAATCGATTCAATTTGTGAATCGTGAGTTGTATATTATGCATCAGATGACACATGCTGATGTGGTGGGATCTTATTAGATCATTTATTATGTTGTAGGGTTATAATTCACTTAAAGACTATTTCCCAACTATGCAAATGAGGCCAAACCCACAATGCTCAAACTCGGCATGTGTTGAGCGGCAGGTACATGATTATTAACTGTGCTTTTTTCCATAGCTCGCGATTTTTCCATGGTGTTACATTTTTTTTATTATTATTATTGCATGGTTATAACCATATTAATCATGCAGAACGAATACATTCAATCAAAACCAGCGAGAGATGCAGCAGCTAAAGCGAAGATGGTGGCCGAACCGTCAGCAGAAAGCGAGGGCCCTGTTCACTTGGATAATGAGTGGAATATAAGGTAAATCCTTTCGGCTCTAAAAAAAATGATTAGTTCGTACTATCTTGAAAATTTTGTTGCGTGAAAAAACAAAGATTTAATGTTAGTTTACTTCAATCTCTGTCGTATTACAACTGATGCATCATTATATTTGAAAATTCGAACATTCGAATGAAATTTGAAATCGATTCGTGAATCCGTGCAGTGTTGTTGACGATAACGAGGTGGATGTACCGAGCGTTAGCAATGCATCAGGTGAGTTTATGTTCGTCATTTTTCTTTGAGGTCCGCATTTTATGTTGGTGTTTCATCGGAAAGTTAGAACTTTTCAAAATCGAACTCATCAAGGCATCAACCTAAAGTCGCAACTGGAAATTTCTTCGCATGTTTACTCTTTGATTTCTGCAGATCGTCTTCCCGATGGCCTCGTCCATGAGCTTCCTTCCGCCGATAAATACACGCAACCGCTCGCTGCAGAAGAGGCAAGCCCTATCGCCGACGATCTCGAAGATCTCCAACGACAACTCGACGCCCTCAATGCATCGTGACCGTCTGATAAATGGAGGTTACTCCCACTTTTCCAATGTCCAATTAATTGGACTCTTTTTTGAACTTCACAAAACAGAGGGACTGCAGAGGGTAATTTTGACATTAGCATGATGTTGTGACTACAAAGTATTTGCTAGTGTGTTTGAATTAGTGAGGCTAAGTTATTAACATTATTTTGACGTTACAATGGATTGAAAAATTTTGTTAGTGGTGAAAAAGCATCCTCAGTAGAAAATTTCATTTCCCTTGGGACCGCAAAAGCTTATTATTAATTTATTTCATTTAAGTTACTGCAACAAAATGATTGAAGAGAACCAGATTGAATTAATGGAGGATGAGGCCGACCGCAACGACGGATGACGGTCCCAAACCCCCCACTCCCAATCCCAGAGAACTCCGACGCCCTTTACGCCCGCTTCGTTGAGTTCCACCACATTCCGCAATCCAGCCAATTGCCCGGCGACAGCCGCCCCGAAGGTGCTCTATCCCCGTCCCCTGAGGAACCCGCATTCAGTACCGTAGGCATTACAATTAAGAAAGAGAGTGCTCTATCCCCGTCCCCTGAGGAACCCGCATTCAGTACCGTAGGCATTACAATTAAGAAAGAGAGGGAAGAGATCAAATTCCAGCTCATCCGCCGTAACCCTGCGTTCGCACTCTGAATGCTCTGCTCGGCGTATCCGTAGAAGAGTACACGGGCTACAATTTCTGCAGTGCCATTATCGCCCGACAGGACATACTCTAAAGACAATGGAATGCGAAACGCCATGCTTTACAGCCAAATTGGGCTTTACTGCAGTAGTATCAGTAACTAAGCCAAGCTCGGGCTTGGCCAACAAGATCCCGTGCTGCCGCCTGCTTCTGACAATGCTCGCTGAGGTGAGGCTGGCGGCGGAGAAAACTCCTCAGCTCGCTGCTCCTCCCAGTTTACGGTCACAGAGTTCTAATCCACCAACCCTTGCATATCCCCCAACCCTATATGGTTCTTCCTAGTATTACACTAAGATTTCTCGCTGGTTCCCTCTTTGATTACTGCAAGAGCACAGCAGGTTCCAAATCCGCCACCTCAATCTTCATCGCCAGTAATTTTGGCACCGATGCAGAATACAAGAATCTGCAGCAGAGAAGATACGACGCTGCAATATACTCTACTTACCTGTGTGGTTTCACGTGAGCATTATTATTCCTCTCTTATTTCAACATTCGACATTGTTTACTTGTGACTAGGACTAACACAAAATAAAAAGTACACCACACAAGTTGTCCCTCTATAGGGAAAAAAGCCCCAAAATGGGATTGTAAGCTTTAGGAAAAGCAATACAATCCTTTGGGCCCCTAAACGGAATGCACTCCACGGAAATAAGATCCCAATAGCCGGTCACTCTTCACGGACGAGGTCTCCGTACGAGGTTAGTCTAGTAAGGTCTAAGCAAGGTAGTGAAACCGAACTGAGACAACGACTAATGAGATAAATCCCTCGGTCATGTTGGAGAGTGTGGGGCTAGACAGTCCCAGGGTAAGGCAACTGGAGCTGCAGATACGGAGAGGGGGCCACCCCTGTTTATTTCATGAGGGGAGAGAACGGTGAGATATGCTAATCACCCAATTCCTGGTCTTCTATAAAGAAGTGTCATCCCACACTTATTGGAGGGGGACTCTAGTGAGTTCCGAAAGGTTGGATTCACAAACCCCTCTACGGACAAAAGGACGAATCAACAGTATGTAACATGGGCGCCCAACGGGGCGTGTGTAGAATAACAGCCGTGGAAGATTTATTTATTGATTTTCTTTTTAAGCTATGAAACAAAAAAACATGAGTATTTTAAACTCTAAAAACTTAGTGTTAAACCGTTTGCAAATGTCGATAGAACGAAAAATCAACAAAGAACCACATCCTGGTTTAATCATTGCTAAACTTGACTTCAGGAAACCGTACCCTTCTGCTTCTGATATAGACTTTTTATCTATTGCTACCATGCAGCTATTGGAAGAGTTTGCTTACCCGGCTCTAGATGGTTACGGTAAGTTTACGATTTCCTATACCGGAAGGTTCTCTTCTGGAGAGGTCTCATTCACGATTGGTCCGGCTATACCCTTGACATGTGAGGATGGTAAGGTCTTACCAAAGAGTGAGGTCTATGCTCATATATATCGATATATTGCTGAGAAAGCAGAAAGATACGACGGATCAGAGATATCTAGCCTATATATCCGAGTCTATATTGAATGCAAGAAGGACAAGAAGGATAGGCCTCTCCCATCCGATGAAGATATAGTTAGCACACTCTCTTCATTGCTCCAAGCCGGAAAGATTGAGACCGAGCCAAGAACAGCCATGAAGATCCGCCATCAAAAGCGTAGCTATCCTACCTCTTATATCACCGCACTCAAACAGTCAAGGACTGAGATGAAAGCCTTCCTTGTTGCCGATACCGAGACTATACTGATCGATGATGTCCATAAGCCTTATGCTGCTGGTCTCTTGATGGTTAGGCCTGGTGAGGATCTATCTTCTAAGATGAATGTTATTGAGACCTACTTCAGTGAAGATTACTCGATTATCCTGGATTCCTTTGAAGAGAGGAGTACTAAGGTCCTTTTTGACCTGATCGAAAGGATTTCTACGATCGCAGGACAGGAGCAATCTGTCCTCACAGTATACTTCCACAACTTTTCTAGATTCGATGGTATTATCTTGCTTAAACATCTATCTTGTCATCACGAGTGCTACACGCTAAAACCACTGATGAGGAACAATAGGCTTTACGAGTTAGTTGTCTATCGTGAGGAGAAGAAGCTCTTCTGCTTCAGAGACTCCTTGAACCTACTCCCTGGTAGCCTTGCCAACCTAGCTAAGAATCTATGTCCTGATCTAGGCTCGAAGGGCTCTATCCCATATGAAGATGTGACACTGTCTAATCTGGTTAGTATGAAGACAAGCTTGTTAGACTACATGAGACAGGACATACTCCTACTTGGGGGTGTAATGCGGAGGGCTCAAGATCTCTATTGGAAGGCGTACAAGGTGGACATAGAGAGCAAGATCACCCTTTCCTCGGTTGCTCTCACTATCTTTCGTATGAGCTATTATGATCCAATCAACTGGCCAATCCATATCCCAAGTCAGAACGAGGACACCTTCATTCGTCGTGGTTACTATGGAGGCCATGCGGATGTTTATAAACCTTATGGCGAGAATCTCTACTACTACGACGTGAACTCATTATATCCATATGTTATGCAAAGGTTTCCAATGCCCGGAGGTAAGCCTAAATGGTATGGGAATTTGGAAGGCCTGGATTTAGATAACTTGTTTGGATTTATTGAGGCCTATGTGGTATGTCCAAAGACTCTCAAGAGACCCTTTCTACCCTATCGAGACGAGAAGGGCACTCTACTCTTCCCAACCGGGGAGTTTGTAGGGGTTTATTATAGCGAGGAGTTAAAGTATGCAAGAGACCTTGGCTACACTGTGATCCCACTCTCTGGCTACCTCTTTGTGAAAATGGAAAGCCCATTTTCATGCTTTGTTAGCTCACTCTTTGAGAGCAGGCTAAAGGCTAGGGAGAATGGTAATGATGCGTTGGCCTATGTGTATAAGATCCTTATGAACACACTCTATGGTAGATTAGGGATCAACCCTAAGAGCACTGTCACCGAGGTCTGCAAGCAGGATCGATACAACCATCTGCTCAGGAATAGTGAGTTGATCTTTGCTGATATGCTTAGCGATCAATACTACATCGTTTCCTACTGGAGCAATACCGGGAGGCTCTCTTCCCCGGGTTATTGGAACCCACCGAGGATCTCTGCGGTCCAACTAGCTGCTGCGATCACTGCCAGTGCTAGGGTACATATGTACCCTTATATCTCTAGAGAGGACTGCTACTACACAGACACAGACTCAGTTGTGCTTGGTCAGCCCCTGCCAGAGGAATTGATTTCTTCTTCTGCTTTAGGTAAGTTTAAGCTAGAGCACAGAGTTAAGAAAGGATACTTCTTGGCACCGAAGTCCTATTCCTTGTTCTTAGAAGAAGGCGCCGATGTACTCAAGCACAAGGGCCCTGCAAAGGCCTTTATTACAAAGGAGTGGTATGAGTCACTGTACAAGGATTTATCCAGGGTAGAGCTGGTCTCGGTTTCAGCAAACTTCCGGATTGATTTTAAGACTTTGAACATAACCAGGAAGGAAGTACAGGTTAGACTGGGAATAAAGGGGAATACAAAGAGGAATCAAGTCTATCACGGAAATGTCTGGGTGGATACTGAGCCAATCGATATAAAAGACTTATCTGGACTCTGTACCATTGGAAAAGTACTGATAAAGTCACTAAGGCATCAAGTACTCCAACTACAGGCTGAGAACACTCAGATCCATTCTATATTGGCTGAGAGGGAAAGAGGGCTAGCAGATAAGGACAAAGATGGATACAAAGATCCCGCCGAGAAGTAATGAAGTAAAGCACCTATCCCAGAACATTTCGGGACACACAGCCTTCTATAAGACGACGGATGCTGTTCCCTCATAGGGACAGAAGGAACGAGTAAACGAGGAGCACTAATGAGTCTACTCAACCATATTATCATGGGAGCCGGTTTAGCTAAGGATGGCTTCACCTTGTCCTTTATTCGAATTTCTATCGGCAAAGGTCATTTTATGCAATTATGTACATCCCCTCCCTCCCACTTCACAGTCTACACCTCGTAGATTCCTACTTCAGCCATTCTCAACCCTAAATAAGGCTTCTTGAATTGCCCCCGAGAATTTAAATGCTGTAACCATAGATTTCAATACCCAACTGAGACGGTCATTTGTTTCTTACCCTGCAAAACATAAAGTAGATTGCATCTGATTTTCCTGTCTTTAGTAATGAACACTGTAGTTAATCCCTCCTCGGGAGCTCACAAGCAGGGCCTTAAATTCATTCCACTTCTCAGCATGGTGTTTCCCGCCATCCGAAGGACGCTGAAAAAGAGCTTCGCCGCACACTGTATTGACATATAACTCGTAACTACTTACTATTGCAGATATCTTTATATCCCATTTCTTTTCATCTTTCTTGCTAGAATACTTAAGTATTAGAAATTCCAAAATTAATCTAAGATACTTACTGGGAATAGGATCTTTCTCCCAGTGAAAGTAATGCTCGCTTGAGTTCTTCGACAACCACTCCCTTATAGAGTCTGCCGAATCCATTTCTGATACATCTCTGCAATACGGCTTCATCAGATTTATATTAATAAACTCATTTATTACTCGAAGCGGAGCACCCATATTCACAAACACCCCCGTATAAATATCGGGAACCAGTCTTGCGTAATGAGCAGTAGTTATGAAATTATCGTGTACTGTGTACACCGGCGCTCCGTGCCTCAAAGATAGTTCTTCCACCACTTTCATAGCTATAAAGGCATCCTTCTGGTGAATAAAGTTGGCGCATGTTGAGGATTGAGTCTTTCGCCTATCCCTATCCGGAGTAGGCACTCGGAGTGTAACCCGACGTCTCTTCTTGCTCACCCTATCATAAATCCATATATTAGCGCCTACACTACGTGTATAATCCTGCACAGTTGTAAAGTATGGTATACTATAGTATACTGGTTTACCCAAGGCAGAACAAAACCAACCGATTAGACTAATCAACTTAATGATATTGGCTATGTCTGGATATTTATCGCTCCAAAATTCATGGCAAAGTACACCGATCTCATAGCTATCCTTATATCTTAGCAATGAACCAGAAGCATCCCTTATATCCTTTGCCATGCTCATAACTGTCTTACCATATACCAAGGGCATGAAGAGGGCTTTGACGAGCTTTCTCGTTAACAGAGATTCTATGATAGCATACTTAGTTGGATCCAACCTACCAGAAAGGTATTCCTTTAACTCTTCGAACAAGTGCGAGTACAAATCTTGGATTTGACCGCCTGGGGAAGGAATGAGATTTGTTTGCCTACCCATTTTCTGGTTAAGCAAGAGGTAACTCATTATTTGATAAGCACTAGCGGAGGCATCTTGAGTCACTGGTACTTTATTAAAATCATATGTTACTTCGTTACACAGCACCTTGGCTATGAACTGAAATGGGTCGCTCGCTTGCGCAGCAAATTGAATTAAGCTGCTGCCCGAAGCTATCATTTGCTTCCAGTGGTTGTTATACCATAGATGGGCATCATCTAACGACAAGAACTTCTTATACTTGAAGGCTAGCAGCACATGATAAGTGCTTTTGTGTGGCCCCACGGTTTGTGGTTTAGGCCCATGGGCAAAGACTACCAAACATCTAGCCAAATCGCGCTCATGAAAATGCAATATACCTGAGCGGTAGATTCTACCGCGGAAGTCCATAAACGCTGGCAGATAAAAGACATAACCATCGTATGCAGACGCTAGCGTTATCACGAATTCTTCGAACCTAGCACGCTGCACACGCTTCACTAATTCCCTTAGCAATGCGTTAAAGCCACAAACATTCCGCACACCCTCGTCACTGAGGTAACATAACCTCAACAGGTCGGAGACTTCTTTCAGATTCACGTCCGCTAGATTTCTAGGCATAAGAAGACCCAATTCCTCCAAGCTTTCACGATTTTTCAGAATGAACTCCAATACCCCACTGTTTATCTCAAACATTTGAGACTGAAGCCTATTCAATACAGCGCACATACGCTTGTACCCAGGATACTCAAACTTGATATAGAAACAGCTCAAGTCGCGGGAAGCTAATAGCCGAAACCTATTATAGATATCCCCAGAGGGTCCGCTTAAGTACCCCCCAACCATATCCGCTAATGTTTCTGGTACCTGTACAATTTTTTTCCAAGGTAAGGGCTCGCAAACCATCGGAAGATTGAGTTTAATCGGAAGGAGAGCCAGGCTAAAATTACACATCGCGTAACAATTTATCGGTAAATAGCCCTTCTTCACCACAAGTAATTCAGTAAAGCTGACTTCACTTGACAAAGATATCAACTCTCTTTCCACCAAGAAGCTCACCAAGTTCGTCCCGATAGCATAATTGTTCCTAGTTTGTTTTCTTTTACCACGCTTGATACCACCTTTGGAATCGAACTGAACTGCTTCCTTACCCACATCAGATTCAGCCTTACTAGTTACCACCTTACCCTCCTTGCGCGCCAAGATCAATGCTTGAACTCGTACAGCGGATTCCAGCTGCTCCACCAAAGTAGACACCCTTACAACAGGTAAATCCTGAACACAGTTGAACACCAACCCCAGCACATGAATAATGATAGCCTCCAAGGTATAGTGACCAAATTCTTCCAGTATAGTGCTATCATCTGTTGATAGGCAACTCCTTAGATAATCCTTAGCATTAGGCTGATCCTTCTTAATCAATAACTTGAGAATGTTCAGACTACACTTATAAATACTATTTTCATCGAACTTCATAGTCAGATCCTCAATTTTGATTTGTAAATCAGTATGGCACTGACCCCCCTTAGATTTTTCCAACAATTTGATAACTTCATCGTGATACTTACTCACGTTAGTTCTATCACTTGATTGCTTACCAAGGGTCGTCAGCTTCTCGTAAAAATTCTTCCAGAACGCATCAATAATAGCAACATACTCTATTTTTGTACTCATGTTTTTTTGTTTCATAGCTTAAAAAGAAAATCAATAAATAAATCTTCCACGGCTGTTATTCTACACACGCCCCGTTGGGCGCCCATGTTACATACTGTTGATTCGTCCTTTTGTCGTAGAGGGGTTTGTGAATCCAACCTTTCGGAACTCACTAGAGTCCCCTCCAAATAAGTGTGGATGACACATCCTTTATAGAAGGACCAGGAATTGGGTGATTAGCATATCTCACCGTTCTCTCCCCTCATGAAATAAACAGGGGTGGCCCCCTCTCCGTATCTGCAGCTCCAGTTGCCTTACCCTGGGACTGTCTAGCCCCACACTCTCCAACATGACCGAGGGATTTATCTCATTAGTCGTTGTCTCAGTTCGGTTTCACTACCTTGCTTAGACCTTACTAGACTAACCTCGTACGGAGACCTCGTCCGTTGAAGAGTGACCGGATTATGGGATCTTATTCCGTGGAGTGCATTCGTTTAGGGGCCAAAGGATTGTATTGCTTTTCCTAAAGCTTACAATCCCATTTTGGGGCTTTTTTCCCTATAGAGGGACAACTTGTGTGGTGTACTTTTTTAGAACACCCGCGCAGCCCTTGGCATTTTCTTCGGAAAAAGCACAAGGGTCGAAAGCGACGATGGCTCCATACGGCATAAGATTTCGTATGGATCCGTTTTACTTGAGGCAAAAAAATCCCTATTTTTTTGGAGGAAAAGGGGAAAAAAATAGCATATATTTTTTTCGGGAAAAGCGCATCAGCCTAAACGGCTGTTGCTAGAGGGGAAGGAAGGACTGCCCTTATTCCAATCGCTTCTAACGAGCTCTTGGCGGGCAGGTTCTTACTTAAAAGCAGGCATCCCTTATTCCATTTCCCTAAACGGTCAATGGCGGGATGACTATGCTTAACACAAGGGAGGGTTTCCCCTCCCCTGTGACCCCTCCCCTTCCCATTCCTTAAATGAGGGAACTGCCCTTTAAGCAAGGGCAGAACTGAGGAGTTAGTTGTCTAAGGGGAGATCCCCTTAGCAACCCCCGGAGGAAACAATTTCAACAAAAAGAACGAATGCGGATCGAAAGGACTCGAGGTCGATAGAACTAAAAGATTCTATCTCCTCTCGCCTTTCTTGCTGTATCTCCGCTTCTTTCTTCCCCTCCGGCGACTCCTTAACTCAAGAAAACGGCTCCTTACGAATGCCGGAGGTGAATCAGAGCAGAGATGCCCTCGCCCCTCCGGGGGGGTAAACTTACCTGAATCCATAGTATCTAGGTGTAGACCCCGTAGGGAATCTTACCTATCTATATGGTTTCCCATAAGGATATCTACCATAGAGACTGGTTTCACTAATGTTCCCTTCGGTGTTGGATAGTGTACTTACTCTAGCAAAAGGATATGTTTCCTTCTCCTTTAGGTTGATAACAGACCTTGGAAAGGGCTGCCCTTACTCCATTAGCTTTTGGGCTAATGGTCGGGCAGTTAACAGATTTGGTTCTAGTCCCTCTGGTTTAAGAGAGGTAGTAGTCGGAATGTCCTAAGGTCCATTCCTCCCTCGACTCTTTTCTCTTTTATACGAGGGTTGTTTCCCAAGAGTCAAACCCCTTAATGTTGTATTTTTGCCAGGTGTTTTCCCAAGGTGTTTTCCCAAGGTGTTTTCCCAATGAAAAGGTTTTGTCAAGGAAATCATCGACTTTCAGAAACTCAAACCCCTTGATGTTTCATTTTATCGTATCATGATTGCTGAACTCTTCCTTGATGCAAGCAATCGAGAGGGTAAAGGAATACCGTGAGGGATCAGGGGATATCTACGCTTTAGCGCAACCCGTAATTCTCACTATTTAGTCAGGTGGCGTTTTACCATCGGTATCTCTTTTACCTAAACTCGAATGGATCGGATAACTACTGGGACCGGTAGGACTGGCATAACTTAAAGAATCTGTAAAAAAAGTGCCTACTCCTTTAAATCTTGCTTTGGAAACATACGTTGGTATGAAACCTTAAAACCGCTCGGGGGATGGCCGTCCCTTGGGACTAGTAGTTCCCTTGACAGGGGAAGAACAAGAAGGCGGCAATTAGAGTGTTCCAGATGGAACGCAAGCATCTGCTCGAGCACTCTGGGGGATTCGCCCAATAAAAAAAAGTACACCACACAAGTTGTCCCTCTATAGGGAAAAAAGCCCCAAAATGGGATTGTAAGCTTTAGGAAAAGCAATACAATCCTTTGGGCCCCTAAACGGAATGCACTCCACGGAAATAAGATCCCAATAGCCGGTCACTCTTCACGGACGAGGTCTCCGTACGAGGTTAGTCTAGTAAGGTCTAAGCAAGGTAGTGAAACCGAACTGAGACAACGACTAATGAGATAAATCCCTCGGTCATGTTGGAGAGTGTGGGGCTAGACAGTCCCAGGGTAAGGCAACTGGAGCTGCAGATACGGAGAGGGGGCCACCCCTGTTTATTTCATGAGGGGAGAGAACGGTGAGATATGCTAATCACCCAATTCCTGGTCTTCTATAAAGGAGTGTCATCCCACACTTATTGGAGGGGGACTCTAGTGAGTTCCGAAAGGTTGGATTCACAAACCCCTCTACGGACAAAAGGACGAATCAACAGTATGTAACATGGGCGCCCAACGGGGCGTGTGTAGAATAACAGCCGTGGAAGATTTATTTATTGATTTTCTTTTTAAGCTATGAAACAAAAAAACATGAGTATTTTAAACTCTAAAAACTTAGTGTTAAACCGTTTGCAAATGTCGATAGAACGAAAAATCAACAAAGAACCACATCCTGGTTTAATCATTGCTAAACTTGACTTCAGGAAACCGTACCCTTCTGCTTCTGATATAGACTTTTTATCTATTGCTACCATGCAGCTATTGGAAGAGTTTGCTTACCCGGCTCTAGATGGTTACGGTAAGTTTACGATTTCCTATACCGGAAGGTTCTCTTCTGGAGAGGTCTCATTCACGATTGGTCCGGCTATACCCTTGACATGTGAGGATGGTAAGGTCTTACCAAAGAGTGAGGTCTATGCTCATATATATCGATATATTGCTGAGAAAGCAGAAAGATACGACGGATCAGAGATATCTAGCCTATATATCCGAGTCTATATTGAATGCAAGAAGGACAAGAAGGATAGGCCTCTCCCATCCGATGAAGATATAGTTAGCACACTCTCTTCATTGCTCCAAGCCGGAAAGATTGAGACCGAGCCAAGAACAGCCATGAAGATCCGCCATCAAAAGCGTAGCTATCCTACCTCTTATATCACCGCACTCAAACAGTCAAGGACTGAGATGAAAGCCTTCCTTGTTGCCGATACCGAGACTATACTGATCGATGATGTCCATAAGCCTTATGCTGCTGGTCTCTTGATGGTTAGGCCTGGTGAGGATCTATCTTCTAAGATGAATGTTATTGAGACCTACTTCAGTGAAGATTACTCGATTATCCTGGATTCCTTTGAAGAGAGGAGTACTAAGGTCCTTTTTGACCTGATCGAAAGGATTTCTACGATCGCAGGACAGGAGCAATCTGTCCTCACAGTATACTTCCACAACTTTTCTAGATTCGATGGTATTATCTTGCTTAAACATCTATCTTGTCATCACGAGTGCTACACGCTAAAACCACTGATGAGGAACAATAGGCTTTACGAGTTAGTTGTCTATCGTGAGGAGAAGAAGCTCTTCTGCTTCAGAGACTCCTTGAACCTACTCCCTGGTAGCCTTGCCAACCTAGCTAAGAATCTATGTCCTGATCTAGGCTCGAAGGGCTCTATCCCATATGAAGATGTGACACTGTCTAATCTGGTTAGTATGAAGACAAGCTTGTTAGACTACATGAGACAGGACATACTCCTACTTGGGGGTGTAATGCGGAGGGCTCAAGATCTCTATTGGAAGGCGTACAAGGTGGACATAGAGAGCAAGATCACCCTTTCCTCGGTTGCTCTCACTATCTTTCGTATGAGCTATTATGATCCAATCAACTGGCCAATCCATATCCCAAGTCAGAACGAGGACACCTTCATTCGTCGTGGTTACTATGGAGGCCATGCGGATGTTTATAAACCTTATGGCGAGAATCTCTACTACTACGACGTGAACTCATTATATCCATATGTTATGCAAAGGTTTCCAATGCCCGGAGGTAAGCCTAAATGGTATGGGAATTTGGAAGGCCTGGATTTAGATAACTTGTTTGGATTTATTGAGGCCTATGTGGTATGTCCAAAGACTCTCAAGAGACCCTTTCTACCCTATCGAGACGAGAAGGGCACTCTACTCTTCCCAACCGGGGAGTTTGTAGGGGTTTATTATAGCGAGGAGTTAAAGTATGCAAGAGACCTTGGCTACACTGTGATCCCACTCTCTGGCTACCTCTTTGTGAAAATGGAAAGCCCATTTTCATGCTTTGTTAGCTCACTCTTTGAGAGCAGGCTAAAAGCCCATTTTCATGCTTTGTTAGCTCACTCTTTGAGAGCAGGCTAAAGGCTTTCCATTTTCACAAAGAGGTAGCCAGAGAGTGGGATCACAGTGTAGCCAAGGTCTCTTGCATACTTTAACTCCTCGCTATAATAAACCCCTACAAACTCCCCGGTTGGGAAGAGTAGAGTGCCCTTCTCGTCTCGATAGGGTAGAAAGGGTCTCTTGAGAGTCTTTGGACATACCACATAGGCCTCAATAAATCCAAACAAGTTATCTAAATCCAGGCCTTCCAAATTCCCATACCATTTAGGCTTACCTCCGGGCATTGGAAACCTTTGCATAACATATGGATATAATGAGTTCACGTCGTAGTAGTAGAGATTCTCGCCATAAGGTTTATAAACATCCGCATGGCCTCCATAGTAACCACGACGAATGAAGGTGTCCTCGTTCTGACTTGGGATATGGATTGGCCAGTTGATTGGATCATAATAGCTCATACGAAAGATAGTGAGAGCAACCGAGGAAAGGGTGATCTTGCTCTCTATGTCCACCTTGTACGCCTTCCAATAGAGATCTTGAGCCCTCCGCATTACACCCCCAAGTAGGAGTATGTCCTGTCTCATGTAGTCTAACAAGCTTGTCTTCATACTAACCAGATTAGACAGTGTCACATCTTCATATGGGATAGAGCCCTTCGAGCCTAGATCAGGACATAGATTCTTAGCTAGGTTGGCAAGGCTACCAGGGAGTAGGTTCAAGGAGTCTCTGAAGCAGAAGAGCTTCTTCTCCTCACGATAGACAACTAACTCGTAAAGCCTATTGTTCCTCATCAGTGGTTTTAGCGTGTAGCACTCGTGATGACAAGATAGATGTTTAAGCAAGATAATACCATCGAATCTAGAAAAGTTGTGGAAGTATACTGTGAGGACAGATTGCTCCTGTCCTGCGATCGTAGAAATCCTTTCGATCAGGTCAAAAAGGACCTTAGTACTCCTCTCTTCAAAGGAATCCAGGATAATCGAGTAATCTTCACTGAAGTAGGTCTCAATAACATTCATCTTAGAAGATAGATCCTCACCAGGCCTAACCATCAAGAGACCAGCAGCATAAGGCTTATGGACATCATCGATCAGTATAGTCTCGGTATCGGCAACAAGGAAGGCTTTCATCTCAGTCCTTGACTGTTTGAGTGCGGTGATATAAGAGGTAGGATAGCTACGCTTTTGATGGCGGATCTTCATGGCTGTTCTTGGCTCGGTCTCAATCTTTCCGGCTTGGAGCAATGAAGAGAGTGTGCTAACTATATCTTCATCGGATGGGAGAGGCCTATCCTTCTTGTCCTTCTTGCATTCAATATAGACTCGGATATATAGGCTAGATATCTCTGATCCGTCGTATCTTTCTGCTTTCTCAGCAATATATCGATATATATGAGCATAGACCTCACTCTTTGGTAAGACCTTACCATCCTCACATGTCAAGGGTATAGCCGGACCAATCGTGAATGAGACCTCTCCAGAAGAGAACCTTCCGGTATAGGAAATCGTAAACTTACCGTAACCATCTAGAGCCGGGTAAGCAAACTCTTCCTATAGCTGCATGGTAGCAATAGATAAAAAGTCTATATCAGAAGCAGAAGGGTACGGTTTCCTGAAGTCAAGTTTAGCAATGATTAAACCAGGATGTGGTTCTTTGTTGATTTTTCGTTCTATCGACATTTGCAAACGGTTTAACACTAAGTTTTTAGAGTTTAAAATACTCATGTTTTTTTGTTTCATAGCTTAAAAAGAAAATCAATAAATAAATCTTCCACGGCTGTTATTCTACACACGCCCCGTTGGGCGCCCATGTTACATACTGTTGATTCGTCCTTTTGTCCGTAGAGGGGTTTGTGAATCCAACCTTTCGGAACTCACTAGAGTCCCCCTCCAATAAGTGTGGGATGACACTCCTTTATAGAAGACCAGGAATTGGGTGATTAGCATATCTCACCGTTCTCTCCCCTCATGAAATAAACAGGGGTGGCCCCCTCTCCGTATCTGCAGCTCCAGTTGCCTTACCCTGGGACTGTCTAGCCCCACACTCTCCAACATGACCGAGGGATTTATCTCATTAGTTGTTGTCTCAGTTCGGTTTCACTACCTTGCTTAGACCTTACTAGACTAACCTCGTACGGAGACCTCGTCCGTGAAGAGTGACCGGCTATTGGGATCTTATTTCCGTGGAGTGCATTCCGTTTAGGGGCCCAAAGGATTGTATTGCTTTTCCTAAAGCTTACAATCCCATTTTGGGGCTTTTTTCCCTATAGAGGGACAACTTGTGTGGTGTACTTTTTTGGATCCGTTTTACTTGAGGCAAAAAAATCCCTATTTTTTTGGACAAAAAGGAGGAAAAAAAGTTCCTTTTTTTGAGGATAAAGTGCTTCTGCCACGAAAGATAGTGAGAGCAACCGAGGAAAGGGTGATCTTGCTCTCTATGTCCACCTTGTACGCTCCCCTACTTAATAGTGGAACTGGTTGTCCCAAGGTGCCGTCGCACCCCTGACGATTTTACGCCATTAAGGCAAGCACCTGCATCTGAAACTAGTAGATCCTCAAACTCATTTCATTGTTTTTTTCACATTAAATCATTATCCCAAATGAGATTCCTTAAAAAAATGTACTGGGGAATTCCACCCGGAACAGCCCTTTAAACAAGGGCTGATTCTTCATTGGGGCAAGGGGGGAACCTCCCCCTAGACCCCCCACGGTCTTCACGTCGTAGTAGTAGAGATTCTCGCCATAAGGTTTATAAACATCCGCATGGCCTCCATAGTAACCACGACGAATGAAGGTGTCCTCGTTCTGAGTAAGTACACTATCCAACACCGAAGTGAAAAGGGGCTGGAACTTAAGATGACCTTTTTTTTGGGAGGGGAAGGTTTCCCCCCCTGTGACCCCCCCCTTCTACACCACACAAGTTGTGTGGTGTACTTTTATGGTCCTCTTAAGCAGATCAGTTTGATTGATCATTGGTAACACAAAGATATCAGCGTTACTTTTGCAACCAAGTTTGCACGCGTCTAAGTAGGGGATCTTTTAGTTCAAATTACAAGCCTAAAATGTAATGTTGATTAAATTCATGTAGTTCAAATTACATGACATGCGAACTCTTCTATTCGTCTCCTGGGCATTTCCACAAACACCATTAATGTAGATAACCAAATAGATTCCACCAATACCAATACCAACACCAACATATCACATAAAAATCATAACTTTATCACAAAAGGCAGAAGCTTTTAGAAGTCCTCGTCGACTTTGAAGACATGGTTGGCACCGCCGACGCCGTTGTTCAAGCTGGCCATGATCGACGCCTTCTGGTACTCCCCGACGCGCTTCTCGAAAAAGTTGGTCTTACCCTGGAGGGAGATGAGCTCCATCCAGTCGAAGGGATTGGCGACGCCGTAGATTTTGCGGCAGCCTAAGGCAGCGAGGAGGCGGTCGGCGACGAATTCAATGTACTGGGCCATGAGGTCGCCGTTCATGCCGACGAGGGCGACGGGGAGGGCGTCGCAGACGAACTCCCTCTCGATGTCGACGGCGTCGCGGACGATGGAGCGGACGCGGGCGTCGGAGAGCTTGCGGCGGAGGAGGCCGTAGAGGAGGCAGGCGAAGTCGCAGTGGAGGCCTTCGTCGCGGGAGATGAGCTCATTGGAGAAGGTGAGGCCGGGCATGAGGCCGCGCTTCTTGAGCCAGAAGATGGCGCAGAAGGAGCCGGAGAAGAAGATGCCCTCGACGCAGGCGAAGGCGACGAGGCGCTCGGCGAAGGAGGCGTCGGAGGAGGATATCCAGCGCAGCGCCCACTCGGCCTTGCGGGCGACGCAGGGGACGGTGTCGACGGCGCGGAAAAGGCGGTCCTTTTCGAGGGGGTCGCGGATGTAGGTCTCGAGGAGGAGGGAGTACATCTCGGAGTGGATGTTCTCGATGGCGATCTGGAAGCCGTAGAAGGCGCGGGCCTCGGCGACCTGGACGTCGGACATGAAGCGGGAGGCCAGGTTCTCCAGGACGATGCCGTCGGAGGCCGCGAAGAAGGCGAGGACGTGGGAGACGAAGCGGCGGTCGTCGTCGGAGAGGGCCAGCTCCCAATGCCGGAGGTCGCCGGAGAGGTCGACCTCCTCCGCCGTCCAGAACGACGCCACGGCCTTCTTGTAGAACTCCCAGATCTCCGGGAACCGGATCGGGAACATCGAGAAGCGATCCGGGTTCGGCGACAACAATGGCTCCTCCATCTCCATCTCCGCCTCCACTTCGGCGGAGACGTCGACGAAGGGGATCAGAGAGGGCGCCGCGGGCATGGTTTTCGATAGGAGGAAGGGGAATTAGGGCTAGGGTTAGGGTTTCCAAGGGATTGGGATTTGGGGACGACGATGGGGCAGAGGGAGAAGAAGAGATGGGGTATATATAGTGGAGAGTGTGGCTTGCCGAGGAAGGAGAATAGAACGGTACAAATATGCTTTAGGATTCGCGCGGCACCCCTGATGGACGGTGGATGTGGAAGGACCAGGCGCCGATCAAATTATTTTTTTTTCGTTTTGAATTTGAGGCGTACGAGGGAAGATTTCTTTTTTAAAAAAAGGAGGGGAATTTAAATTTGAGTCGTAAAAAATGTACGGGCGCCCCTTAACTGTAAGATATTTCGAAATTAGTACCCCAAATTTAGTTGAAAATTTGGTCAAATTTAAAAGCTCTATCACCTTATTAGCCCCTTATTATTTAATTTTTTTATTTTTAATTTTTGAGTGGTGTTTATGGAAATTTAAATTTTGGCGGGAGGGATTTGGTCGGGAAAATGCGGAGAATGAGGGGCGCGAACTCAAAACTCTCTCTCAATCTCTAATATCTGTGTATAATTGTATGGAGACCCCTCAACTGTAGACTCTTTCAGAATAGACTCTTAATTTATTATTATTTTTATTAGTTCTTAGGTACGCTAAAATTATTGTTAAATTTAGTAATTTTTACTAACTATTAATAATTAACTATATTATTTTTAAAGAATAATAAATTAATTTGATTTAAATTTTATCTAATTTTAAGATAATTATTAAAAAAGAAAGTGTAAAAGTTGAGGGGGCTGTAAATATCGTACCGGAGTAGGACGAGGCGCCGTTTCGGAGGGGACACGTGGACGGCCGTGATGATAGATCACGTGGACCTCTCGTGTCAGGAATGTGGAGAACGTGGTGTGGACACGTGAACGACTGAGGTCTGGGATATTTTTGGGTGCACCCGGTGCACCATACAACCCGTGCACCGCAGCATGCTATGTACACTTCGTTGGTCCATTTGATCTCATACTTTAATTTTCATCATCCAATAGATAAATTCTATGTATATATTTTATTTGGAATGTATATTCTATATTTCAATCATTTAAAAATAAAATAAATTTTATTTATCATTTCGAAATGATCGGTAAAAAAACTCTTACTGATAGGATATAGAATGTACACTTATTTTTGGATGTACATATATCACTTCTCTTCTCAATAACCATGAATCTATCTATATAAAGTAGTTCTGTTCAACTCTTTAATCCGGATAAATCAAAAATTTGTTTAAAGTAACGAATCAACCATCTAATCGGTGTATCTGTCTGATTTTAATTATATTGGTAAAAAAAAATTTTGATCAAATCATATTAAATCTAACGGTTTAAAATTAACTTAGCTGATTTTATAATTTATTAACATAAACTGGTCTAATAAAAAATAAAATTTGAAAACTAATAATTCAATTGGTCTTAAATCATTATTTGATTATTAAAAAGGATACTAGAATAATAATAATAATAATAATAATAATATATATATATATATATATATATATATATATATATATATATATATATATATATATATATGGGGCAATTTTATATACCCCTAAAAATTTTTCTGTTTTCAGATTTACCTTTCTTAGAAGGCTAATATTAAAACTACCCTTCTTACGTTCCAACTTCTCAGGAGTTAAACTCTGTTAGTGTAGTTAAACTCTGTTAGTGTACCATTTAGAACTGCCGTTATCTGTGTGTAATTATTATTTTGCCCTTTCAAATATACCCTAAACCCCTAAACCCTAAAAAATCCTAAACCCTAAACCCTAAAAAAACCCTAAACCCTAAACCCTAAAACCCTAAAAAAATCCTAAACCTAAACCCTAAAAACCTAAAAAAATCCTAAACCCTAAACCCTAACCCTAAAACCCTAAAAACCCTAAACCCTAAATCCTAAATCCTAAAACCCTAAAAAATTCTAAACCCGGGCAAAATAAGTATATCTGATAGTTTTCAACTCCGATTATTATTTAACTCTAGTTTAACCCTTGTTAACTTAACAAAGAAAAACGATAGGGGTATTTTTAATAACGGTGGAACGTATGAGGGTATATTGGAAAGAAAAAAATAAGAGGGGTAAATCAGATATTTCTTCAGATTTCAGGTTGCACATGCAATTATTCATATATATATATATATATATATATATATATATATATATATATATATATATATATATATATATATATATATAAATAATTAAAATAATAATTAAATATTTATCAATAGTTTCACTGGTTAATCTAGTAATCCTTGATTCAGTAACATTTTAGACCTAATCTTTAAAAGATTGTTCTTTTTCTTAGTTTACAAAAATGGATAAGTTTGTTTCAATTAAGGTTTGTTTCAATTAAGGAGATAAACTTTAATTCCTGTTTCAATTATATCACTTTTGAGTTGATAGCTAATTTAATTTTTCTCTCTTGAAGATAATAATTTGACAAAATTTCTCACTTAAAAGAGGTGATCTAACGAGTTAAAGCATGCTATGTTTTTGTAGATGAATAAGCTGTTATAACATTACTTTATTAGAGAAATAAAGGCCATCTGAAAATGAAAGTAAACTTCCATGCCTTGATTGAAACAAATTAAAATTCAGTCATCTAAATGAAATTTGCACCATAAATTTAGTGTGAAAAGTAAAGATCTTGTTCCAGATTAAAAAAAAAAAAAAAAAAAGGGAAGAAGAAGACCATCCCCTAAACCCACATCACCTAATTATGTGGAAAAGCATCAACAAAACACTTTCCCTAATTTGAACCTGAAAAAAAAAAAAAAAAAAAAGAAGTTCTTTTTTTTTTTTTTTTTTTTCGTAATTATCTGCCTCACCGGTAGGGGTGTCAACGAGTCGAACACGAGCGAGCTCGAGTCGGCTCGTGTTCGGCTCGTTTAATAAATAAGCCGAACATGAGCTGGCTCGTTTAAATATCGAGCTGAAAAATGTGACTCGTATTCGGCTCGTTTATTAACGAGGCGAACACGAGCCGACTCGCGAACAGCAAGATAGATTTTCATTCTCACTATTAGATATAAAGTTGAAAAAAAATTTAATAATTAAAATCTTCATTTAATAATTAAAGTTCATAAAAAATTATTTTTTTTTATATTATGTTGGCTTAAAATCTATGTAATAAAATTTACAAGAGTATTTTATATATATATATATATTATATATATATATATATATATATATATATATATATATATATATAATATATAATATATATTCAAGCTTTTATCGAACCGAACACGAGTGAGCCGGCCCCAGCTCGTGTTCGGCTCGATTATTAAACGAGCTGAAAAATTCGGCTCGTGTTCGGCTCGTTTACTAAACGAGCGATTCGATCTCGAGCTCATTTCGAATCGAACACGAGCTAGCTCACGAACAGCGAGCTGAATTGCCACCCCTACTCACCGGCATCGATAATTGTTTCGTTTAAATTCGTGGCCCAAAAAGCTTAAGCATGATTGTTAGCACTAGAATTTTCATACGATATCAGACGATTGCAGCGTCACATACTACTATTATTTGGTCCTTGATGCTCTCGTCAAGTCCCATCCCCTAACTCATAACTTTTGACTCATAGATCAGATTTGATACCAAATATAGCAGTCCAATTCATCAGTATTAATAACTTGTTGATTCTAAATCATCGATTCAAATCCTTATTTCTAATAGTTAGTTTTAAAGTCTCCACCTGATGTGGGACTATTTGAGCATCATATATATTTTGTTTTCTCAAACTTTGGAGCGCATGACACTTTGGTTCTCAAATTTTAGTTTATCGTGGTATGTAACTCAAAACCTTTCAAAATATTACAATGAAGTCTCAAGAGTGTCATTTAGTTGTATAGTGTTATAAATAATCAATAATGTGGTAAATACTAAGACGCCGCATCAACAACCTCATTAGCAAAATAAATTGAACGGTAGGACTTAATTGCAATAATTTTAAAAAATTGATCCAAAACTAGCAACAACTCAAAGTTTTGACCACCAAAGTGCCACACACCTTAAGTTCCCAGGACTAAGAGTGCAATTTAGCCTTCAATAGAAAAAAAGAAAAGAAAAAAGGATCAGATCCCCCCATAAATGATGGGCTATTTTAGGTCTTCCAAACTGCTTCAAAAACAATGAACTAATGCCTCATCTAATAGCAGCTGAAGAATAAAATAAACTGCTAAGCTGAAGAATAAAATAAACAGCTGCTATAAGATGATGTAGAAATTACAATTACATCATCTTATAGCAGCTGAAGAATAAAATAAGAAAAATTCATCCAAATCTTATTGGAAAACAGATATGCAGGTCAACAAGGTTGTCCAAGCCATGTTTACAAAAACAAATAAAACTTAAATTGTGAGGTTCGACAAAATTTTGAATGATAAAAAGTCCAAGCCGGCTCAATATAAAGAGTAGAGCTTATATACTTTTAAAAGCGCGCAAGCCCAACTATACTTGTGAATTTTTTACCATTGGATTTGCATTGAGATTTGTACTATTTTAAAGTCAACTAAAGAGAAAGAAAGAAAGAAAGAGTACATTAGCACGGATCCCAATATAAATCTAATGGTAAATTTGAAAGTATATAAGCTTTACTCCAATATAAAATCTAAATTGTTTGATCAGATAAAAGAGCTCGCACCGCAGCCAATTGTAGCCACCTTAGGCTGTAGTGGAAACAAACAATTCTGAACATTGCCAGCTTAGCCTGAACCTATGTTAGTATCCAGCACCTGCATCAAGCTTCAAATAGTAAGTCGAAGTGCGACAAATTTACTGTCATTCGAACAGCAAAAGAGCGGAGAAAATCCAACTTACTGTCAGCGAGTTACAATGAGGAAACTGGGAATAGTGGAACTCGGAAAGTTTACTTCTCCAATTATGTTCACATATTCAAAGCCTCTCCCGTATTTCTTCTCTTTACTTTTCATCCACATCCAACTTGGGGATTTATCAGGGGGCGATTACGACAAGAGGAACCAGTTTTTCCAGCATACAAACTTGTGGACAGAAGTGCTGCACTAATTGACCTGTCGGATGTTGATGTTTATTCTTGAATTTCTAATATAGTCTGCATAACAACAGTCATCTTCAGCTGAAAACCGCGGCAAAATTGCAGAGATCTCTGCATGGTCGTCGTCTGTGAAGATTCTTGGCACTCCTGCAAATTTAGAAGCCATTCTCAGCTAATTATTACAATTCAGAACGAGCCCTTGCAGAAGCCAAGTATAATTCCACGTAACATGGGAATAAATCCACATACAGCCGAGAAGAACAGTTAACCAATTTACTAAAATATTTAGGTTAGGTACTAAGCCATGTTCGGCAGCATTTAGTAACACTACGGGCAGACTTATCTATTCTTGTTGTTGTTGGCTAAGCTTGCAAACTCACTATCCAAAAGAATAAAAGAAAAAAAAAAAAAAAAAAAAAAAACAAGGGCAAAACTTACCGTGGAAGCATTCCCTTGCTTCCCCAGCCATCAGCACAATGTCACCGCTGCGCAAGAACATGGCTATCGGAACATCCTCTCTAGTCTTTCCTCCCAATAGAAATATCGCTTTGCAGCCCAGGCTACAAAAGAAGAAACACAGAATGATGTGGGCCCGGTGCTATTCTATAAAAAAATTAACTTACAGGAGCAGCAAAATTATAGGTACCTTATGCTGACAATTGGCCGAGTCCAATCTAATTCCATGTCATCTAGGTGGCCACCAAGCATATCGCCTGTCAATATTATACGTGTTAAATTCGCATAATGAAATATGAATTAGTGACATTTTCACAAATATACCCCAGAAAAATCGTCTAATTCCTTCACATCTGCCTTCCAAAAAATTAAATAATTACATATATACCTTGTACATCCAAAAAAGCCCTCTTCAAAGAGCCATTTCAAATCCAAAAACAACTTCTAACATAAATTGGACGACTGCCCAACTCAAGATGCTGGTATTTTAGTAAGAAACAGCACTTTCAAGTGGTAAATTTGAAATACAGATTTTACAAGGGCATATTTGCACAGATACATATGTAAAGCTCTAAAAAAGATTTTTTTTTTTTTTTTTTTTTTCGTCCCAGCAGTCTATTAGCAATAAGCCTACAAGGAAGCATTACCGGGATTTTTGTATTGGTAGGTAGGGGAGAAAAAAAAAAAGAGTAGATCTCAATGACAATTGCATACCTGGACCAAAATAGTTCACTATTGCAGCTTCCGGATGGAACTCCTCCCCAAATGGTAAGGCAGGAACAGCCATCTTCTTAGCAAGCGTACAAAGAGCATCTGGTATCTTGTTATGTGGGAGAGACACATCATAGTTGCGCTACAGAGACAGTAAAAAGAATAATAATGAAAATAAAGGTGCCTGCTTTCCTCAAGATATTTACAAAGGCATGTGGCGTGCCGACTTCATGTTAATGAGCAATCATATTTGAAGGATAAGATGTCAATACTTAAGGTACTTAATAGTAAACAACTATTTGAAAATTTGAGAGTCCAAAAGAAAAAAAAAAATTTGAGCATGTTTCTAGTATGACAAAAACTTTGCCTCCTATCCACAATAAAACATCCTTGCCGGGATATTATGTGTTCGCAAACATTTTCAGGATTCTAGAGCTTATCTTTTGGATAAAACTACTGTGGGGAGCTCCTCAACAACGCCTCGCAGAAGAGCCCCCGATCTGCTGCCATATATGTTAGTTTTGCCTCCATCTAAGGATTCGTTCAGTATTTTTTTAATACTAAAACCCCCCAAAAAAAAACCAATTAAACCCTAGAGGGAAGGATTATAACCCTTGGATAGAGACAAAACTGACACATGGCAGAGGATCGGAGGCTCCTCGATGAGATATCATTGGGAAGCTCCCCAGTGAAGATTTTCTTATCTTTTCACATTTTTTTAACAACAATTGGTCAATATCTGTGGTCCTGTCATTCATTCCGACAAAGTAGCTGATTAAAAGCCTAGTCACTAAAGCTACAAGCAAAGAAATGGCCAAATTAAAAAAGCAATTATAAAAGTAGTTAAAAGTCTATGCACCTTAGACCAGTCAAATTGTAAACCAAGCGTGCTCCAACGAAGTTTCTTTAGAAGAACTGATGCTGCTACTGATTTGCATACCTCTCCTCTATGCATGTCAGAAGTTTCTGCAAATAGAAATTTCTGGGAATGCGGACTACTTTTACTGCCATTGAGTTCACGGTCCACAAGTGTATCTGTATCTTCTGTTTCAATCAAAACCTTCTGATTTTGAGCAGCATTAAATAAACTATAAATTGGGCCATATATTGCTGTAAGATTAGTTCTATTGGGAGGTTGAGGAAAGGTTGTCAAGCTTTCCCTAATCCAGTAGCACTGTTCTTCAATGGTCAGAGCACTGGGAATGAATAAAAATCCTACAAAACAGAAAAAAAATAAAAAATAAAAATAGCTCGACTATAAATGCGGTAAGTAGTTACGATTTACAAAATTGTACATATGTTGAAAAAGGTTCAACTACTTTATCCAATAAAAAAATTTCCTAGCAAGGATGGCATGAACAAATTACTTAACCAGATATACTAGGCATTATAAGTCAAAAGAACAACGGGCAACAAGCATAAAGATCCTATTTTCAATGCTACAAATGAATCCCTCAATATCCTATTATTGGTTCATCGACTCAAAGCAACTGGTGCCAAAAGTAGTACAGAGCAATTAAATCTCATAATCTAGATTCAGCTATGGTCAATTATATAATTCACCTATACCAATATGAAAATTATACTTCCTATAATGTTCAACATACAGTAATTAAGGTTACGATATTCATGTCAAGATAGGTTGCACATAGTGAAAAAAAAATAAAGGAATAACTTCATATTACTGGAAGGAGACAGCAGTAGAATTTTGCAACAAAACAAATCCTGTAAAAGAAGTACAGCAACAATTACTTTCCCACTCCTTGTAGAAATAGAATTGACTCTAATGATAACATGCTATGATACATGATTATAACATAGCAAGTTATAGTCCTCTAAACCAATTAGAACTATCATTTACACAGCTGCAAATCACTACTGCATCCTACCAAATACTCAATCACCAAATTTGATTACGTCTAGACACTAAGTATTGACATTTCTTGCGTATGATTAAGAAATGTGAGTACAGGGCACAACTGAACCTATATATCCAGGTGCGCCTATAAATCCGATAGCTTCAAGCTCTAAACATCTAGCTTGAGACTTACAAGCATACAAAGTACCAAAACTAAAACCATTATCTACGGCTCTACGCTTGTTTATACTGCATTTATAGATGTCCTTTACTCATTCAAGTGGTTTTCTTATGCTAATTGGTAAGAGCTAATAACTTGCGTAATCTTTCCAACTAAGAAGGATGCAGAAATAAACTGTAATTTTGTAATCACATCTCCTAATAAGACCCTATAAATCATTAATCAGTACCCTCCATATTCTTCACAATTGGAAGTATATATATAATCCACATTCCAATTTAAATCGAAATGCAAAAACAGCATCAAAATACATATTTGAGACCTGAATCAACAAACCAGGACAATCCTCGAAACAAATGATGGGGTGATCGAAGCCACCGCAGTCTAGCCTGAGAATCACAAACATACAAGGTAACAAAACTAAAAGCATTATCTACGTCTCTACGCTTGTTTGTACTGCATTTGTCAATGTCCTTTACTCATTCGAGTGGTTTTTTATGCTAATTGGTAAGAGCTAATAACTGGCGTAATCTTTCCAACTAAGAAGGATGCAGAAATAAACTGTAATTTTAGTTGCAAGTATAAATAAACCTAGATCTCCACGACGAACAAGTCTCAAATCCAACACAAAAGCAGCATCCGAGCACCAAATTTGAAACGAAATCAACAAACCAGGTCGATCGTCGATACGGAACACGGGGCGATCGAATCCATCGCAATCGAAGCGCGCGATCCCGGGGGGGAGATCTCGCCCTCTCTCGAAGCTATCGAGAGCGGCTTCGAAATCGACCACGTCCGAGAGATCGGCGGGCCTGGTCCCCACCGTCGTCTTCTTCCTGCGATCGAAACACCATTACCGATCACCTCAACACGGAAACCCTAGCAAGGAAGGAGAGGGGAGGGATCGGGATTCTAGGGTTTTGTTAGGGTTTTTGCAGGGACCTGGATTTGGGGCGGTGGGGGAGGGTTTTATAGAGCTTGTATTGCTTCTCCGCGCGCCGAAACGCGGTTCGCTCCGCCGCTGCCGCTTCCGCTTCCGCGTTCTCCGCCGCGCCGAACATCGCTGCCGCGTTCGCGGTGCAAAAACTTCCGCACAAGAAAAGCACCAAAAGTAAGAGGGTTCAAACGCGATTTTTCCCCCATTTTTACGCCATTCCCACTGTACTTCTTATTTCTCTATTTTAAATTATTTATTTATTTTTTTATTTTTGAAAAAATATAGCATGCTATTTGTTTAATTTAAAAAAAATAAACTAAAAAACATCAGTGAGAAAGCACGGTCTAAACAAAAAAAAACTAAAAAATAAAATTTTTAAAAAAAATCTTATGTTTAGTTTTTTGTTTGAAAATGATAGGAGATGTTTGATTGCACGTAAAATTATAAAAAAAAAAAATTTATAAAATAAATATTTTATATTTTATAGTTTTTGAAAAAATTTCATCAATATTTTATTTGGTTGAAAGAAATAATTTTTTTCATCAATATGAGTTTTGTACAGATTTTTTGTGAAAACGAAAGTATACTATTTTCTTCACATTTAGATATAAGTAGCTTTTTTAAAAAAAAAAATAACTAAAAAATACAAAAATTAATTTTTTTAAACTAAAGAGTAATTTTTACTGCATGGCGAACCAAATACACCCTTATAACTTATTTAATTTTTTGTCCGTTTGATTTTAAAAAAAATAGTTTTTTCTTTTTTCTGGTTTTATGGCAAATTAGTATTTTGGTTTTTCCTTTTTTTTTTTATGAAAAAGAAAAAGTTAGTTTTTCATCAAATTTGCAAAAAAAAAAAAAATCTTTATAGAGACCTTTATAACTTACTTGTGATTTTGTAAAATTAGAACATTTAAGTCCAATAAATTAAAAAGATTATAAAAATTTATTGATAATTTTATCAAATTTGCTAATTTTATTTACTTTTTATCTAATAAAATTAGAAAATTAAAAGGTAATAGTTAACAAAACCATTAAATTTAATTTCAAAAAGTTGAAAATCACGCAAAGTTAGTCCATACATTTTGTCGAAAAATGAAGTTGAGTTATCAATTTCAAAATTGTGTGTAATTGAGGGGTTATCGACACATTTTTACCTATATAAGAGGACCGTTCGAAGCGATAATATCAACAGCAACAATGGCGTGTCGAACCCTAACAACGCGCTCCCTCCTCCTCCACCTCTCCCCCGATCTCCTCCCCCGCACCTCCTCCTCCTCCTCCGATCTAGGGTTAGTGTTCCGCGCTCCGGCTCCGCCGCCGCGGCTGCTCCCTTGCGCTGCTCGTCGTCGCCGGTGCCCAACCCGACGAGCAGGGCCCGCCGCAGGAGGCCGTGCTCAAGGCCATTTCGGGTGAGATCTCGATTGTATCCTCATGATTCGTCTCTATTGCTTCAAATTGACACCTTTTGATGTACATGTAATGATAACGATGCGGAGTTGTTGCTAATGATAAGTGAAATCGATCACCATAGAGTCGTAATAGTGATATATTTTGAATTTTGAGGTGCCTTGAGTCGTAATAGTCGTAATAGTCTAATTTATGATGCAAGGAGTTGTGTGTTAGTTTATCACTTGGTAAGGTTGTGTTTAAATGATGGAAGTTAATGCTTGAATGAAGCTCTCTTATTCATGAGCATTTTGAGCAGCTGGTTTCTAAGAAGAGCTCTGCTGAAAATTCTTCTTGATCGTCATACTTAGCGATGTTGCGGAATTGGATATGCTGATGCTTATCCTACTTTTAGTCTCCCATGGTTGAGTATAGCTTGTGTTGTTTGAGAAAAGAGATCATGTCAGAGCTGTTGAATCGTTGGCGCTAACCATTGATCACAAAAGCTTGAGCTTTTAGAAATTAGATGCAACCAATTTACTTAAACAGTATAGACATAGCGTTCACGGATCTCGATTGTAACTCGGCCTAACCAGCCTCACACCAATTCGAACATGACTCAGCCCAATCCAGCCTCACACCATTTCGAACGTGACTCAGCCCAACCTGGCCTTCCGTCACAAGACAGGATGCTGACCCCTTTAGGCCGACGATCCCCCCCCCCCCCCCTCCCCCGCAGCACATGCACAAATTCGCAGTATGCGGGAATTGAACATGTGACCTTTGGCTCTGATACCACTTGTCGAATCGTTGGCGTTAATCATTAATTCCAAAATCTCGAGCTTTTAGAAATATGCAACCAATTCACTAAAAACGTATAGACTCAGCTTCCACGAGTCTCGATTGTGACTTAGCCCAACCAGCCTCACGGCACTTTAAACATGACTCGGCCCAACCCAGCCTCGTGCCATTTCGAATGTGACTCGGCCTATCATGATGCGTGGGCACAACGGTTTACTATCAACATTTGGTTTGCTGTATGTAGCATTTAGATCTTTATCGAGGTTTTTCTTGTGAATACTTTCTTAGAATCTGACAATTTCTGTATTAAGCATCATGATCTTCAGCTTTACTCCTTTCATTCAAGGATCACTTTCTAAGTTGATCTGCAAGGAAACTGTTGATGCCATGTTTGTACTCTGTAACAAGCTATTGAGTGAATGATTACGAAAAATGAACAATCTAAAGCTATATTAGAAAACTCAGGCTGACGAAAAAGGAGAGTTTAAGACAGTATCCGACGGCCATGATCTTTCAAATAGTGGAGTCAGTCTTAAGGCGATTTGGTTTGTTGGAATAGCTTGGTGTCAGAGCCCTTTAGCTTGTTAAGTCTTGTTCAAGTTCATTGTTGATTTTCTTTCCAAATTAACACTTTTAAACTTTCTCTCATTTTATGGTCTCTTTTACCTTTCTATGAAGGAAAGATAATTGCTTTGAAAATCCTGGTTATTGCATAGTAAAGAAGCTCAAAGCCTTTTATACTATTATTAAAATCTCTTTCTGAGTTTCCTTGTTGAGTCCAGAAGTATCCAAATCTGAAGGGAGGGTTGCACAAACTACAAATGTTGTTATTGGTGGTACTGTGACAGATGATGCTACTGATGAATGGATTGTGCTGGATCAGAAGGTATGAATTTGTCTGGGTATTTTTGGTTTTATTGTGGCAATCATGGGCACAATCTCACAAGTGATATGTTGAGTAATTGTCTTTTGATGGCTTACATGCATTGGTGGTTATCATGTTGTTCATAGAAAACAAAATCTAGACCAGGAAATAATACCAATAATGTGTGGTAGTTCAAACCTACAGTCTTCGACTGTTTCATTCTTTTGCTTTTCTATATAGTAGTAGACAGATAAAATGTAGAGAATATGGTCTTTTTAGCTGTTGAGAACATGCTGCTACTTTTGATTTGACATATCTGTAGTTAGCCAAGCGAATCTGTTTGGCAAAGCTTGGAAACTTTGTTCTCTGCTTCTTTTAGCACGAAAATTAGATATTAATGTGCAACTCATAGTACTATTACACTATCTTTGATTTTACAGGTCAATTCATATCCCATGGTTAGAGGTTTTACTGCAATTGGTAGTGGAGGTGATGATTTTGTCCGAGCAATGGTTGTTGCTGTTGAATCTGTTCTCCAGGAACCAATTCCCAAGGTTTGTGGTTAGTTAAGGTTATTTTTAATTGTTAATGATAAATTACATTCAAATTGGTTCATTTGAGAGAATTACTTAGAACACTCCCAAAGCCTTCTATTTGATATTACAATCATAAGCTATAGAAGTTAGGAGAGAGATTGCAAACAGAGATTCCTAGTTTGCTTTGTCATATAGAACTGTTTGCTTCTTTTTAGGCATATCTTTTCCTGTTCCATCACCGTCCAACATGTTTGTAAGATGCTTGGATGCAAGCAACTATGTTTGGAACCTTCTACATTTAAAAGCTGTTTAAGCGTGATTGGGAAGATTATAGGGGAATCTCAAATCTCATATTAGGAGCAATTAACACTGCTTAAGAATAAAAAAGTACGAGGGCTTCTTTTATTCGGTAATCATGAAGACAATTTCCTAATATTTTGTTTTAAGAAAATAGAAAAAACAGGGCAAGAGAAGTATAAATCTAATATGGACTTTCAGTATCACATGTTATCAAAGCAAACGGGATTCTGTTGTGCTTGTTTGATCGACAAGTTATATCAGATGTATTTAGATAATTAAGTGACTGATTTATTGCAACAATTATGTCCTTCCATATCTCCATGTCTCTCTGTATTTTGGTGTCGTTCCTTCGTGGAATCTTTAGGTTTCGTTTTGGAATTTTGTCTATCCCACTAGATTGATCAAATGTGTTGTCTGTTTAATTTTTTCCGTAGTAAACATAGGATGAGAGAAGTTCATTTTTGATTGTCAAGTTATTTATTGTTGTAATTATTCTACTTCATGCAGCTTTCTAGCATGTTAGTTTTGCTTAGGCATTTCCCATTTTGTTGTCGATTTCTTTTCACATTGTTGACTGATTTTGTAAACATCATTCCTTTTTTATCGGATTTTATATAGGGTCAGGTATCTCGGAAACTATCTTCAAGGGGCAAGTATGTGTCTATAAACATTGGACCTATTCGTGTTGTTTCCAGTGAACAGGTACCTTATTTTTCCTTCCAAGAAATGATGAGGTTTCGATGCTTGCCTATTAATTAACAAAATGATGGCGCCAAAGTTGCTTGTTATAATTGTTTTCATCAGGTTCAAGCCGTGTATAATGCCATGAGAAGAGATGATAGGATGAAGTACTTTTTGTAGACTCTGCATGCATATTAATATGCTTTCGACGCCCCTCATGGTTCCAGATTGTCGCCTCCTTGTAGCAGCACTCTTAGCATTCATATGCCGATGCAATATATCCCGTTTTTGAGGTCTCAGGTAATAATATATTTGGTCCTGTTAGTTTCAGTTTTTAGGCCTCTATTTTCTTCTGAGTTTCTGGTTTAGTAAAGCTGTTTGAATTCTAAAAATAAAAAAGTAGAGATGTTTTTAAAACCCCTAATTGCTTCTTTTTTTTACCCCCCAACTTAAGCAGAAGCTTAAAACTGGAGTTTCTGATTCTGGTTCATAGCTGGAAACTCGAGTCTTTTTGTTTGCTAATTGTATTGCTTCTGCTTCAAATAAGTTGTTCTAGAAGCCAGGTTAAACAAAACTGATACTCTAAAAGCAATTTCTCTTTAAAAATAAATTATCATTTTGATTATTTACAGTTTATATAATCTGGGTCATAGCAGGTTGGAGTTTATTGCTCAAGAGGAGAACACAATGAAGGGCCATTTGATGTTTCCATCAATTCCCAAACAATCCAGTAACTATCCTGTATATTTAGTTACATGCTTTAACATCTGCTGTAACTATAAGACCTAATGATTTTGATTACCATTGTAACATAGATTCGAATCTGTGGATTTTACATGTTACTATGTTGAGCATAAGATGATTTGTTAGTGGCTAAATGCAATTAATCACATTAGGAAAAAAATGTATGTTAAGCTCGAATGCTTTGTGCTTCCACTTTGTTTTCAGTGATACGATGTGATGCTCCAACTTTTCAGGGGTCATCCATTCTAAAACTACTCTACCTCTTGCACGCTTAACTTTCTTAACCTCTTGGATAGTCACCACTTAAAATGCTATAGTCGAGTTAAGAGGTATAATCTTATTATATCTCATATATAGGACTATTCCAAATCGTAGGGTGTTACATTCTCTTCTTCTTAACTCGGCTATAGTATTTCGAGCCGGTGGTTTGAGTTCAACGAGTTATTATTACTAGTGGGTCGGGTCGTTATATTTGGTATTATAACTAATCATCAGCCGAAAGTGTATGACGAGTTTCGACTGAGCCAAGATTTGAATGACAAGGTAACAGGCTATACCAGGGTCTGAATGACAAGGATAGTGAGACAAGCCTCATATCGTCAGTGATCTTAGGCTGTGTGTGTGATTGGGCTGATGAGGACGTCAGGCCTAAACGGAGTTTGTGACATCCCAATAGTTCCACATCGAATGGAAATGAGGTTGTGATTGGGTATATAAGAGACCATGGACATTAATAATAATAACTTGGTTTAAGTATTTTTGGCTGGTGGTTTCTATCCAACGGATTATTATTACTAGTGGGTCAGGTTGTTATATTTGCTATCAAAGCCAACCATTAGCCGAAAGTGTGTGACGAGTTTTGGCTAAGATAGGGTCTGAATGATAAGGTGACAAACTATGGCAGTCTGAATGACAAGATGACAGACTATGACGGAGTCTGAATGACAAGATGACAAACTATGACGGAGTCTGAATGACAAGACTAACAAGATAAGTCTCACATCGCCTAATGACCATAGACACTAGTAATAATAACTAAGTTTAAGTATTTTGGGTTGGTGTTTTATCCCAATAAATTATTATTGTTAGTGGATTGGATCGTTACATATAATATTGACTCAGATGATTAACAATATTAAACATGATCTACAGCATTGAGTGTTACCACAGTATTTGGGTGATTGAAATGAATGTAGAGGTAGTGATCAATCGAACTTCTAATTTTGGCCTCGATAGTTTTTTTTTTTTTTTTTTTTTTCTTTTATCTAAAATAGAAAATCTTTGAATCAGATTTGGGAAGTCATATTTTGTAGTATTCAATTCGACAAATCAAATTTCGTGAACCTTTAATTTCATTTATTTTAATATCTGATACTTTGCATCATCTAGAATATGATCAGTATTCCTATCTATAATTGTAGAGTTATATTATTTAATTTTGTTGTGCCTTTTTTTCTGGTCTTCTATTTTGAGCCTGTTTGATCATAGTGGGGTAGATGATACGGAACTGGTCACTTTGTTAGTACATGATGTGAACTTTGCTATGACTTTTTACTCTCTTCCAACCATTACATTTGTACTGTTTTTCTCTGTTCCACGGCTGAGGCGGACAATAGTTGCCTAATTTGATCAGTTCATTGATGGTCAACAAGTATGAAGATTCCCATGACAATGATGCATGTGTTTCGTGTGCATTTCACACGTGAATTTAAAGGACCTCGCGAATTTACAGGTACGTTTTTGGTTGAATTGGTTGTATTTATTTGAGGAGCTTGTTTGGTTGTACATAATTTTAACCGTACTATAACTGTTTCTGTATATAAATTAGGTGGCTAAATTTTGATGGCTATTTCTTAATAACATTAGGTGGCTAAATCGGTCAATAAGTACGAACATTCTCATGAGGATTCTGCACGTGTTTTCGGTGTATTTCACACATGAATTTAAAAGATCTCGCGAATTCACAGGTATGGTTTTGGTTGTATTAATTGTATTTATTTGAGGGGCTATTTGGTTATATATAGTTATTATTGTCCGATGTTGTTTCTATATATAAATTCAATTGCTGGAGTTGGAATTGCACAAAGAATAAAAATTAGAATTACGCTCATACTGATTGCAGTTCTAACTGGTAACTGGAGCAGTTGAAGAGAACAATTTTAAATGAAAAAAAAAAAAGAAGCTTATTTTCTTAATGACATTGATGGTCAATAAGTATGAACATTCTCATGAGGGTCCTGCCCGTGTTTCGTGTGACATTTCACACGTGAATTTACAAGTGCAGTTTTGGCTGCATTGTTGTACTTTTAGAAGTTACATAGTTACATGCAGGCAATTGTAACTGGATATAAATCTAAATCTAAATCTAAATCTAAATCTGTTGTTTGGTTTGAAATATTCAAATTTAATTGCTGCAGTAGGAGCAGTACAAGAACGTTCAAATGCAACAGTGTTGGGAGCTTCAACTGCAGCAGGTAAAAAACAAAATAAGCTTTTTTTTAAATAAGCTTTTTTTTTTTTAAATAATGTTTTAAACATACTATTTTTTTTTCTTACATAAGGAGGCAATCTCATAATCATATATATATATATATATATATATATATATATATATATATATATATATATATATATCTACTATATATCATTGGTACTATCAAATTTTTAGCCTTTGGATTAAAAGATATGTGGTTAAAATGATAGTGGTCCCTTAGGATTTACTAGGTGGTTGGTTGAATAGTAAAAATCTTAGAAGACCACTATAATTCCAACTGCATATTTTTTCATCTAACGGCAGAAAATTTGATAG